>BPVZ01000043.1:173322-199095 GCA_020521535.1 Rubroshorea leprosula
TTTGAAATTTTTGTATGTTTGGTTGCTGAGACAAAAAAGAGTGAGAAAATTTGCTTTGTTGGATCTTTTGAGTTGTAGATTGGGTATTTGTTAGTTAACTTAATCGATTTTTGAATCTCGAGTTTGTTTGAACTATCAAGTGGTCCATCCTCCATGTTATTTCATTTTTTTCTAGCTATTTTCTGTGTTCTTTTAAGGTCTTGTTTGGTTGTTGAGAAAAAGGTGAGAAATTTTGCTGCACATTTTCGTGCTTTCATAGCTCATATTCAAAAAGGTTGTGAAGAAAGTTTGAAGGTGCTGGGAGCTGAAGAGCTAAAGAATGAAGACGGAGAAAACGGTCGCAACTCGCTCCTTTTCAAATTGAAATTGTCGTTTACATCAGGAAATTGATGGGTTTTTAGCCTTCTAGGTTTTTAGGCTTTCGTTATCCTTATTATTTTAGTTTGTTGGTGATGATTGCCAGTGGGTCTTTAGAGGCTACGGTGAATTTGTGTGTGGTGTTTGTGAAAAAAATGTAGGAGTGATATGTTAATGAATAAATTTGTTAGTTGTATGGTGTTTATTACTTGAATTTTCTATTTTAATGTATGAATTTTCATCAGATTGATCTGGGTTTGAAAGAGGAAGAAGGGAGAAGAGATAACGAGAAAAAATAAGAAGAAAAAGGAAGAAAGATGAGCAGGGAAAGGAAGGAGGAAGGTTGATAGAGAATGAGGGGGCAAAATTGTGGAAGGAGGAAAGGAGGAAGAAGATTAAGTTTTAGAGAGAAAACCCAGATCTGGGTTGGCAGAGGTAAGGGGAAAGGAAAGGTAAAGGAGAGAGAAAGTGAAAGAGGAAGAAGAGATCTTTTTTTTATTTTTCTGAAATGGATGAAAAAAAAGGCATCATTATTTTTAAATTAAACAAAAAAATGCCAACTGATCAAAAGGATAAACAAAAAAATGCCAACTGATCAAAAGGATAGCCATGTCAATAGTTAAGCAAAAAAGGAATTGATTTACTGGCAAGTTAACGTGCCACCTGCGCATTTAATTGACGGAAGGACAGTTTTGGTGCATTTAATTGACGGGAGGACAGTTTTGGTACTGAAAATGAAAATTTAAAGATAATTTTAGTATTTTTTAAAGTTGTAGGACAATTTTGGGCCAAAGTCATAAGTTGAGGGACCAGAATGGTATTTAAACCATTGAAAAAGTGAGAAACCGAGCTCTAAACTACCCTAGGTAGCAACAGAAAAAGTTGGGCAGTAAGTGGGGGTTTTACCATTTAAACACTCCCAAATTGTTTAGAAAACACTCTGAAGAGCAAAAAGTTTATGCGTAAAGATTGCAATAAAAAAAGTGCAAAAACTAGGTAGGAAAGTGAAGAAAATAGCAGTTGAATGTAACTAAAAACCTGGACTATTTTGTGCAAAATTTTCAAGCGATATAACATTAAAACATGACAAATTTCAGTGATTTAACTAAGCATAACAGAGTAGATTTGTAGCCACAAAATAGAACAAAACAACAGGTTTTAAAGTGGAAAAATAGCAGCTACTTACAAGTGAAATTCTGGGTTATTAACGTTGTGTTGAGCATGATTTTAAGTGTGAAAATGGCATGAGAAATGTAGATTTAAATTACAAAAACACATCTGATATGGAAACAGTTAGAAAAATCAAGGCTCAACAAAGTATGAATTGAGCAATGGTACAGACAACTTGTAACCAAATTTTCGTAACAAAATTAACATAACAACATCTTAAATAACATGCATATAACAGCAGGGTTTAGAAGTTCAAACCCATGACTCTAGCCTGAATGTTTTATTAGTCCAAAATTGCCACTTCAAAGACAAGATCAAGGCTAAGAATTTGCGTGACAAATCCAAAATTTTTAGCACAAATTTGGACAGAATTAGTGCTGGAAATTTGATAAAGATTGCTACCTATTCACAGGTTCAATGGAAAAATGAAGATACAAAAGAAATCTTAAGAAAACATATTAGCAACATGAAAGAACATTATCGATTTATATAAAATTGGAGTTGGGAAAAGATGGAATCTGAGAACTTTAGAAGAGAGAGGTGCAATCGTCGTTGATTAGGGAAAGCTTGAGTTTTAAGTTAGGTTTTGGTAATTTTCAGATAATTCAATAATCAACTAATTTACAATTAAATCCACAAGTTTCAAAACACTATCAATTAAATCCTCTAGGTCTTAATTGAACCAATTAGGTATAACCCTTACGTATAACACTTCGCCCCCTTAGTTCATGATTATTTATGTCAAGTCCCTTGACAATAAAATTAAGATTTGGAAAATTTTTGGGGTATTACATTTGGGAAACAAGTTAGACAACCAATATTTTACTTATATGATCGAGCCAACTAGTCAATTCCCAAATATGCTTAAAACATTGATTTGATAATTAATTCTAAGAATAAAACTATCTCATTTAAAAAAGATTACAATACAAATTTATTTTATTATTATAAGCAAGAACACATAAATTAAAAATTACACAAACTTGACTTTGATGAACGTTTGAGGTCTATACTTAATCAAATTGATTTAGACCTATGAGAGCAAATCTCTCATGGTTAACTAAGAAGAGTGTTGATGACCACTTAAAAATTTTTCAAAAATAAGATTGAAAACAATTAAATTAAGTATGAAAGATTAAGAAAATTGGAGTCCATGAGAGATTAAAATGGTCTGCATAGATATCAAGGTTTAAGGGTTCAGGTAAAAGTGAGAAAAGATATACGCACAACTTACAATCTTTCATGTAAAACATGTAAAACACGATTGTGTAACTTTTAAAAATGGTTAAATCCCCAATTTGGTCCCATTACTTTGACAAAAAGCCCTTTTTTGGCCGCTTTACTTAGAAAAGCCCCTTTTTGGTTTCTAAAATTTGAAATCCGGCCCCTTTTTTAGTCCCTCCATTAAGTTTTGCACACATGGCATATTAAATGATAGAAATTTCAAAGTAAATGAACCAAAAATGGGCTCTTAGGGGCTAAAAATGGCCCTAATTTAGTCCCTCTTCTTTGAAAAAAGTCCCCTTTTAGTCATTCTATTTTGAAATTTCTATTATTTAACGTCAAAATTTAACGGAGGGATTAAAAATGGGTTAGATTTCAAACTTTAAGGACCAAAAAGGGGTTTTATTAAGTAGATGGACTAAAAAGGAGTTTTTTTTTATCAAAGTAGAGGGACTAAATTAGGGTTTTAACCTTTAAAAATTGGGTTTAGTTCAATTTATTTATTCTTTAGGTCTTAATTGAGTAGGCTTGAAAAGCAAATGGACAAAATTGTAACATTTGAAAAAATGTTAGGACTGAACTGGACAAAATCACGAACATGCATGTACAATTGCAACAAATTAAAAGTTGAGGGACTGATTTGGCTAAATTTGGAATTTAAAGGATTAATTCAAAATTATTTAAAACTTGTGAGCCAAATTGCTTGATCACAAAAAGTTGGGTGACATTAAAATTCAATAAAAGATAATTTTGACTTTTTGATTTTTGAACTAATTAAAGAAAAGTAGAAAATTTAAATTAATTAATCATAATAATTAGTTCAATTGAAATGTTAATTTAACATTAATTAAAATTAATTAATTGCATTCATTAGTCTATAATTAAAATAACTAAAGGAATCTAATTACATTAATTAAGACAAATAATTATAATAAGTTTACTCTAATTAAAATCAATTAATTTCATTAACCATTTATTAAACAAATCATCAAGGTTAATTTATATATTTTTGTTGACTTTTTAGTCCTTAAACCTACTGACTTAACCAAAAACACAACCCATCTATCACAATGGGTGACAATAAATCAAAACCTTAGCTGAAAATGAAGAAAACCTAAGTAGAGAATGAAGAAAAACTAAGGTTTATATAGCAAAGAAAAAGTGCAATTTCATCAAACAATGACCAAATCAATAACCTTAGCAAACATATCAGAAACAAAGGAATGCTTGATTTTCATTCAATATATCAATAGTTCATGCAATTCATAACAACACCAAAAACTCAAAAAGAAAATCAAACAAACAATGGTGGAATTTTTATAGGGGTAGGTCGGAGGCCAATCTTGGGTACCCCAACCATAGGATAGTCCCCTAATCTTTCCCTTTCACTACTGCTCTAAAATCCCTCTATTTAGGGGGTTAAGTAAAGTAAGCAAACTAAGAAATGGAGCCTTTTTTTTCTCAAACAAATCCTCTTCCAAAAATTTCCTGAAAATCCTTCTCCGAAGGGCAACTAAAAAATGCTATTTCTAAATAACTTTTTCAAAATCAAATTGGTAGCACTCATGTGTTTAATTTATTATTTTGGGTGTGGGTCTCACTTCTATTTCAATTTGGGTTTCTAAAATCCTATAAATACTTGTCCAAATTTAGAATTGGAAACCTTTGGAGGCTAATGGCAGCTCTCTTTTGGGCAACCTTTGAGATCAAGATGGAAGATCCATCAAAAATAGAGGATCACGGATTTCAACTTCCTCAAATTAAGTTTTGCTTTTCCTTAAATTCTTTTTATCTATTGTTTAATATTCAAATGTTCATAACTATAATTTCAGATTTTGTTAATTTTATTATGAATTAATTTATTCTACTAGGGTTACGATGTAACTTAATTAATTTAGTATAGATTTTGAGATTTTTATACTTTCAATTCAAGTTATTCACATGGTGAGTTTTTTTTATTAAACTTAAAGTCTAATCACTTTTCAATTAATTTAGTGATTTATACATGAACTTAAGAAAGAATTACGTAAATTAAACTAATAATAATATAAACTATGTGTTAAACTATGTGTTAAACTATGAGACTGAGAGGTAATTAGCTATATGTGGTAGTGGAGGAAGAAAAGAGAGTTAAGAGCTCCCCATTCCTAAGTTAAAGCTTTTCATGAAATTTAGTATTCATTAATTTGTTTTAAATTATATAATAATATGACTAATTTAACAAATAAGTGAATGATTAACTTAGCTGAAGAAAACTAGTTAATTAATTTAGGGGAATTTGTAATCATATGCAATAACACTTACTAAATTAGTTTCGAAAGCATGTTAATCCAAAATTTATATTGATTGATTAATTATGATGAAGTCAATACCTTAGTACCTTATATCTTTATTAGTTTTATTTTAATTATTATTTTTATTTTATTATTTTTTATTAAAATTTCTTCATTTTTTATTGTTCAAATAAATTTAGATTAATTATTTTAGTTTTAGTTAATCACAACCCTTGTAGATTCAACACTTTTCTCATCATTATATTATTGGTTTAATACCATTTTAGTCCCTCAACTTATCACTTTGGCTCCAAAATTATCCTTCAACTTTAAAAAGTACTAAAATTATCCTCAAACTTTTATTTTCAATACCAAAACTATCCTTCGTCAATTAAATGCGCAGGTGGCATGTTAACTTGCCAGCAAATCAATTCCTTTTTTTCTTAACTAATGACATGGCTATCCTTTTGATGAGTTGGCATTTTTTTGTTTAATTTAAAAATAATGATGCTTCTTTTTCATCCACGTCAGAAAAAAAATGATCTCTTCTTCCTCTTTCACTTTCTCTCTCCTTTACCTTTTCTTTTCCCTTGCCTCTGCCAACCCAGAGCTGGGTTTTCTCTCTGAAACTTCATCTTCTTCCTTCTTTCTTCCTTCACAGTTTTGCCTCCTCATTCTCTATCAACCTTCCTCCTTCCTTTCCCTGCTCATCCTTCTTCTTTTTTCTTCTTATTCTTTCTCTCTATCTCTTCTTCCTTCTTCCTCTTTCAAACCCAGATCAATCTAGTGAAAATTCATACATTAAAATAGAAAATACAAGTAATAAACACCATACAACTAACAAATTTATTCATTAACATACCGCTCCTACATTTTTTTCACAAACACCACACACAAATACACTGGAGCCTCTAAAGACCCATCGGCAATCATCACCAACAAACTAAAATAATAAGGATAATGAAAGCCCAAAAACCCATCAATTTCCTTATGTAAATGACAATTTCAATTTGAAAAGGAGCGAGTTGCGACCGCTTTCTCAATCTTCATTCTCCAGCTTTTCAGCTCCCAGCACCTTCAAACTTTCTTCATAACCTTTTTGAATCTGAGCTATGAAAGCAAGAAAATGTGCAGCAAAATTTTCTCACCTTTTTCTCAGCAACCAAACAAGACCTTAAAAGAAAACAGAAAATAGCCAGAAAAAAATGAAATAACATGGAGGATGGACCACTTGATAGTTCAAATAAACTCGAGATTCAAAAATCGATTAAGTTAACTAACAAATACCAAATCTACAACTCAAAAGATCCAACTCAACAAAGCAAATTTTCTCACTCTTTTTTGTCTCAGCAACCAAACGTACAAAAATTTCAAACAAAAAACAAAAGAGGAAGTGCAGATCTGGATTGAAGCTCACTCTTGCCAACCAGAAAAGATGAAGACCAAAGTGAAAAGAACTCTCCTGACGAACGAGACGAACGCCATTCCTAACGGAACAAAGCCGAAAATTACGGGAAATCTTTACGAAGTGTGGTGCAACGGGGACAAGGGAGAGAGACAAACGGAGACTAAAACCCAACCGACAATTCATATAGGGGAGGAAAAATACAACGGACGACAGATTGTTCTAAATCTTCCAAAAAATGGGTGTTCGTGGGTGTCGTTGTGGCAGCCAGCTTGCTCCTCCTTCTCAATCTCTTTAGGTTTCTATTTTACTTCCAACAAACGTCGTTCTCAGAAATCGAAGCCACCGCTTGAACCCAGGCCACCACTGCCACCGCTTGAACCTGGGCCACCACTGCCACCGCCTCAACTCCAAAAATTCTCAGATTCATCAGATTACCCTCCTTTTATATCTTCCAAAGGGATTCAACATGAAATTGAATCCTTGACCCTGTACAAATTGGGGGACATCCAAGCTGCTACCGAAAATCCTCGATCTGTACAAATTCTTTGAGAAAAACCCATATTTGGGTTTGAGAGAGAAAGAAGAAGGTAGAAGAGAGAGAGAAAGAAAGAAAAAGAAGAAGAAAGAAGAAGGATGAGCAGGGAAAGGAAGAAGGAAAAGAGGAAGAAGATGAAGTTTGAGAGAGACCCAGATCTGGGTATGCAGAGGTAAGGGAAAAGGAAAGGTAAAGGAGAGAGAAAGTGAAAGGGAGGAAGAAGAGATGACGTGGATGGAGAAAATAAAGATATTATTATTTTTAAATTAAATAAAAATATCAACTTATAAAAAAAAAAGTGACCAAAGTGTTTTTTTTTTTTTTTTCCATGTTATTAGTTAAGAAAAAGGAATTGATTTGTTGGTAAGTTAAGTGTCACCTGTTTAACTGATGAAAGGATTGTTTTGATACTGAAAATGAAAGTTTAAAGATAAATTTAGTACTTTTAAAAGTTAAAAAATATTTTTGGTACCAAAGTGATAAATTGAAGGACCAAAATGATATTTAAACCCTTTTTCAATACTTTGTTGCCCAGAAAATCTGCTAGGTTTACCTATTGTTTGAAGTGAGATTTGGAGCCATTTTAGGCATGTTTCTGCCCTCTTTAGCTGCTGCCAAAATTCTTGTTACATGCCTCTATTTTCCCTCACAATTCGGTTCTTGGGCTTTGACGTCCTTAACTAATACACTTGCTTGCCTAGACCTAAGGTAAGGAAATAAGATATATGGCTGCCCATTTTGACAAGAAAATATATTTTTATGCAAAATTACCTTTTTAGCCTTTTTAAAGCTCTTTTAAATGTTTTGCCATTAAATCCCCATTTATATTTTATTGGCAAAGGAAATAATTGGAGGAAGCTCCACCATCATCACAAGATCGCCTATAATCATGCTAAGCCTCCTATAAACCACACACACCCAAAATACTAAGAAAGACTATAACCTTTCACAAACTCTAATTGAAATTGAAACAGTGAAAGAGATAGAAACTCTCATGGTGACCACCATAGAAGTAGCTATTTAGAGAAAGAACTGCCTAACATATACAAAAATTGATTCGAAAAGAAAAGTAAATAAAGAGAAAGAGGAATAAAAGGAATAAATAAAGAATAGAAAGAAAAGGCTAAGGAAAGCCATAGCCATGGCTGAAGGAGAGGCTACATCTTTATACAATTTCTATTTTGCCAAGAACTTGTTCTGTTGAGTGTTGATTGTAGATAGATTAGTCTTTTCTTTTCTTTTTTTCAGTAATCTGCAAATCGAAGAAAATTATTATAATCAACTAAATTATTTTATTAATTAAAAAATTTAATTTAATTAATTGAAATAACGTTAGATTCCCTCTCTTCATATTCACTATCTATAAAATTGTAATTTTTTTTTGGTTTAGAAAAAAAAAATGCAATTTGCAATCACCGCTCTATGCATTTTGGGCATATTTGCTACAAATAATAAATTTACCCCTCCCTTTTTTCCCTTTTCTTTCCCTCATTTGGTAACAGTAGGAGGGTTTATTTAACCTTGGTGCATAAATTGCAATTTTTTTTAATTAATTTGTATAGAAAAACAAAAATGATAACTTTATTTTTAATGTCAATAACATATGCATGATTTTATTTATATAGTTGATAAAACTAAAATCAATTTTTGTTTTTTTATACCAATTAATGAGAAAAAAAATACAATTAATATAATCTTAATTTGCGTTTTAAAGACAGAAGTTTGAAAATTTCATCCTAAAATTATAAAGGAAT
The DNA here is from genome assembly GCA_020521535.1 of Rubroshorea leprosula. Taxonomy (NCBI): domain Eukaryota; kingdom Viridiplantae; phylum Streptophyta; class Magnoliopsida; order Malvales; family Dipterocarpaceae; genus Rubroshorea; species Rubroshorea leprosula. Next base: position 182,044 of record BPVZ01000043.1, read on the forward strand.
TTAAAAGAAAACTCTTCACCTCCCCTCCAATTTTTATTGTTGAAATAGGAAAATTAATCCCCCTTCCCTCAAACCAAACATGCTAATACTTTAAAGACTTATTTGGCATCAAAGTTTCATAAAGAGCTTATCTTATTTGACATCTTACATGTATATCTTATATCTTACATATAATGGCATTGTAAAACATGTCGTCTTCCTAAATTCTTTTTGGAGGATTGCCTAAAAATTCACATTTTAATTAATATTTTCAAAAATTAACAATTAGATTAAGTATTATATTCATATAGGCCATATGTGCAAATTGCCATCCAAAATTATTATGTTAAAGTAAATCACCACAAAAAAAAAAAAAAAAAAAGAATGTTGATGCAATTTGCCCCTTGAATTTCCATTTTTAAGAAATTGGTCTAACTTTAACAATTGTTGTTACATTTCATTAAACTATTGCTCTTTAAGATTAACAAAAAGTTAATGGCAAGTGTTAAATTTGAGCCGATTTATTGAAAATGGAAATTCGGGGTGGCAAATTGTATCAACACTTTTTTTGTGGTGATTTGCTTCTATATACTAATTTTGGGGCAAATTTGCACCTTTTACCTATTCATATAAATCATACATGTTAATTTTTAAATTGATCTAATATTTATAATTTTTTTATCAAAAAAAAAAAAAAAACCTCTATTTACTAATATATACTTAATGGTATCAAATTTTCTATAATTAATAAACTAATTAAGTTCATATAAATGATACATGTTAATTTTTAAATTGATCTAATATTTATAATTTTTTTATCAAAAAAAAAAAAAAACCTCTATTTACTAATATATACTTAATGGTATCAAATTTTCTATAATTAATAAACTAATTAAGTATATATATTTGATTAATCTATTTTGAGGAATGAATTTGTATTGTTTTGAGATTTACAACATGTCCACTGCCACATTAGCAAGACCAATTTTGGACTTGTGACTAGGAAGGGTTCACATGGTTTATTTCCACATCAGATCTATTATATTTTATATTCTGTTGATTATTACAACAGAGTCGGTATTACCAAAAGTGGCATTCATCCACCCGTTGGAAATATTACAAACATAGTCTACTTAAATATCATTCTCATATACATGGCCAAACATAGCTATACCTATCTTCACAACATGGCAAGGCATTTTTTACAGTCATGATCTCTACTACAACATAATTTGGGCTCCCAACAACAAACAAAAAGCCTACTTTGCTATACATGCATGGCTTCCATCAATGGTCAATGGGTTGATCCTATTACATCTACACAATTCCTCGCGATGGACAAAGGGCTAGATTTGTTATCTTATTTAGTCTCCAACAGTGGACAAAAGGCTACACATCTCTACACATTTTCATTACACCGGCTCCCAAAAAATGGACAAAGGGTCGGATCTCTACATATTTTATCTCACTAGCTTCTGGAAACGGATAAAGAGTTAGTGCAACTTGATACAATTAGCGTGAAACCGGTAATAGTTGCAACCCTGCGATTGGTTAGGATGGTTACTCTCCAGCAATAAAAATCCATCAAGTTGCGGCTAATGGTCCCTTGCTAGTCGCCCGTGCATGGTAATATGGTGCTTGGTGAGCAACAACAACTAAGATCACCCTTTAATGGTGCGGGTACAATAAGAAGGGCCAATGTTTGTCTGTGGTAGTACATTTTGTCATATCAAAAGCTATGGATGCAGCTAGCGTCCCCTTTTTATGGAAACAACTCCACTCATCTTTATCACATATTAATTACTATGGTGGAGTCTAGATTAATGAGATTTATTTCTTTCGTGACTTAGTACATAGTGGGAATGCTCTTCCGGTTCAAGTTCACGCTCCAACCAAGGGCAAAGCCCGCCATTGTTGCCCCTTTAGCTATGGGGAAGCTATTCATGGTTGACCTTGTGATATTCATACAATATAGTCGGCAGTCATGCATATCATTATTCTTCTATACAAAAGGACAAAATTATCAGTTGTTGATAATCTCGATCTACAACATATTTTTTCTATAATTCCATGTGTTGGCAAGTATCGTCGACCAGTGACCCTTGGCTCGACAAAGCGATACTACAACACACATTCATATTACTCATTCTTTATTTTGGCACAATGCTAGATATACATAGTAGGATTATGCAAGTGGTTGCCATGGCCAGTGGATAAAATGGCATAATAGTATTCATTCTCACTATCCCCTTCGATATACAAGGGAGTGTTCTACTTTGCTAAACATACTTATACATTTTACACTTATATATTTGAACAAACACTCATTCATATTTTGCTCTTTGCTACAGATGAACACAAACTCATGAATCTAAGCTCATGAGGATTACATGGGATAAACTATGGAAGTAGTGGCTTGGTAAGCATGGATGGATGAGTGTTGCTTATTCGGCGAAGCGAGGTATTTGTGCCAACCAAGCTTGGAGGTGGTGATGTTACTTGACTTCACCAAGAAGAGCTCAATGGCGAAGAAATGGAGGCAAAGCTTGATCCCAAAATTGTACTATTTGATGCTAACTAGAAGGCCTAGAATATTGTTAAATATCAACCAGAGATGTTATTTGAGTCTTCATCAGCAAGTTGCAGTTATATTTAATGCAAAGGTGGCTGCACAAGTTCCATTGCATTGGAAATTATTGAAAAAGATTATATTTTGCTTGGGAAAATCACCAAAATCTTGGGCAAAATTGATTTTTCTAGCTGTGCTTAAGTACCCCTCCAAAAATGGTATTTAGTATAGATAGTTAATTACCAAAAATGGATAGTTTCCAATGAACCAGCAGTCCTTCATTAGAACCACTGAACAATTCATGATATCACTTTAAAAAGCTATTAGCAGTACTTAGAACCACTCAAAACTCGATAGTTGTCCTCACCTAACCCAAATCTACTCGTTGGTTCATTGGGTAACTCTGACTCCACCAACCCAAAATTACCAAAATGCCACTGCATATATAAATATGGTTAAACCCCTATTTTGGTCTCTAAACTATTGTACGGACCCTCGATTTGGTCCCTAAACTAAAGAAATCCCTAATTTGGTCCTTGAACTATTATACAGACCTCTGAGTTAGTCCCTAAACTATTGTACGGACCCCTGAGTTAGTTCCTAAACTATTATACGGATCCCCAATTTGGTCCCTACTATTTACCAATTTAGCCCCAACTTGGTCCTTCTATTAAATAATAGCTTAGGGACTAAATTGGGGCGAAATTATAAACAGTAAGGACCAAATTAGGGGTTCGTACAATAGTTCAAGGACCAACTTAGGCCAAATTATAAACAATGGGGACCAAGTCGGGGGTTCGTACAATAGTTTAGGGACCAAATCAGGGATTTCTTTAGTTCAAGGACCAAATTGAGGGTCCGTACAATAGTTTAGGGACCAAAATAGAGATGTAACCTATAAATATTGATTTTTCCTCCTTTTTTCAACAAACTGACTAGATTTTACAAATCCAATTTTCTTCTTCATGCACTAAACCTCCATTTTTCCTCTAAAAGAACCCTCCATCTTCAACCTCTTGCCCCATACACTAAAATCACCTAAGAAATCTCCATTTTTATCATTTTTTTTGCACCTCCAACACTACAGAATACTTTCAAGACTTGTAGAACATCATGGTTAGGAGACAACATGTTACAGTTTTAGATTCTAGGTTATTTTCTTAAGCATCAAAGGATCAAGTTACAAAGTTAGCATCAAGAACGAGATCAAGTCCTCCATTTAGAAGCCCCCACAATGGTCATCCTTCCTTTTCCCATCACTACTTTCAAGTTTATTCCTTTTGTTTTGTTAAAGCTTGAAGGAGATTATTGTGCTTTTCATTCACAACATGTGGGCTACTCGTTGTAGAGTAAGAGTACTCGTCAAGGATAGTAGAGGGCACATTTATTGTGTTTACTATTATGTTACAATGTGTTATGTATAAATGTGCTTCTCAAGTTATAACATTTGATCTCTATATATTCTTTATCCTTGTTGCTCCAACCACAATGTACACCTCCATTTCATTATTTTTAGTAGTTGTATAAATCTTTCCTGACTATTGAAGCTTCGTGATTACTGCCTAGGTCTCTTGGCTTAGTTACGAAATTCACACTTCCAAATTTTGTTAGGGAACTTGTTGTTGACCACTTTTTCACTAATCCTAGCCTTGCATCTATAGTTTAAGTTATTCAAGTCTTGCATGAGAACCAATAAAGGACTACTCAATGTCTCACCAACTTGCAAGCTCAGCCTACTATGTAGGATCCAACACAATTAGTCAACATGGCATGGACGCCCTAGCCACAAGAGGTGCAAACTGGGGCTACCAATGGTAATGGGGCCTCTGTTGTGTGACAAATAACTCAGCACCACCAGGAATTACAGTCGCCAGCACTAATGGGGCTCCACCTAACATAGCTAATTTTATTTAAGACTGTCACCCTGGTGGATCTTACTGCTCTCTTGGATAGGGAGTGCTCTAGACAAAATCCAACCACTTTTCAATTTGTCCATGATTTATCATATTTGGAGATTTTTTCCAAGCCCTATCCAAAAAAGTATGAAAGTCCCATGTTCTTACAGTATGATGAAAGGAAGGGCAATGTTGTGAAGCTTGTCAACAAGTTCCTTGACGCTATTGGGGCTTATGTCGGTGATAAAGATTTATGTCTACATTAGTTTTCTAAATCTCTCTCTGATAGAGCTTACACTTGGTACAATGCTTTGCTCCCTAGCTTTATTCACTCTTAGGATGAAATGGTTGAGCAATTTTGTCAAAAATATTTTCAAAGTGAAGAACGCGTCACCATCCTTGATCTTCATAACACTTGCTAATGTATTGGCAAAGATTTGATGGTTTTATAAAAAGATTTATAGATTTGGCACTTGATTGCTATGGTGGCCATGTTGAATCTTTCTTGCTGAAGAGCTGCCTCAACAATATGTTCCAAGAATATCAAGCTATTCTTGAAAATGCTAGGATCAATCAATTTGCAAGGCTACTCGATGTTACCAAGAGAACAACCATTTCTTCCAAAGCTATCTCTACTAGAATGTCTGTAATGAAGTTGACAGAAAAAAGAAAGCCACAACTCACATCTTAGTTGTCTTTGTTCATGGCCAAGGACAAGGCCAAAAAAGAAAGGATCGTGACACATATCACCACCACCCATTCCTCTTACTATTGAAGAACTTGATGTGCTTCTAGATCGATAGATTGCTGACAGTGCTATTACACTGTCTTAATCGCTTTGCAAGCACAGTGATGACGACAAGCATAACCCTAAGTATTGTCATTATCACCACTTCGTCTATCACTCAACCATGGATTGTTTTTCCTTGAGAATGATATATCATTGTTGGGTCATAGAGGGACTACTAGAAGTTTTGAATAAAAGGCAAAAAATGGATGAAAACCCTTTTCCACACCATAACTAAGGTGCTATTAATGTTCTTATTCATGTGGAAAGCACCGAAACAAGTGGACCATTCATCAATTTCTTTGACGATGCACTTAATCTTTTTGTCTGTGCACTCTAATGAACTCCAAAGTTCAATTCACTATTTGACCAGCTTGGTCTCACTACTAAAGCATAGCAAAGAGCCATAAAAGCTATCCTCTCTATCACTAATAAAACTAAAGGAGAGTGTCTCAACATTGAGGCGTCTGCCAACCATGTTTATCTTAAGTCTTCCAATGCCATCACATTTACTGATGAAGGCATGGTAACTCCACATCCTGACCATAAAAAACCTTCCTACTTATCTTCTCAAATTAACTCTATTGGTGTTAGGCACGCACTTATTGATATTAGATCTTTTCTCAATCTGGTACTGTTGAGCACTATTATCACTGTGGGAATTCCTTAGCGACGAAGGATTGTCAAGCTTTCACTTAGCCTTGTTAGCTTTGGAAGCAACAGCAAGCACACTCTCAAATACATTCAGCTTGAATTAAAGGTTAGTCCAATCCAATCTCTTACTACATTTTATGTTATTAATGCAGAGGTTTCTTATAATATATTGTTGAGATGACCATGGCTACAATGATACAAAGTTGTTCCTTCTACTTATCATCAATGTGTCAAAGGTTGCCTAAATGGAAAAGTCTTTTGCATTCCTACCATTGCATTATCATTTAATTAAACAGAGACTCACTTTACTGAAGTTGCATTCTATGATGAGTTTGCTCCTCTTAGCAAAGCGATAGTATTTCGCCTTATTGGCATCACTTTACTAACCTAAATTGACATTAAAGATAATCCTGATATTGATCTGCGAAGTGTCTTTGAGCATAAAAAGCAAAAGAAGGAGGCATCAAAGGCTATCTAAGTGTGCCCAAAATGCACTTAAACTATCCATCTTGATGGGAGAATCAAATATACTTTATAAAGGTGCGTAGGACCTCCCATCCACACGTAGGATGACCCTATTGCCAGTAGTTTAGCTATATCTCTTGATTGCCTACTGAAAAATTCAAGGAAAAACACTTTGATTGATGAGCTAGCCCTTCCTAGTGAAGTAAAATGTCTTACTTTTGAAGGTGGAAATAAAATACTTCCCCAGCATTTAAAGCCATCTGACAAAGTTAATTATCTAACTTCACCAGACAAGCTGCCAACTCTCCTTAAAGCTCAATTGGCACTTACTTCTTTAGAGTCCCTTGAAGCTATTGATCTTGGGGATGATGCATCAAATCCCAAATATGTATGTATTAGCACTATTCTCTCCATTGACGAAAGGGCCAAGATGATCAACTTGCTTTGAGAATACAAAGATGCCTTTGCTCAGAATTGTGATGAGATGACAAGGCTTGATCTAGTCTTGGTGGCATACTCTCTATATGTTGATCCCAAAGCAAAGCTAGTTGTGCAACTAAATTGCCTTCCATCCCAAAGTTACTATCAAAATTAAGGAAAAAGTTGAAAAGCTTTTGGCTACTTATCAAGCCAACCAAGAAGCCTACATGGCTGGCCAACATTGTACCAGTTTGAAAGAAAAATGGGCAAATCAAGTGGTGTTGACTTTCATGATCTCAACAAGACATGCTTAGAGGATGAATTCTTTGTTTTGAACATGGATGTTCTTATGGACAGCACCATTGGTTGCAAGTTGTATTCTCTCATAGATGGCAATAGCGAATACAATCAAGACAGCATGTGCCCCAACAATGTGCAGAAAACTGCCTGTCGCACTCTTATCGATAACTTTTATTATGTTGTTATTCCTTTTGGATTTAAAAATGTTGGGGTTACTTACTAAAGAGTCATGGTGGCTATTTTACATGATTTCATCCACATTTATATGGAGATTTATATTGATGATATTGTGGTGAAGTCCTAAACAAGGTTGGGCCACTTTGATGTGTTAAGAAAAGTCTTCAATAGATGCAACCTGTACAAGCTAAAAATGAACCCAATGAAGTGCGCATTTGGTGCCTCTGTTGGAAAGTTTTTGAGCTTTCTTATGAACAAACATGCCATCGGTGTGGATCCAACCAAGTCTGAGGCTATCTAAACCATGTAATCTCCTACAAATCTCAAGCAATTGCAGAACTTCATCGGCAAAGTTTCATATATCCATAGATTCATCCCTTCACTAGCGGAAATTCTATTCGTATTTAGCCCTTTATTGAAGAAAAGGGTCGCCTTTGCATAGACAAAGGAACATCAACATGCCATTTTACATTTGCAAGATCTTATGTTCAAATTGCCAACTATATCTATCCTTGTCCAAGGCAGGCCACTTAAATTGTATCTGTCCACTTCTAACAAGGTTGCGAGTGCTCTAGTTGTCCAAGATGATCAAGAAGACAAAGAACAACTTGTTTATTATATCAGCTGAAATCTTAAAGGTGTTAAGTCAAGGTACCTTCTTGTTTAAAAATTTTGTGTTGCATTAATTTATGTCTCTCAACGCCTTAGACATTATTTCTTGGCTCACAAAGTACAACTCATCACCAAGTCTCAGCCCATTCGGTATCTTCTAACTCAACCTATGCTTACTGGTCATCTTACTAATTGGCTTCTTCAATTGTCTCATATGATATTTCATGCATAAATCATACCACTATCAAGGGACAAGCTATTGTAGACTTATTGTCTGAATTTTTTTATTGTGTTAAGCATCCTATTTCTAACAAAGTCCCAGGTGGTGAGTTTTCTTCCACGTAAGAAATTGAATAAGAATGGACATTGTATGTTGATGGGTCTTCCATGGCTGAAGGGGTTGGGGTTGGCATTGTTCTCAAAGATGACAAAAGCCATGATATGGCATTTTCATTTAAGCTTGATTTTCCATGCAAAAACAACATGGTTGAGTACGAAGCTTATCTTACTGGTCTTATCACAACTAGAGAGGCTGATGTACAGTGCCTGAAAAGCATTGGCGATTCAGGTTTGATTCTTGGCCATATTCAAGGTACCTTCGTTGTTCGAGAAGAACATCTTACACCATATCGCTTTTTCAGCCAAATCTAGGAAAAGTCTTTTATCAGCCTTAGATATGAGCAAATATCATAGTTAGAGAACAGATTGGTTGATGCCTTAGCCACAATTGCTTTGAGGGTGCTTATGACCGAAAATTCTCTCAGTTTCCATATCATCTAAAAAGAGTGCCCAATCTTTCATGGCTATGAATCTATTCTACTTGAGCTGCCGAACCATGCCAACTGGCGACATGAGATTCATAATGCTTTCCTACAACAAGAATTGATGTGCCTTTAAAGGATTTATCCAACTATGTTATCATTTCTCGTGAGCTATATTATTGCCTCCTTAGCAGTGTCATTGCTAGGTGCATCAATGATAAAGATGCTTATCACAAACTTAGAGAAATTCATAATTGCACATGTGGCTAAGATAATCGTGTAAGCCTATACTGTTGGATTCAATGAGTAGGGTATTATTGCTATACATGGTATGCCAAGCCACTAAATTCCAACAATAATGTATATCTTGTCAGCAGACTTATTATCAAGGTGAGGAATGCTTCACTATTGATGGTGTTCAAGATTGGTGCCATCCTTACATAAAGTATTTCACTAAGGGAATATGGCCAAAGTCTCCAAAGAATGTGCACAACTTAAAAATATCTTTGTCAAAATTTTTCATGGATGATGGAGTTCTATTTCGCACCAACTTCATTAGCGAACCACTATACTACCTATCCTTGACAGAGTCTCAGAAGGTTATGGTTGAGATACATGTAGAGGACTGTGATGAACATCAAGGATGGAGAAAGCTGTATGATCAACTCTTGGCTCACAGTTATTACTGGCCAAGTCTGAAACAAGATGCTGTAGATTTCGTCTAGCGATGTCAGACTTGCCAAGTTCATGCTAGCCTTTTTCATTCTCATCTTAATTTGTTGCAAGATATGAAAACTCGTTGGCCTTTTCATATTTAGGGTTTGGATCTTATCAACTTTGTCTGTCCGCATTTGAGGGTTGTATATAGATATTGATGGCCATTGAATATTTTACTTAGTGCATGAAAGCTATTCTTTTTTGCAAAGCAACGGTTCGGACGGTTCCAATGATCCTTGCCATAACTCAAATTTTTAATAGAATTTTATTTTATTTTAGTTTTTATTTTAACTAATATGTTTTGTCTTTATTTTCATTGTTAGGTCTATGAGCAAAAAGGGGATTTTGCGAAGAAAATTGGAAGAGGAAAATGAAGGAAATTAAGATGAGGGGACTCAATTGAAGAAATGAAAAGTTGAAGGAAGAGATGCATTAAAGTTTAAGTCAAACCCAAAACCCAAAGACCTAAACCAAAAAACCCACAATTTACCCAAACCCATAATTACTCAAAACCTAAATCCAAAAATCCAAAACCCAAAACCCATTTAACCCAAAACTGAAAAAAAGAAGGGGGATGAGTCTTGAACCTTCTTCTTCTTAAAAGGACCCTCACTCTCGGCTTTCTTCCTCATCTCCAGAATATCCTTTTTCTTCCCTATGCAGCCGGCAACCACTTTCTTCTTCTTTCTCCGATCATGTAATTGCACCAAACCAGAAGCCCTTCTTCAGTCCGCGTCTTCACTTCAGATGAACCTCCAAAGCCCCAAGGTGGGTCCTTGGGGTAGACACTCCAATGCTTAAGTCAGCAATAATTGGATCTACCTTTTTAGAATAATTAAAGAGGAGCTTTAGGTCGGTTTCAATTACCTTTTTGAGGTGGCACCTAGGGGGTATTTATAGGCCTTAGTAAGGTGTCCACATGGCTTGCTTAACAAGATAATCGGAGTGTGATGTGTCCTTTCAGGCAATAATTTCGGAACTGGGAAATTGTATGTGGTAAATCCGGTGTGGGTGTGTCCACTGTATTTATCATGCAGCCATTTGACCGAGAAGGGTTGGATTTAACTTCACCTCAGTTATTAAGGACTTGCATCAGTACGTCTGAGGTTAGGGACCTCAGACATATCCTTGCACTATTCCCCCCTCAAAGTCATTCACTTATGAATGATATTGTGTAAAGTGATAGGAGTAGTGTAGAATCAAGTGAAAAGTGGAATGACAAAATATTATGGTTGAGTTATTAGAGTCATAGTTAAAAATGAAAATTGGTAATTCAAATATATGTATATCCGTAACTAGAGTAAAAAATGTGGTACGGGGTTACCATGGCTGGAGCTGAAGTAACATGTGTGACACTGGGTCACTATAGTTGGAGCCAAAGCAGAATATGTGACATGGGGTCACAATGGCTAGAGTTGAGGTAAAATATGTGACGCGGAGTCACTATGGCCGGAGCCAAAGAAACAGGTGTAACCGTCATTGTGGCCAGAGTCAAGGTAACAAGTGATGACCGGAGTCATTGTGGCCGAAGCCAAGGTAAAAAGTGGTGACCGTAGTCATTACAGCCGTAGGCAAGGTAACAAGTGATGATTGAAGTCATTGCGACCGGAGCCGTGGTAAAAAGTGATGACCGTAGTCATTACGGTCGGAGCAAAGGTGAAACACTTGTAAAGTTGAAAAATTTTATTATGAAAAGAAACAGAAGTACTGAACTGAGCTTAGTGGGGCTCGTTAAAAAAGTCTGATGTAGAGTTAGTGCGTGGCATGACAGCTGTTTGTTGAAAGATGTGCATAATTAATACAGGTTGTAAAAAAGTAACTGTTATAGTTAAGCAGACGGGATGGAAAACGAATCGTCGAATTCAAGAGATTTCCATAAGGGATTAATCGTCGAATTCGAAACAGTGTAACTGTGACTATTAGATGAAATTAATCAAAGCCGTTGAGGCATATATTTGCTTTGGTATATTTAGCTATACTTTTGTAAAAAGAGTTTTACTTTCTTCGTATTTGCTACCGAAGAGCTACCAAAATTGCTATAGCATTTGTGTTACACATTTTCAAATTCAAAACTCGTTTTACACTATTGAAATCAAGTAACTTATGAACTTTTGTGATTCAAGTTCTAGTGGTGAATTTTATTCTCCTCTCACCTTTCCTGATTTAGATTTAAGCCCTCTTAAAAAGGTTTGGGTTAGGAGTGAGAGTGATATTGAGTGTGAGTTAGAGTTTTTTGAAGATCCTGACTACATCCCTCCCCTTACTCCGTGCAGTGAAAGTTACGAGACTAAGGAGATGTCTTCTGAGGAAACATTGAGCATTGGAGGGAGCGAGGAAGTAAGGATGCTGGAGTATAGTGATGTAAGTGTTGAGGGTGAGTCGTCTGGGTCTGAGTGTACAGAGGGAGGGTAGGTAGAAATGAAGTTGTTGAGGTTGGGGCAGAAGAGGTGCCTGTCAATATATTGGAAGTGGGAGATAGGAGTGATAAGTTTTACGATAGTGGGGCAGACATTGTGTCTGAGGTAAAGGGGTATGAGTCTGAGCTCAAGAGTAGGGATAGCCTGAGTTATCTCGTAGAGACCTACGAGATCTCTTCTAGAGTGTTAATTAGGCCTACTGGAGTGAAAGAAAGGGCATGCTCTGCACCCTAGGATCACTGGATGCCAGTGTATGCCCATTATTTAGCAGCAAGGCTTAGGTTTCCTTTGCCTAATTTGTTGGTGTGGCTATTATTGGAGTATAGTGTAGGTTTGACCCAATTATCTCCCAATGCAGTGAGAGTAATAATTGGGTTTATAGTATATTGCCGGGCTAGGGGGGTTAGGGTGCCCACAGTAAATATGTTTAAGCACTTTTTTGTGCTGAAGGCTAGGAGTAGGAAGGAGAAAGGGTGGTATTACTTTACACCTCGATCGTCCAACAAAGAGAAGAGAAACCAGTTTAGTGTAGGGCCTTCCTCCATTAAGGGATGGAAGGAAAAATTTTTCTTTGTTGATGACACCGAGTGGGAGATGGGGAAGTAGAGTTTTTGTCTACTTGGAAGGCTAAAAAGGCCAATCAAAATAAGTATAGTTTAAATAGTGATGAGGAGGAAGAAGTAGAGAAGCTGGTGAGAAAGGAGGGTGACATAATAGACATTATGTCTCTCACTAGCTCGGATGTTATAGAAGCAGCTAAGCTTTATGGGTCGAACTCAATGAGGGAATGTGTGTTGGTATCTTGTGTGATGTGTGTAAGAGTTTAGTTTTGATTTGTGGATTTTAATGGAATTGTTGTTTTGCAGCTGAAATGGACAAGCTTCTGGGTGCTGCTAGGGTGGCTATTCCCAAGAAGCCGAGGAAGAAGTCTAAGACTTTGGAGAAAGCTGCAAGTGGGAAAGGAGATGGTAACACGGAGAAAGGGCAAATGTCAAGTACAGAAGCCCGAGCTGCAGAGGAGGTGGAGCTAAGGTCCAAAAGGAAGAGGGATGAAGTGGATCAAGCTCAAAAGAAAAAGAGGAGAGTGGAGGATGAGGTCAGGGGGGACGAGGTAGTGGAATTCGTACCTCGGCCTGCGCCTGTTGAGCTTGATCCGGACCTTAGAGAGACCGAGGTCCTTGGCCCTGGCAAGGGTAAAGCGTTTGTTCCCTCACCTTCTCTCCAAAGCAGCATTTTTGGGAACAATAACTTCTCCACGGTGAAGAATTTCATCAACACCTATGTGCCTGAGGTGGATCGCCGTAAAGCGAGGGAGGAAGCCTTGGTACATGGAGGGACCTCAGTTGTGAGGCATGCTTTGGAGGTAAGCTTAATGATTATAATTGTTGCATGCTACGTTTGTTGTTGTTGTTTTTTTTTTTTTTTTTTTTATTGATTTGTATTGGCGTGGCAGACTACAACTTGGGTTAACGTGCTAGCCTAAGAATTCATGGAGCTCATGAAGGAGCGCAACATCCTACAGAAGGAAAGGGATGAGCTGTTGAAGAAGAACGGGGAAATGAAGAGGGAACTGGATATCGTGGTACCAACGGTGACAAGCTTACAAGAGGAGAGAGACACACTGAAGACAATTCTCTCATTCGAAGAGAAGAAAAGGAGAATGTGCGAAGAAGAGAATGAAGCACAAGAGGAGGAAATAAGAAGGATGAGAGAATCCGAAGTGGAACTCAAAAAGAATGTCCAACTGTTGGTCCACAACGGGATGAAAGAGCATATCAGCAACTTTATCAACTCCAGCTTGTTTGAGAACATCGTCAATCTCTACCGGCTACCGACTACAATCCTCGCCTTCATTGATTGCAAAAAGAAGGTTAAAACTAAGTATCCTGAAGTGGATATTACCAAAATCACCTTCGACAAACAAGAGGAAGGGGTGGAGGAGAACAAGCGAAAGCATGTCAATAGATTTCCGACCTCAGGTTAACCTGAGGTGGGATCATGATGAAGAAAGACGCACCGTTTTTCCTCCTAACTTTGACTTCGAGTTCGTGGCAGTGGAGGAAGAGGAAAGAGAAGCAAAAGGGGTTGAAGTTGAGGAAAGTCAGCCATCTCCTCCTATGGAGGTGCATCTAGTTCCCTCTGAAGAAGAGCAGCCACCTTTTCCAACAGAGCAGGAGCCACCCCAGCCATCTCATCCAGCGGAATAGTTTAGGGATTTTTTATTTTTTTGATTTATGTATTTAGGTTTTGAACGATGATTAGTGTACAGATTTTTTGATTAATTTAAAGAAAATTTTTTTAAAATTAGCGTGGTTATTTATTTTGTGCTTTTAATTATTTTGTATTAACGTAAAGATTTAGATAAAGTAAATCACTTTGGATATGAACTGAGAAGAAGTAAATAACTTCAGACATGAGTTAAGAGGAAGAAATCACTTCAAATGTGAAGTGAGATTCATTAATAAAAGTGTAGTCCAAGGAATAGATTCCAGACAGATTGACCTCGAATATACAAGATAATAGATGAAATGAATCTCAAAAATGAAAAAGGAATAATTATAAGGAAGAATAAGATGAAGATCACTTGAAAGAAATTTATTAAGGGTAAAATTTCTTCAAGTTATTGACATTCCAGACTCTAGGAATTTGCTTCCCTTCAGCGTCTTGGAGGATGTGGGCACTAGGATGTGGCACTTTGGCCACTGTGTAAGGGCCTTCCCAGTTTGGGGCCAGTTTGCCAAAACGAGTTTCAAACCCTATTAGGCCAACCTTTCTGAGAACAAGGTCTCCTACTTTGAATGTTCGAGAGCGAACTCGTTTGTTGTAGAAGTTGGCTAATTTCTGCTTGTATACTAGAGTTCGAAGTTGCGCTTCTTCTTTGACTTCGGCAAGCAGATCAAGGTTTTCTCGAAGCAATTGTCCATTTCGTCCTTCATCAAAATGGGTTACCCTAAAACTTGGGACTCTTATTTCAATAGGAATGACTGCTTCGGTACCAAAGGCCAAGTGGTGGGGTGTTTCACCTATTTCATTAAGTTAAAATTTTTAGTATATGCTTTATGTGTTGTGCATATTTGTTCTAGGGTAAAGCAGCAGGTGAGGAAGTAAAATAGAATGAAATTAACTTGGGTTGGAAATGGTACCTGTGGCAGTTCGGCTCGTTGTTCTAGATGCCCATATGACGTTGTTGAGCTCGTCTACCCACCTAGCCTTGTGTTGCCCCAACCTCGGCTTTATTCCCTCGAGAATAGCTTTATTGACAGATTCAACCATACCATTGGATTCCAGATGGCATACAGAGGTAAATTGTAGTTTGATTCCATAACTGGAGCAGAATTCTCTAAATAAAGAGCAGTTAAACTGAGTACCATTATCAGTTGTGATCTGATTTGGGATTCCATATCTATAGATGATTGAATCGAAAACAAAGTCTTCAACCTTTCTGGAAGTAAAATTGGATAATGGCCGAGCTTCAACCCATTTTGTAAAATAGTCAACACCCACGATCATATGGGTTACACCCCTAACCCCTTTCATGAATGGGCCCAAAAGATCAAGTCCCCACTGAGTAAATGGCCACGGTGCTACTAAGTTGGTGAGCTCTTCTACCGGTTGGTGAGTTAAATGTGTGAAAAATTGGCACTTCGGGCATCTCTGAACAAAGTGAGTAGCATCTTTATACATATTCGGCCAGTAATATCCTTGTCTGAGGACTTTATGAGCAAGGGTTCTAGTGTTGATGTGGCTTCCACAGACACCTTCATGCACCTCCTGAAGTGCGTACTCAACTTCATAAGGATTTAAGCATTGTACGAAAGAGAGTGAGAAAGATCTCTTATAGAGAACCCCATCGATGAGTGTATATCGAGACGCTTTCTTCCTCAACCTCATTACCTCTTGCTTGTCTTCAGGCATTGACCTGTCTTATAAAAAGGAGATAATTGGATCTGTCTAGCTTAGTGTATCCGAGTCTGTGCTGATTTCCATCATTCGTGGCTTCATGAAGCTTAGTTCATCTAAAACTTCCACAAAAACTGATCTGGAGTTTAAAGAGCTATCAGAAGCAAACTTAGAAAGTGAATATGCATGTTCATTCTCAATTTGGGGAATTTTGTTTAAACAAAATTTCTGGAAATTTGCACTTCAGCTCAGCCATTAGGACTACGTACTTCATCATCACAAGATCAACAACTTCGCAGATTGAGTTGACTTGATTAACCACAAGCTGCGAGTCACTGTATACTTGTATCACCATGGCTTTCAACTCCAATGCAAGTTGCAAACCAAGTAGCAGATCTTCATACTCAGCCATGTTGTTTGTTGCATCAAAGTTAAAATTTAGAGAATGCTCACTTTGGTATCCATCTGGGCCAATTAAGAAAGCACCAGCTCCTAAACCCTTACTGCTAGATGCTCCATCAACATATAAGGTCCAATCGCTTGGCTTGGGGTTAGGGATTGAGTGACATGGGGTGCATTCCACGATGAAATCCATCAGTGCTTGAGCTCGAATCGCAAACCTCTGCTGAAATGTTATCTCGAATTCCCCCAGTTCTACTACTCACTTAATTAACCTTCCTGAGTACTCTGGCTTCTACAGGATCTGTCGAAGAGGTTGGTCTGTGATGACGATAATTGGATGTGATTGGAAATATGGCCTCAGCTTTCTAGCTGAAGTGACAATTGCTAATACTGCTTTCTTAGCAATAGGATACCTCAGTTCTGCGCCGTGTAGCACGCTGCTGATATAATAGATTAGTTTCTGCTGTTTGGCTTCTTCTCTCACCAGCACTGAACTGATTGCTTCATCAGTAATACCAAGGTATAAATAGAGAATTTCTCCATCCATATCCTTTGTCAGTAGAGGTGGGGAACTAAGATAAGACTTCAGCTCATCGAATGCAGCTTGGCATTCTTAGTTCCATTCAAACTTCTTCTGTTTGCCAGATTCATCCTTCTAGGCTGCTGACCTCATGATCTTGAAGAATGGCAGGCACTTATCTGCTAACTTCAAAATGAATCTGTGAAAAGCTGCCACCCTTCCTGTTAATCTCTGTATATCTTTCACCGACTTCGGTGGTTCCATCTCAACTATTGCTTTGATCTTTTCTAGGTTAACCTCAATCCCCCTCCGGGAAACCATGAATCCTAGAAATTTCCTAGATTCTACGTCGAAGTTGCACTTTGCTGGATTCAACCGCATTCTGTTCTTCCTAAGGTTATTGAATGTTTCATCAAGGTCGGCTAGGTGATTCTCTGCCTTTAAGCTCTTCACCACGATGACATTAACATAAACTTC
>BPVZ01000043.1:199195-209587 GCA_020521535.1 Rubroshorea leprosula
AAACTCGGAAAACAATGGTCACCATTTTCTGGTAAGTGGCACCTGTGTTC
The DNA here is from genome assembly GCA_020521535.1 of Rubroshorea leprosula. Lineage (NCBI taxonomy): Eukaryota > Viridiplantae > Streptophyta > Magnoliopsida > Malvales > Dipterocarpaceae > Rubroshorea > Rubroshorea leprosula. Next base: position 199,246 of record BPVZ01000043.1, read on the forward strand.
TTTAAGTCAAATGGCATCATGACATAGCAATAAATTTCGTCACCAATATAAAATGAGGTTTTCTTTTCATCCTCCGGAGCCATCGGCACCTGGTGGTAACCAGAATATGCATCCAAAAGACTTAATCACTCATTTCCAGAAGCCACTTCAACCAGTTTGTCAATGCTTGGCATCGAAAAGCAGTCCCTGGGACAAACTTGGTTGAGATTTATGTAATCGATGCACATTCATCATTTACCATTTGCCTTTTTGACCAACACCGAGTTAGCCACCCATTCACAATAGTCAACTCTTCTGACGAAACCAACTTGCAAGAGTTTCTCAACTTCTTTCTTTATAACCTGAAGCCTCTCCCCCCTAAAGAGACGTCACTTTTGGGCTATTGGTTTCTTCAATGGATTAGTGCTAAGCTTGTGCTGAGAAACTAACGTTGGAATTCCTAGCATGTCTACTGAGGTCCAAGCAAAGACATCGTTGTTAGCTCGGAGGAAAGCTATTAATTCTTCTCTTTCCTTTGGGTTCAACCTAGTTCCAATTTGTGTTTTCCTACTGCGATCTCTGTCATCAATTTGCACTTCCCCTACATCCTCAACTGGGATAGCTCTAGATTCATCCTTTGGTCGGTTGTCTACTATCTCAATCCCTATTACCTGCTGATTATCATGAACTGGTTGGGGAATAGTTTCTAGTGTTTGATCTTTGCCTTTCTAAGGCCTTGTAACTGAGGTAATATAGCAATGTCTAGCCACCTCCTGGTTACCTCGTAATGTTGCTATCCCCATGGGAGTTAGGAACTTCAAGCAGAGGTGAGATTGAGAGACCAGAACTCAGATCTCGGTTAACGTGGGTTGTCCAATAACAGCATTGAAAGAGGATGCCATTTTCACAACTAGAAACCGAACTGAAGAGGTAACATAAGTTCGGCCACTCCCAAAAGCAACGTTGAGAGTGAGGACTCCTTTTACTTGAACAGGTTGGTTATTAAATCTATGGGACCATTGTACCTCTATAACAAAGCTGGATCCAGCCCAAGACTCTCAAAACAGTGAAAGTACATAATGTCTGGTGCATTCCCTAAGTCAACAAGGACACGTTGTACTTCACAATTGTTAATCATAACGGAAGTGACTAGGGGATCATTATGAGGTGTGACAACTATATCGAAATTAGCAGATGTGAAAGTGATTGGTTGATTTTTCCAGTCAGCGTCGTTAAACTTTCATTTCAGGGCTCGGTTTTGATGCTTTACCTCCCTAACATACAATTTCCTCTACTTGGAGCTCAAACCCCCTGCTTCCAATCCTTCGGTAATCATGTGTATAATTCTAGCCAATGGCGAAAGCAATGGTAGGGCTTGTTGATATCCCATTCCTTGTCTATTTCCTGTGTTACGAGATCCCTACAGTTGTGGCCCTTGTTCTCTAACAAACTTCAGTTGCTCGGATCTCTGGATGTATTCATTCAGCATTCCCTTTTGAGCTAGACTTTCCAACTCGGATCTCAAACTATTACATTGCTCCGTTGTATGATCATGATCTTGATGAAAATCACAGTATCTAGTATGATCACGTGTAGCAGCGGAACTCCTCATTGGTCCTGGTCGCCTCAAGTACATCTTATTCTTGACCTAGATGAATATTTGTGACCTCAGCAGATTGAAAGGGGTTCATGTAACTGGTGCTTTAGTAGTAACTTGCTGGGGTGGTATCGAGTTCAGCTTTTCGAATTTCGGTGTGAAGGTCATCATCGGACCTCGGTTTTGCACTGTCTTCATCCATTTTCTGCTCTGAACCTTATCTCTCCAATCTGGGTTTTGGTTCTTGGGAAGAACTTGTTTCTGTGATAGGGCATATTCCTCAGCAATTATGAATTTCAACGACCTATCATTGACTTCATTAAAAGTAGCAGCAGGATGCTTGATTAAGCTATCTCTGAATCTCTCGTGCTGGAGACCTTGAATTACAGCTGCAATTCCCACGACTTGGTTGAATGAGCTGACTTCAAGGACTGCATCGTTGAACCGGCTCATGTAATTCTTCAAAGGTTCTCTTTCTCTCTGTTTGACTCGCATCATTTCAGAAGTGGTTTTCCTAATCAACCTTCTACTGGAAAACTTTGTGGCAAAAGCAGATGCCATTTCTGAATATGAGCTGATAGATCTGGGGGGCAAACTATAATACCAGGTTCGAGCATTGCCACGGAGAGTGGAGGGAAAGATTTTGCACATCAATGCATCAGAAGCGTTCTGAGCATGCATACAGGAGTAGAAGGCATGGAGGTGATCATCTGGATCTTTCATCCCATCATATGTCTCAAGCTAAGGTATCTTGAAGCCAACGGGGTAAGGTTCCAATGTGATATTAGTGTTCAGAGGATGAGGTATGGAATCTGTGTTATGATGTGGAAGTGAGGCACCTCATTGCTCAGCTACCAGTTTTTCTAAGCTGTCCAGTTGTCGTGTGATATCATCAGGTAGAGGGTGTGGAATTGGGGCTGCACGAGACTGAACCTGAGACTCACTAAAAGCAGGAACATGTTGAACTGGCTGAGGATCTTGCTATTGAACAGGGGGTTGTCAAGTACGGTTGAGCAAATTGATGAGGGGATTGCCAAGATTATTCCGAGCTAGAAGCTAAGCCAAAACTAACTAGAAGACACCAAATTGTTGTTGCATGGCAACAAGCTAAGCTGTAACTACGTCTTGATTAGCAGTGGAAGCTGAGTTGTGAGGTTGGTTTTCATCTTCGCCTTCTGCTCAGTCAACAGGAGGGAATAGATTCGAGATCGGAGGTGGGAGGTGAAGTGGAAGGTTGTTGGGGGGTTGACTTTGACCTTGTCTAAAAGGAAGAACAGCAGTTGCCACTTTTTCAAAATTCATGGCCACCAAAGAAAAACAGCAATGAGTGAGGATATGCCCGGATCATATCAGTGATGGTGGTGGTCATTACACTGGCGAGTGAACAACGGAATAGGAGTAATTGAAGTTGGATCTATTGGTTCGCGACAGCGGTGCTCTTTACGCGACGATGCAGCGATTTGGCAAAATCTCAATCATCATCCAACTGAAACAAATCTGCAGACCAAATCTACACTAGCTACAGATCACAAGTGGGTGACGACAGGCTGCATTAGGTGTGGATTGAAGGCCCAAACGCATTTCGCAGATTTTTGTAAAAAAGTAAAGATTGGAGAGGCCTAAATGCATTGTCGATTCTGATAAAGAAGAAACAAATTTAAGAAGCCCAAAGGCCGTGGATCTAAAAGGCCCGGAGAGTTGATTTATGGAATGTTCCTTTTAGGGTTTCTTTGTTTGGGTATAAATAGAGGGCTTTAGGTTAGAAATGGGGGGTTCTTTTTGGTTAAGTCTGGTGTTGACAGCGGAGAATAGAAGAGATTTTCTGCTGGAAGGAATCTGTTTTTGTGAATGGAGATTGTCAAGGTTGCAAGAGGGATTTCATTTCTGGAGTCGTCACTGTTAGGTAATGTCTGAACAGAGGATTTTTGTTAGGAAAATGGTGAAGGAGATGGTGTAAGCTTGATCCCATGGGTGGGATTCCTTCCATCAGATTCAAATCTATTTTTCCTTCAAAAATTCGCGGTGTTTGTTTTTATTTTTTTGTGGGTGTTTGTTTTTCGGAGATTTGATGTTAAGATTGAATATGTTTCGTTGGAAAATGAATGAAAAAAAAATATTATTCAATTTATTTCCTGATGAAAATGTTTATCTTTTTCTCTTTTTTTGGAAATAAGAAGTTAATGTGATGAACCGTAAATTTCTCTTTATGTCACCTGGACTTTGGTTTTCATTTAAGGTTTGATCTGTTTTGTGCTCATTTATTTGATGGATTGTGTTTTTGGGTCGGATCAATTCAATAGATTCAGTTAAAAAAAAAAAAAAAAACTAAAAAAAGGTTAAAACAAAAAACAGTTAAAAAAAACTTAAAAAAAGGTTTTAAACAAAAAAAATATATATAAGTAAAAGTATGATTAGGAATTAATTAGGTTAATTAATTTAATTTATAATTAATGAAATTAATTAATTTTAATTAAAATAAATTAATTATTTGTTGATTTTAATTTGAGATTATTTATTGATTTTAATTTGAGATTATTTATTGATTTTAATTTGAGATTATTAAATTTATTTAATGATTTTAATAAAAGTTAATATATATGATTAATTAATTTTAATTAATATTAAATTAATCATTTAATTAAACTAATAAACGTAATTAATTAACTTAAATCATTAAGTTCTTTTAATTTGGGGTAAGTCAAAATTATCTTTATTTATTTCAAATTTTACCCAGGGCTTTTGTAATCAAGCAATTCAGGCCCAAGGTTTCAAACTTTTTTTTATCAGTCTTTTATGTTTTTGAATTTAATCAAATCAGTCTTTTATGTTTCAAATTTAATCAAATTAATCCTTTTAATTTTTATTTGTGCTTATGATGCACACATGTCTTTGATTTTTGTTCATTTTAGTCCAAATTTAAAAAAAAATGTTTCAATTTGGTTTTTTTTTTTTTTTTTTTTTTTTTTTAAGTTTGCCCATTAAGACTTAAACATAAACATAATGAATAAATTGAATTAAAACCATAATGTTAAAATATGCAATCGTGTTTAAACGGAAGATTTTGTGAAGTGCGTGTATACCTTTTCTCATTCCTAACCGAACCTTCAAACCCCAATCTCTGCGCAGACCTGTTTTAAAGTGACTTGTCTCACCTTATAATTTTGACGAGTGGCGACTCTTTTTCTTATATGTTTCACACTTAATGTTTTAAGTTCTGTGTGATTGTCAACAGTGTTGAACTTTATTAAGAAGCACATTATTTGTTGCTTTGGAATCCCATACAAAATTGTGAGTGATAATGGAACTCCTTTTGTCAATTATCATGTGTAAAGATTGTTGGACACTTACAAGATCAAGCATTGAAAATCCACTCCATACTACTCCTAAGGCAATGGCCAAGCTGAAACAACTGATAAAAGCTTACTAAGGAATTTGAGTAAGATGGTCCATGAGTATGAAGGATGTTGGAGCACTCATTTGCAAGACACTCTTTGCACTGATTGGACATCCTCCAAGACTGCCACAGGTTATCACCTTATTTTCTAGTATATGGCTGTGATGTTGTCTTTCCTAATGAAGTCTTGATTCCAACTGCGCATATCTTGGCTACATTTAAATTAGATAACAATGTTGACATTTGTGGCCAAAGGCAGGTTGAAGACTTAGAATCCTTTGAAGCACTTCGCTAGACAACACAAGAAAAGGCTCAAAAATATCAGTCCAAGATGACGAATGCCTACAACCGTGTAGTCAAAGCTAGAGTTTTCACAATTGGGCAAATCATTCTCAAAGCCTTCAACCATATGAGGAAAAACATTGTTGGCCCATCCAACTTTGCAGTAAATTGGGACAATCCCTTCATTGTTGCGAAAGCATATTATAGTAGGTATTATTGTCTCAAAACTCATGAGGAAGAGTCATTATTGGACATTGTGAATGCTAAATGGCTCAAAACAATCTATTGCTAGGCTTTGCCAGTATTGCTCCTTGAAAAGTAAGCACTCTTCATTTTGTAATTTTACCATTGGTATTGTATTTATTCTAACCAAGAAGGTTGATTCTATTTATCTTTTTCCATCATATGTAAGGTGCATATAACATTCTTTTGTTACATTTGGTGCACTATTTATTAGCTTGCTTGCACTTCATTTATTTCACCTTATTACCATGTAAGGACAGGGAGTGTTGATAAAAAAAAAAAAAAAAAGGGGTGCAACATGGAAAAGTATATATATCAAAAAAAAGAAAAGAAAAGAGAGACAAAGAAAGAGAAGCGCACCATGTAAAATAATTATAAGATAATGTCTTGATCCACGCTTCATTGTATGTAAATCGCATAATTATATTTGTCCAAGTGCCATACATGGCACACTAGAGAATGACAAGTCATGAAGAAAGCAAGCAAACAAGTAACAAAGTCTAGACTTCATTGGACATGAAGATGTTCAACCCAAAATAAACACAACAAGAGGGTTACATCATGGCGATATCGCTAACGGTCATCACATTATTAGAAAAGTAGAATAAAAGTCATGCATGACAGAAAGAAGGCTAGGGCATATGCCTGCTCATGGTTGGAAAAGATCAAGCTCATCTCCATAAGCTTTGGCAATTTTGACGCAGGTTTAGCGAAGCTGAGCAATATCATAGGAACCTAAGCGCTCCTTTTCTTGGTTAAGTGATTCCAAGTATGCCTTGGTTGATTTTAGCCCTTCTTCCAACTGAAAGACGATCTCTTTCATCTCAACCAAGGACTTTTCCATCTCTTTAACGCGCTTCACATGTTCCTTAATCCGCTCATCTAAGTTCCCGGCTATGTCACTTCTAGCCATGCCAAACTTGTCCTTGTCGAGGTATGCCTTTGCTAGATCTAACAGATGTGCTCAAATGGTGCCAACTTTGAAGTTTATACTCTCAGCATGGCATCCCTACACAAGTAAAAGAAGTCCTCATTCATTTCAGTGAAAGGGGTTCCCTCCATGTGTTACATGGTTGTGCAAAGGTTTGTTGATAAGCTGAATTCATATAGATATTAATGTGGAATTTTTATCTTGATATTATTGATATTTAGATGGATTTTATATGATTTTCATTCTTTGTGCAGAAAAAGACTTAAATGCATAAAAATAAGAGTTTTTGGGATTAATTGAACATCTTTTGAAAGTTAAGGGACTTAATTGCAGGAAGAAAGCGCTTCTTTGGGACCTAAATGAATGAATCTCAAGCTTTGAGATCTAAGTGCCCATCATACAAAATCTAGAGGACCATATTTGCAATTTCACCATTGAAGAAATTGGTAAGAAGGCTAAAAACCCGACATGATGATGGTGGTGTGCGCTAAACAGAAGGTGTCACTACCTTGTTGAAGGTGTTGACTCCTTACGCGATTTTCACAAAATCTATAGTTAATTTATTATTATTGGTGTGGATCGTACATCTATTCTAATTAGGGTTTCTAAAATCCTATAAATACCCATCTAAATTCAAAATTAAAGGGGGAGAGGCGGGTGGCAGCACTCTTTTAGGTGTTTTTAGAGGTGAAGATAGAAGATCCATCAACAATAAAAGTTCAAGGATTTCAATTACCTCAAATTGGGTTTTATTTTTCCTTAAATATTTTTATGTTCATAACTATGATTTCAAATTTTATTATTTTTATTATAAACTAATTTATTTTTATTAAGGCTATGATATAGCCTAATCAATTTAATATAGATTTTGTGATTTTTGTATTTCCAATTAAAATTATTCACATGACGAGTTTATATTATTAAGTTTAATGCATTGAGAGCTTGATCACCTTTTAATTGATTTAGTAATTTATGCATGAACTTAAAAAAGAATTGCGTAAATTAGACCAATAATAATATAAACTGAGTATTAGACTATGAGGCCAAGAGGTAATTAGCTCACATATGGTAGTGGAAAAAGAGAAGAGAGTTAGGAGCTCCTCTTTCTTAAACTAGAGGTTTCCATAAAATTTAATACTCATTAATTTATTTAAAATTACATAGAGATATGACTATTTTAACAAATAAGTGAAGGATTAACTTGACTTGAGAAAACTAGTTAATTAATTTAGGAAAATTCGCCATCATATGTAATAACACTTAACAAATTGGTTTTAGAAGTATATTAATCTAAAATTTATATTGATTGATTATGGTGAAGTCGAAGCCTTAATACCTCATATCTTGGTTAGTTTTATTTTAATTGTTAGTTTCTTTTTGTTATTTTAATTAAAATTCCTTCTTTTCAATTGTTCAAATAAATTTAGATTTATTATTTTGGTACTTAATTAGACACAATCCTTGTGAGTTCGATCTCTTCTCATCATTATATTACTTAGAACAACTAGTACACTTGCTAAAGTGATTTTAGTGCATCATTTGTAAAGGCATCCTTAATCATCACTTTCTTGGCTCTATTGTGTGCCGTCAATTCTAGGATGGTCTCCAAGAGATGATGTGCCCATGTCTCCAACATTGGATGTACTTCAAACTTGCCCACTAATCGAACAATGTTAGTAAGCACCAGACCAAATCGGGTAAGTGATAAATCCCTAGCTTCATTCAATCTTGTTTAAGTCCTTAAGCAGTTTCACAACGAAGTCATCAGCCTCACTTAACTTAGTTGGAACCAAGGATGGCTTACCACTATGCATGCCTTTGTTGGGAATGGACTTCTTTAAAGCATCACCTACATCCAATTCAAACTCCTCAAGTGCAACTTTGTTTATATCTATATTACCACGGAAGCCTTCAATCTCGCCTTCTTGCTCAAAGTTATTGTCACTCTCGAATGACTCATCGCTGTCACTAGATTCATCATTATTGCTTTCACTAGACTTAGAGCTAGTTTATTCAACAGCCTCCTTACCTTTTCCTTCATTAGTAGTGATTGTAGCCTTGGCCTTACTTTTTTCAGCACCTGACGAAACAACCAAATGAGGCAATCAGTCAACAAAGAATTTTGCCATTAGGTCGAATAAGGTACTAAAACATGAATCACGATTGTCTATTATCTATAGGACCTTTCTCAACAGTAGCAATGCCAGCATTATTTTTAACCAAGGCTCCTTTGAGACTAGTTCGAAATCACTATCTTTGAACATAGATAGTTCACTAATTGGACGTGGCTATACAAAAATGGCCAAGTAGCAAAGGCAACTTTGACAATGAGAAAAATGTCCTTCGACTCTTATGAAAGTGGAAAAGCTCATACCTCCAGCACTGTCATTTCTAGTTGAGCCTTTGTTGCTTTGGATTTCTTTGCTATGTTGGGAGTGCCATTGTCACGCCCCAAAACCGAGAGTGACATAGACGCCGTGCATCAGTTATGAGAGGATCCCACAAATGCATAAGGCTCAGAACTTGCTAATTCATAACTAACAATCCATATAAACTTAAATCAATATCTCAAAATAAAATCTAGTTTACAAAAGAATGATCTATATCTCAAAATCTATATCCAAAATACAAATGGCTAGCCTTCTAACTTATCATTCCCCTTAGTTTCCCACGTCTCGCGTTTCACTACCTGAAATGGTGGACGAGGAAAAACTATGTGAGATAACTCAGTAAGTAAAAATATGGATAGCCCTCACTGAAATTTAAAGCATGCCACATAAACATTTCAATTTCAAACAAGAAGAAATCTCAGTTATAAATTATGTATGCATATTAAAATTCATTTTGTGGTCTTCTCAATTAGTCATGGTCAATGACTTGCGCCTACTTGAGTTTTCCGAATCTTTCTCTAATAGAGCTTACACTTGATATAGTACTTTGCTCCCCATCTTTATTCATTCTTAGGATGAAATGGTTGAGCAATTATGTCAAAAATATTTTCAAAGTAAGGAGCACATCACAATTCTTGATCTCCATAATAGTCGCCAACGTACTAGTGAAGATTTTATGGTTTATGTAAAAAGATTTAGAGATTTGGCACATGATTGCTATGGTGGCCATATGCTAAATCTTTATTGGTGGAAAGTTGCATTAATAACATATTTCCAAAATAATGTGCTATTCTTGAAAATATAGGGATTAGCTAATTTACAAGGCTACTTAATATTGCCAGGAGAACATCCATTTCTATCAAAGTAATTTTTGTTGGCAAGTCTATAGTGAAGTCAACAGAAAAGAAAGCTGCAGCTCCCACCTTGGCTATCTTTGTCTATGGCTAAGGACAAGGCTAGAAGAAGCATATTTGTTTAATTGTCACACATGGCACACAAGAAAATCACAAGTCACAAAGAAAGCAAGTGCTAAAGCAAATAAGTCCAACGTGAAGATGTTCAACCCAAAATCGAGCACAATAAAAAGGTTGCATCATAGCGATGTTGCCAATAGTGATCATATGATAAATGAAGCAAAATGAAAGTTGTTTATTGTCACGCCCCAAAACCCAAATTTGAGGCGTGACAGACGCCGTACACTCGTGAGACGGGTCCCACAAGTGCACAAGGCTCGGAACTTATCATATCACACTCTGATACCACCAAAATCTGAAGATCAAATTATAAAATTCTCTCTGATATCATAAAATCTCCAAATACAAGATCATGATCTATATCTCAAATCTATATTCACTTTACAAAATGGCTAGCCTTCTAACTCATCACTTCCCGTGGTTTCCCCGCCCTCGGATTCACTTCTTGAAATGGTGGACAAGGAAAACTATGAGATAAACTCAGTAAGTAAATATGGAGTGCCCCTTATTTAAACCTATAGCATGCCACATGTGCAATCACGCAAAACGGAT
>BPVZ01000043.1:222517-239540 GCA_020521535.1 Rubroshorea leprosula
AAAAAGATTTAGAGCTTAGAAACCCCCCCCCCCCTCTGTAGAAATCTAGATCTGCTCTGCTCTGTCCGTCCGGTTGCTGCTCTTGCTTGTGGGTGCGAATTTCTCTGATTTTTAGGTAAGAAACAACCATTAAATTCTCTATTCTTCCTTGAATTGGTTTGGGTTTACTCTAAATCCTCTTGGTTCTTCCAATTTTTCGATAGATTTCCCGATTTTTCCCTTGCACTTCCGCCGGCCTTCCCCCAACTACAGGTCCGGTTTTTGCTGCTAAATTCTGGTATGTGACAGCCCTTTTAAGCCTAAAATTATCCATTAGTTGCTGAATTTAGTCCATGAATTACTGCCCCATGTGCTGTCTGAATTTTGTTGAATTAGGGGGATGAATTCTGGTAGCTTTAGGACAAAATTTAAGCATTAATTCAAGTGAAATTTATGTGATTGAGTGTTAATTGACTACTGTGAGGTTCTGGAGAAAAATCCCGTGAGATTAACTATGGTTTTGCTAATTTTTGGAAGGTGCAGTTATTGTTTCTTGCGTGATTACAGTTCATGGGTACTGTTCACAGATACTGTTCACGCACTAATGGCCAACAATTAACGGGGATTAAATGTTTAGTTGTAATATAAGAACAAATTTGGAGATGTCCAGTCATAGGGAGACTAATAGAAATAGCATCGTGATTAAGGATGATCCTAATGAAGTTTTCACTTTGAATTTGTGATAGCATGGTATTAATTCTGGGGTATTTTGATTAGGTTCTTGAGTGTTTTGCCACCCGAGTACTTGACTTGAGTTCCAGATTTAAGGTAAGTAAATTATGGTAATGCCCTTTGATTTCAAAGCATGTTTTAAATTGTTTTTGAGATGGTAGTAAGGTTTAAATTGATTTTATTGATTTAAATTTATTTTATTAGCACCGAACATGATTGATTTGAAATGGAATTATTTTTGTTTTCATTTAGTAGAGCATGCCACTTGGAACTTACTAAACTGCTCTGATGATTTAAGAATTTTTCGTAAATTATGATTTTCTGTTAAATCCATGCCCACATGGAATTTTTCAAGTTTATTCTGAAATTTGATATTGATTGTGAATTATGGATTTTTTTGTAAATCTTACATGGTTTTGTCTTTGATATGGTCATGTTATCCGTGTGCCCGCTAGTGGGAGTAAACGCTAGCACATGTTGACATGTTTATTGATATGACTGGTTCATTCTGTAATCCTGCCAATGGGATAATACATTGGTAATTTTTGACGCCTGCAACTGGGCGAATACATTGGTAATTTCTGACGCTTGCCACTGGGCGAATACATTGGTAATTTCTAACGCCTGCCAATGGGCGAACACATTGGTAATTTCTGACGCCTGCCAGTGGGTGTTAAACGTTGGCCATGACTTATAGATGAGACTACTACTGAATTTTCTTCTGCATTAACAGTTTGTCATTGAACGTTTTGTTATTGAACTGAATTTGATTCTGTATTAACAGTTTGTCATTGAACGTTTTGTTATTGAACTGAATTTGATTCTGTATTAACAGTTTGTCATTGAACGTTTTGTTATTGAACTGAATTTAATTATGTATTAATGGTTTATCATTGAACGTTGTTATGTTAAACTGTTTATCAGGCATGCTAAAATGTTACTCACGGGCTATTCATATATTTACTTACTGAGATATTTTATCTCACCTAGTTTTTCTTGTCCACCATTTCAAGAAATGAAGTCAAGGACGGGGAAAAACGAGGGGAGTGACGAGTTAAAAGGCTAGCCACCTATAATTTGATATAGATTTTTGATATAGATCATGATCTTGTAAGCTAGATTTTAATTGGAGATTTTATAAATTCATTTAATGGATTGTTAATTTACAAGAGATTTGACCTTGAGATTTTGAGTTTAAGTCATGTTGGACATAGAATTATGTTGAAATATCTAATTTAAGTTATTGGATTGTCAGATGTGAATTGGATAAGTTCCGAGCCTTATGCATTTGTGGGACCCTCTCACGAGTGCACGACGTCTGCCACGTCCCCAGATTTGGGTTCTGGGGCGTGACAATCTCTGGTCAACAAACCACAAGAATCCTTGTTGCAATAACTAAAGAAAGAATTGTTGTGTAAAAATAGATAGTCACAATCTGAAGAAGCAACATCATATGCAACAACATCCTATAGTGACTAAATGAAAGCAACAAACTTCTTTAGCAATGTTTCCCAATACTTTGACATCAAAGATGACATAGTTGACACCTTAGCAGGGCTAAAAAATATGAGTATGGTTGCACTCTTACTTTACATGGCTGCAACAAATTCAACAATGTAAGGCTTCATGGCTTGCATTCACACGTAAGTGACTTCTTATCCCAATTTTCTTTAGAAGGAGCAACAATTTTTAAATCTGGTTTGCTTTCATGACGACAAAATAAGTCATATCTCTTTTTCTCCCCTGTTTACTAATGAATCTCCCCTTTTGAATAGCAGAATCACTTCTTTCTATATAGTTCCTATAAAATGTAAATCTCTTGTTCACTCATAAAACAGAGGCCAACAAACGATTTAAAGATGCTTTCTAATGAACCATCATCATTTTCACTTTCAAAATTTTTCATAGTTTTCTTCTTCCTTGGGAGGGTCATTCAAGTCGTTTAGTTATGTGAACAACAAATCCATCTACAATAGATTTTCCAAGCATGATGAACACTTGAAAACTAGAAATTCAATTAAAAAAAAAAACGAAACATTAAGACAAAAAGTAGACAAAACAACTCAATCAAAATAATAATTTTAAGTGATAAGCGTACCTAAAATAGAAATTTCCTTGTCACATTCAACAAAAAAAAAAAATAAAGAAGAAAGAGAAAATAAAGCTCAATCAAATTACGCGATTTTCTCCTAACTTCCTTTGTAGAGATTAGATGAAATTATTATAGGAGAAAAACTTTATCAACCAAAAATAAAATAGGGAAATTATGGGGGGAAAGATAGCAGTTGTTACTCACTATTAATTTCCTTCCTAAAAAGCAATCTTTGACAACCCTTTCTAATCCCTAAAAAAAAAAAAGGGAAACCCTATATATTTTTTCATTCTTCAATTTTCTCAACTATTTCCTATGACATTCTTTATTGTTTCTAAGATCTCAAATTAGCTAGAGATAACATCAGAGAAAATGCCTCTGATATGACCATAAAAAGGAATTCGTTGCTAAACCAATAGATTTGCCAAGCAAGTGTTGTAATTTTTCCCAAATCCTTAGTTATGGTGAGTTCACTATGAATCCTCAACTCAATTAGCAACTTTGATTTTCAAAAAGCAAATTTGCATCTTGAATTCTCGAACTTTCATTGTTCCCTTTGTTAGCCCATGTTTGGCACTTAGAATTCAACATATCCTTTACTACCATGTTCTATTCTTAATAAGGACTTCTCTATTAACACACCATACTCTTCAATTTTTGTAATTTGAATTTGTAAGGATAGGCCCGAGGTTCTTAACCTTAGACGTACTGCCATATTTCAGTAATGACCAAAGTAGCTTGCAAGCTCAATTATTCTCGGTCGTGCAATAGCATGACAGCTACAGTAGACATGCCTGCACCCGCTTCTCTATCCTCGAGATGATCGCCTAAATGGACACGTCAGATTCCGATTATCTTGTTAAGTAGGCCATGTGGATACCTCATTAGAGTCTATAAATACTCCTAGGGGCTACCTCAAAAAGGTAATTGAAACCGACCTAAAGCTTCATTTCCATTATTCTAAAGGTAGATTCGATTATTGCTGATTTAAGCATCGGAGTGTCTACCCCGAGGATGCACCTTGAGGCTTTGCAGGTTTATCCGAAGTGAAGACATGGACTGAAGAAAGACTTTTGGTTTGGTGCAATTACATTTGGCACCGTCTGTGGGAACTCGAATAAAAAGCTTTATTAATATGTTGATCAGGTTGATTAGAGGGAGAAGGAGATGAGTGAAAAACCCATGGCATATTCTTTTGAGTTGCAGAAGTAGATCTGATGAATTTATAGAATGAGTTTATTCGACTATGAAAAAGAAAAGCTTTCACAAAGTAGATCTAATGAGTTTACAAAATGGGGTTTATTTGCTTATAAAGAAGAAGAGAAGCTTTCACAAGAAGATAAACAAGGGAGTAACTTTGCACAACTATCGAGCTTTTATTTAATGAAATCAAAGGCACGCATGGTGCAATGTCAGCCATGAATATTCAAGAAGGAAAAAAGGTGTTAGTAAAGCACAACATAAGGCAACTCAAAGCAGTAAAAAAAAAAGGCATTCTAAAAGAGACAAGATGAGCTTGAGGTTAATAATGGTGGCAAAACAGTTGCCCAACTCAGCAACAACAAGCATTCTCCTAGCTTGGTAGCAACAAAGTAGTCGCCCAACTTAACAGCAACAAGCATTCTCCTAGTTTGGCAGCTCGGCAGTGACAAGCATTCTCCCAGCTCTACAGCTCGGCAGCAACAAAGTAGTCCAGCTCAGCAGTGGCAAAACTCAAAGCAGTACTCCAACTCGATAAAAGCAAGGCAGTCCAACTCAACAGTAGCAGAGTAGCCCAGCTCGGTAGCAGCAAAGCAGTCTCCCAGCTCGACGGCATGCACCGAGCAAATTTGTAATGAAGCTTATTGAAGAAGACGAGAGCAATCAACAAAATATGATGATGGTTAGCCCATACCTGCAACAGATTAATAACACTCTATGAAACCACTGGGAAGACGTGGGTTCCAACCACAAGCATCCTCCTTGGGCAATAAACCATTTGAGTTTGGTAACCACTTTGCAATTATTGGGGAGATAAATCTTAATCTTTTATTATTTTACTTTATTTTTTATATTGTTTTATTTTCTTTTGCTGTAGAGCAAGTTGGAATCTTCCTCTCTTTTGAATTTGTTCTTGCAGAATCCAAGGGATAAGTCCCTGACTAGGCAGCTTGCCAGTAGCATATTAAATCCCTCCAATCAGCTGCTAGGGAGCAAAAGCTTATGGTTCCAATGACAGAAAAAGCTGATGGTAGTGTTAGAGATGGAGGCTTTGGATGGACTGGACACCACCCTTCAGGATGACAATTAAACCACTACCAAGAACACGCATGCTGCTTTGAGAAGCCAGCAATCTCATTGTAAGGATAGGTCCGAGGTTCTTAACCTCGGACATACTGCTGCATTTCTTTAATAACTGAAGTGAAGGTTAAATCCAGTACTTCCCAATCAAACAACTGTATGACAATTACAATGAACATGTCCACACCTGATTTGCTAGTCCTGAGATCATCGCCTAAAGGGACACGTCAGACTCCGATTATCTTATTAAGCAAGCCACGTGGACGCCTCTTTAAGGCCTCTAAATACCCCTAGGGACCACCTCAAAAAGGTAATTGAAACCGACCTAAAGCTCCTTTTTCCATTATTCTAAAGGTAAATCCAATTATTGCTAACTTAAGCATCAGAGTGTCCACCCCGAGGATCCACCTCGGGGCTTTGCAGGTTCATCTGGAGTGAAGACACGGATTGAAGAAGGACTTCTAGTTTGGTGCAATTACACTCATCTCATGCTCAATTGAGAGCAGAGGCATTCAACCGCCCACGTAGCATCACCAAACCATTTGGAGGCTCGAAGAATTTGCCCGTGAACGCACCCTACACATCTGCAAGTGGGGATCTAAAGCTCATCACTCCCATCGCATCACCTTGTTGCCCCTTCTCGGGTCATAAGCTTACGTTACTAAACCCTGTTACTATTGCTCTGATGAGCCAGCAGCCTCCGGTTCCCCATTTGTGGAAGGAAGATAGCATCTACCCGTAGCCCCGAGCAACCTCGTGGGAGCTTGGTAATAACAAGCTACAAGCATCCTACCCGAGGTCGAGCTGAAAGATGTAGAGCACAAGCTACATCCTGCTCGAGCATGAGCTGCAAAGATACAAACACCGCCACGAGTAGCCTCATGGAAGTTCGACAATAACGAGTTGTGAAGTCCCTGCTAGAGCATGAGCTGTGAACTTCCTACTGGTGCACAAGCTGCAAAATCCTTGATCGAGCACAAACTACAAAGTCCTTGCTACAACACGAGCTAGGAATTGCAAGAGCATGAGAAGCGAACTACAAGAACATGAGCTACAAGCTGCTGAGTTCAAAAGCACGAGTTGTCGAGCTTAAAAGCACGATGTAGAACTTGGGCAAGATCTTTTGAGCTGCTGAGCATGAGCTGTATAGCACAAGCTGCCTAGCACAACTTGCCTATCATGAGTTATCGAGCACGACCTGTCGAGATGCAAATATCCCATCCGAGCACGAGTTGCCAAGCTCGAGCGCGAAGTGTAAAGGTCAGGCACGATTTGCCGAGGTCAAAGGCATGAGCTGCCGAGGTCAAAGGCACAAGTTGCCGTGGTCAAAGACACGAGCAACCAAGCTCGAGCACAAGCTACAAATATCTTACTTTAGCATGAACTGAAAAATGTAGAGCACGAGTTGCAAGGGGCAACACCCTTAGAAAGGTGCCGACACCTTTCCTGCATCTATCCTGAACTGTGTCAGGTTTTTGTCCTTCTCTGCAAATTTGGTTAACAATAAAATTACAATCCCAATCCCTTACTTTTGGTGTCTGCATAATTTAATCCTTAAATTTCATATTTTTGCAATTTACTCCTAAGGATTGTGACTTCTTCCAATCAAGTCCTTCCCAGCGCAAAGAATGATAATTATGCAAAATTAAGTAAATTTTCATAAAACTCATCCAAATATCAACAATATCAAGGCATAAATTCTACATTAATATATATAAATTTAGTTCATCAGCCACATATTGCTTTGAAAATTAAAAAAAGATGAATTTGCAATCTTTTCCTTTTATTTATTTTATATAATATACTTTCTTGATTATAAAGCTGGATGCCTTTGATTTCTCCTTTCTTCAAGTCTTTGTGATATAGGTTGTCAAGAAAGCAATTGAGCTCCATAGCAAATTAGAGCTTTGGTCCAAGTTCGGTCCAATCTTATATTAAAATTTATTATTAATTGCTTTCTGCATTCTTTGCATTCATTCCACATTTTTCCATTCATTCTGCACTTGTTTTTGCATTCATGATATCATTTTGTCATCTCATTTTTTATATATATCACAATCATGCTACTTTGCCCATTTGCACTTATGATTATAAATATACGGTGCTATTTTGACATGGAAAAGTGTAGGGACTCCATGTGGGTGGGTTATAGAAAAATCCCTTTATGGTGAGCTCCTTCATCAAAATTATGTACGAGTTATGAATAACTCCTTTAAAAAAAATTTTCAAAAAGTCGTAAGCTCCAATCATAAAGCTCATCAGCTTATAAAGATGATCAAGTAAATTCATTCTCCACCATTATTTATGAGAGGCTAGATTCTTTCTCCATCATTTGGTCCTAAGTCAAGGCAAGAGGGAGTTAACATTGTCCATGAGAAGCCAAATTCTTTCTCAAGCTTCTACCTCATTACTTGTAGTTCTTCCCTCAAGTATAAATTAATTCTTCTAGACAAATCAAGTAAGTGTTACATATTAGAAATTTCAAAATTTCTTTGCACATTTAAGATTTTTATGACTTATTTTGCATATCTAATTTTTGTTGTTATATTTACAAGCTAGAAAGACTTCTTAGTACAACATGCATGATTGCTTGTTTATTGGACATGTTAAAGCATAAAAAATGAAAATAATATAATTTATGATTACAAAGTTTATGTTTATTGACCCCAAACGTGCAGGTTGAGGGGGGAGAAGAGTCATATATTATGACTTCTAATAGGAACGTATAATTAAAAAGTGCAGCTTCATAATTTACTTTAATTACAATTATTAACTATGATACTGAGCTAAAGATATGTGTATATATCTGTATCCTTATCATATAGTATGGTCAACCTCAGACTTTAACAATAGGAACTTCACATGCTGACTTAGGAACTTAGACAAGTTCATAAAACTTAATAAATTAAGTGAATTCATTTAAAGATAGCTTGATAGGAAATGAAAGAATATATATATATATAAAGGATGTGATGATAGTTCAAGGTCAACAGCCCATTCCGAGGTGAACTACCTTGGATGAGGTAAACAACCTCAGATGAACTCAACTGCTTGAGCTCATCCTAATGGCAATCCATTCCAAGGTGAACAACCTTGGATAAGGTAAACACCCTCAGATGAACTCAACTACTTGAGCTCATCCTCATGACAATCCATTCCAAGGTGAACTACCTTGAATGAGGTAAACAACCGCCGATGAACTCAACTACTCGAGCTCATCCTAATGGCAACCCATTCCAAGGTGAACTACCTTGGATGAGGTAAACACCCTCGGATGAACTCAACTACTTGAGCTCATCCTCATGATAAGCCATTCCAAGGTGAACTACCCCTGGATGAGGTAAACAACCTCAGATGAACTCAACTACTTGAGCTCATCCTTATGACAATCGAGCTCAGGTCTAGTTAAATAGTTAAAATAAGGAAAACCTTGAAATATTTTAATATAATAGCCAAGGTGATCCATGAAGTTTTTAGGTGAGATATTCAAGGATGTCACCTAATAAATTTCTAAAATCACCTAGTGAAGAATATATATATATTTTATGAATTTTTATATAGTGTGGAGGCCCTGTGGGCTATAGTCTATTAAGAAACTAAAAAGAAATCTAAAACACTAGCACTTAGCCTCCTAAAGCCATGTTAATCATTTTCAATCTAATCTAGAGATCCTGGCTTATAGCTAGTTGGTTTGCTTCGCCATCTTTTCAAGTCAGCAAGCTTGCAGCCAGCTTGCCATTTCACTAGCCATCCTATTCCACCTCTCATGGGCCATTCATCAACAAGATATGTTAAGCCCCTATTTATTGAATATATTGAATATAATATATTCTTCATGTTTTAATTAAAAGTGAGTGACTTGAATAACATTTATTTATATTAATACATTTGTGGACTCTCATGCAAATGGTGGAATAACCCATAAGCTAATGGTATCCATGAGCTGGTGGTCTTTATTTTGGTTCTAACTTAAAGAGATAAATCTCTCTTTGAGAGGAGGAATGGGAATACATAAACATAAGCAACAAAAATAAACTTCTATATGTTACTTGGCATGTGTTTAATTAGCTATTTGAATAACTCAACTTGAGTATATTTTAAAGATTCATATTTTAGTATTGTTTATTTTTATGACTCTTCCCACAAACATTTATATTTAATTGTTATGCCACTTTAGTACTGATGCATCTCATATATTATTGATTATTGATGAACTAATGGTATCTTGTCAGGTTCTATGTTTAGAATGAATTCTTACAGGTCTCAAGAGTTTGTTAACTCCCTGGCTTGGAAGACTCAGAAATATGTTATCAGCTTTTGAACCCTTGAGTTCATCAGAAAACATTATTGGCCTTTGAAGCCATTAGCTATTAGCTTTTTAGCCCATTTGAACTACAAGAGCTTACGCCCATCAACTATTAGCTTCCCAGCTCATTTTTTCTATGAAAACTTAGTTCAATCTTAGCTCTGCAAGGCATAACCCTCAAAAGGGTTTGATTTTTATGCTATGACTCGAGAGGTCAAGATTTTCTTATGGGCATCTCAAGGAGGGATTCTGTGGTAGGCATCTCTAGTTACCAAAATTGGTATTCAATCAATTCTACAAAAACTGGTTCTCCTCCTAGCTCTATAGAGCATGACTCTTAGAGGTCTGACTTCCATTATTATGGTCCATGAGGTCGCAAGTCGTCACTTTCAAGTTGTCATTTTCATGTCGTCATTCTCAGCTACAACCATAACACATGACTATGGATCATGCATCTTTCCTTCGGCCATTGCCATAATGACCATGAGTCACCTATTTTACTTCGGCTCTGGCCACAGTGACCCTGAGTCATCTATTTTACCTCGACTTCGGCCATAAACATTTTACCTTAGCTCTGGCCATAGTGACCCCAAGTCACGCATTTTACTTCGATTCCGACCATAGTGACCCTGAGTCACTCATTTTACTTCAAATCCAGCATACTCCCCTCATTATTTGGTCTTGTGATATTTCATCACATTTTATCATGTATTCCCCAATAAAGTATACACTTCCTTTACCACTTCTAACTACATCATTCACAAGTGAATGACTTTGAGGGGGGAATAGTGTAAGGATAGGTTTGAGGTTCTTAACCTTGGATGTACTACCATATTTCATTAATGACCGAAGTAGCCTGCAAGTTCAGTTCTTCTCAGTCGTGTAGTAACATGATAGCTACAGTAAACACACCTACACCCAATTCTCTATCCCCAAGATGATTGCCTAAATGGACACATCAGACTCTGATTATCTTGTTAGGCAGGCCACATGGATACCTCATTAAAGCCTATAAATACCCCTAGGGGCCACCTCAAAAAGATAATTGAAACCGACTTAAAGTTCTTTTTCCATTATTCTAAAGGTAAATTCGATTATTACTGACTTAAGTATCGGAGTGTCTGCCCCGATGATTCACCTCGGGGCTTTGCAGGTTTATTCGAAGTGAAGACATGGACTAAAGAAGGAATTCTGGTTTGGTGCAATTACAGAATTGTAACTAAATTGATTTTTAATCCCTTACAGAAAGAGATCGTTTTTGATTGGGTTACAATGGAACACAAAGAGAAAATTAACGCAATTAAAGAGAGAAGAGAAACAAAGATAGAGGGACAAAAAATGTCTCTCGTAAAAATCAATAAAGACATTTTAGTCTTAATAAAAAGTAAAAAATCACTAATTAAAATAGTCACTCAACCCATGAAAAATACCTAAATAATTAGTATTTGATACCATAATAAAGGTTTTGTGAACATGTGACCGAAAAAAAAAAAAAAAAAACGAAAATGAAAACCAAAAGCGAAATACGGGAAAAGAGAACATAACGTGGCATTTGCAGGGTCGCAAGTGTATTTTTACAAAACTGAACTCTAACACACGGGATTCTAGATCCGTAAATATCCACCATCCTCGCATCCAAGATTCATAAACCCTTTCTCCCTTTCTTTTCCCTAAAACCCTAAACCTCATTTCCTCCGTTCTGAAAACTCAAAATGATGAGTATAATCTTTAGACGCTCATCGACGCCGGGCCTGGCTGCTGCCTCTGCAGCTATCCAAACTCTCCAGCGTCACTACTTCTCTGTCGCTGCTTCAATAAGCAGAAGTGTCGATGGTGTTGTAAGACCGTTGGCCAGCTTTCCGGCTCTAGAAAGTGGATTTGGGATAAATAAAGCAAGGAACTTTCACGCGAAAACTAGACCGTTGAATTTCAGGGCATCGCCGGTGTCGCGGGCGGAGTTCGCTGTCCACGAGTATACATCGTCCTTTGGTGAAGACAAGGCCTTCAAAGCCGCTAATGACAATACTACCAGTGACGATGATGGGCTCGAGATCGCTAAACTTGGCATTTCTCAAGAGATTATCTCTTCTTTGAGCAAGAGGGGTATCACCAAACTCTTTCCCATCCAGGTGTCTAATTGTTATTTCTCTTTCCGTGTTTTTCTTTTCTGAATTTAAAATTCTCATTATTCATTTGGTATAAAAAGTGTGTAAAATTACAATTTATTTTTCTTCCCTTCTGATAGAGAGCAGTGCTGGAGCCTGCAATGCAAGGGCGTGACATGATTGGACGTGCAAGAACAGGAACAGGAAAAACCCTAGCCTTTGGGATTCCCATAATCGACAAAATCATTCGGTTCAAGGCTAAAAATGGGTTTGTTTTACTTTAATTGATATGATTTCTATTTTATTTTAGCTTTCCACGGAGCCAAACAATTTTTTTCAATTATCACGGGATGTTTGGCAATGTCAATCATTGGATGCAATTGGCTGGATATCTTTCCCCTTTTATATGGTGTGCTACCTTTTTCTTATGCTCACTACCTGTTTGTGCTTAATAATGCAGAGTTGGAAGAAACCCTTTGTGCTTGGTCTTGGCACCAACTAGAGAACTTGCTAAACAAGTTGAGAAAGAATTTCATGAGTCTGCTACCAGCTTGGATACCATTTGTGTTTATGGAGGTACACCCATTAGCCGCCAAATGAGAGAACTTGACTATGGTGTTGATGTGGCGGTTGGAACACCCGGCCGCATAATTGATCTTCTCAACAGAGGTTCTCTGAATTTATCAGAGGTTCAGTTTCTTGTTCTTGATGAAGCTGATCAGATGCTTCAAGTGGGTTTTGCGGAGGATGTTGAAAGAATTCTAGATAGTTTGCCAGAAAATCGTCAGAGCATGATGTTTTCAGCAACAATGCCTAATTGGATCAAAGAACTTACACGGAAGTACCTTAAGGATCCATTAACTATCGATCTTGTGAGTGGGCATATCTGATTAGTCATAATTTCTGCATTAACCATGTAACTTCTTGGATTTTAATTAGTTTGCTGGACTTTGACTATTTTGCAATTTATGCCTCCGACAATTGATTCCTTTGGTTTATAGTCTTTTCTCAAGCAATTAGTGGGGATATTCTATAAATTTCAAATATCTTTTAGATATTTTGGTTTAATGACGATTATCATCTTTGGGAAGTTTGTGATTTGTATACCACTGTCAGACACATTTTCATATTCAAGGATTGTGCATGATTTTCCTTTCTTTTGGCTTCTTGCTTTTTAATTACTAATTAGTTATGTAGGTTGGAGATTCTGATAAGAAGCTTGCTGAAGGAATTTCCTTGTACTCAATCACATCAGATATGTATGGAAAAGCATCAATCATTGGTCCTCTAATAACAGTATGATCCCAAAACAATAGTCTCGCTACATTGTTGATTTCACTTACTTGGGTTGGATGTGCTTAATCTTTGCTTCTTTTTTTTTTTTTTTTTTTGGTTCAGAAGAAGATCAAAATCATTCTACTTTTAAATTTAGTCATTATGCATTATGTGTTTCTTTTCTCATCGTCAAAGTTATTTCTTTTAGGAACATGCAAACGGAGGAAAATGTATTGTTTTCACCCAGACAAAGCGTGATGCTGATCGACTAGCATATGCCATGTCTAGAAGCTATAGGTGTGAGGCTTTGCATGGAGATATCTCACAAAGCCAGAGGGAAAGAACTCTTTCAAACTTTCGAGAAGGCCATTGCAATATATTAGTTGCTACTGATGTTGCTGCTCGTGGCCTTGATGTGCCTAATGTTGATCTTGTGAGTTGTCTTTCTTGCTCTTCAATCTCATGTTAGCTGTTTCTATAGTTGTTTTCTTTATAAGATATATTGTTTTCATTTGATGATAGATAATATATCTAAAGATATACCTATCTTCTTTATTATTTTTTTAGCCCATAAAGCTGTATGGACAGTGGAGTTTGTAATATACATAGAATGTAAACTTCTTGTTCATTCTATCATAGCTAGGATTAGTCATGGCACCCAAATGGCACTTATATGCTCTTGATAATGTCTGTGTTTGATGTTGGCCTCTGATAAACTTTTGATCTTATGATATGATTGTCTGTTTGGCCACTATTATTTATCTCATATTTACGGCAAGTTTTTTTTTGCCAGTATTACTGCTGTGCATTTTTTTTTTTTAAACATAATTTGCCTTTATATTTTGTCATTACCAAAGGCCCTGTTGAAATCTAGGGCAATAATTTAAAACCATGGTATGAGTGCAAACAGGCAATGGAAAAATGCTACAGTTTGGCAATTTAATAGTTGCTTTTAATGTGTTGGAATTTTAATAGAATGTACTTCATTGTTGGCTGTGTTTAAAACAATAATGTATCTAAAAACTATTTTTGATAGTCTTCAAGAAACATATCCAGCCATCATTGTAATTTTCTTGAACTGCTGGGTCTGAGGTGGTGCGCTTCAGTTCTTTTGCTTCTTTTGGTGCTTGCATATTTTATATTTAACAAATTTTATTGGTAAAGATTTCTTTAGGATGAATGTTTTAGTCTTGTTAAATTATTTTGGTTGAAGGCCTTCTGCAGATCCTTGAGTTTGGAGATGTTGTACCTGAATTAAACTTTTACTTAACACTCCTATGTTTCTTTATCTTCATTTTTGTTTTTGGAGCCCTGGAGTTGTGTTTGACATGATCATTCTGCATTAAATTATATTGCTTCTATGGTGTTCCTTGAATTCTTGCTAATGTTTACTTATGTGAATTTTTTGCAAAGGTAATACATTATGAGCTTCCAAACACTTCCGAGACTTTTGTTCATCGAACAGGCCGAACAGGTCGTGCTGGAAAGACAGGAGCTGCAATTCTCATCTACACTTCAGATCAAGCCAGGGCAGTGAAGGTTATTGAGCGAGACGTGGGATGCAGATTTACTGAGGTTATAATCTTGCCTTATTCCCACTTCAATTTCTATTTACCTTCTCTTTATATTGAACATCATTTAATCAATGTCCTCTTGATACCTGATAAATGTGGTTCCACAACTATCAATCTTTACGTTGAAGTCTGTAGGATGTCCACACAACCTTAATACTTAGAATGAGATCCCATGTGTTGCTTTAAATAATTAGACTTGGACGTCACTGGATGCACATAGAAAAATCCTTTTGTTTTTTTTATTGGCATGAAAAATCACATTTTAAAATATATAACTTTGAAATAAATGGGAATGGATTTGTTTGTTTTGCTCCCCATTGTCCTTTCTGTGTTCATCCACACGTGATTTCATTTTGTGGTTGAATTGATTATGTTTGTACTTTTGTTTATCTTCTTATACTGATTACTTGTAAATTAATTGTAGCTTCCTAGGATTGCAATTGAGGCGGGGAGCAGGGACATGTTAAGTAATATGAGTCCTGGTGTTCGATCTGGATCTTTTGGAGGTGTGAGAGATCGCAGATTTGGTGAAACAGGTTTTGTTCGTTCTGGTGGTCAAGGTGAATCTGGATTTGGCCGTTCTGGGAGCTACAGGAGCAGTAGATTTGGCCGAACTGCTGAGGGTGGTCAGTTTTCTGCTGCTATGGGTAGCTATGGTGGATCTGGCTCTGGTCGTTTTGGTTCTAATGCCAACCGTTCTGGAAACTTTGGTAGGCCTGGGTTCAGTCGTTCAGGTGGTTTTGGGGAGATGGGCAGAGCAGATCGATCTAGTGACTTTGGTGGCTTTGGTTCAGGTCGTTCTAGTCGATTTGGAGACTCTGGGTCAGGCCATACTGGTGGATTCAGTGACAACCTTTCAGGCCAAAGAAGTGGTGGCTTTGATTCAGGTCGGAGTCGCACTAGTGGATTTGGGGACTTTGGTTCAGGTCGTACTGGTGGACTTAATGACAATTATTCAGGCAGAAGCAGTGGCTTCGGAAGCTTTGGAGAAACCAAGCTTGATAGTGATCAGGGTTCTGGAAGAAAACTTTTCTGATTTAATAAATAATAGGTAAGCAACACCGATAGATGTCTACAGAATATCTTCTATGGGATTGCCTGAAACGACGGATTTGTTTATTCATAAACGTAATATCTCCATTCTGAGTTTTAATGAAAATGGTCTTCTCTAGGAAAGCCTCTGAAATCATGCTTTCATTTTACCTCTGCTTGTGTACGAATAATGGGCAGTGATTCTTTTCAAATTCTAAATTGGATGGCAACAATTTTTCATGCTAATGACTGGCTCTAGCATTAGAAAGATAACCGTGGAGATTTGAAGCTTTTGCGTTTATGTATTCTGCTTTTAGGGTTATAGCTGTTTATGAAGTTCTTTGTTCTAACTGGCGTTGATTATGTCCTTCAAATTTAACACCGTTGTCAAGGGATGTGGTTTGGTCAATTTTCCTATGACCATCCTGGCACCTGTACTAGTTTTGATTCTGGAGTGGTATTATATCGTGAGATTTGATATAATAACGACATAACTTTTAAAATACTTTTTAATTAAAGATATGAATTTTTTCTACCAACTGAGGATATTTTTTAAAAGTTTTTAATTAAGGCTGTCACCTTGTACATCTCTCTAATCCTTATATGTAAGTGTTCACTCTAAATAATTAGGAAGAATGATATTATAGAATTATTTCATTTTAATAAATTATTATTAAAAAGATAAATTACTTATTTTTAAAAGTAAAAATAAGGTTATTTCAATTTTTTCTTAAAATTTGGGTGATTTTCTTCTTAATTATTTAGAAATTTAGCGGATAAACACTAATTGAATTTTCTATATATTGGTAAAGTACCTGTCAGGGGGTCTCTCCAAACTTCTAGGAGAAAATTCGCTGCTTCATTAAATTAACATCCCTTCTTAATTAAATTAACATCCCTTCTTAATTAAATTAATCTAGACGTCAGTCATTAAATTAATCTAGACGTCACTTCATTAGCTCTTCTTCTTGTCAATAACTGAGCCCTTGATTTCCCCTTCTTTGAACCCCTTTTCTAACCTTTGATTTCTTCATCTTTGAGCAATTGGAGTAAGGCATGGTTTGACAATAGTGTCCGGTACTAATCTTGTAATTGTAGTTGTTAAAAGTATTGTATTATATTGTCATGAAAAAATATTTTAACATTTAGTAATTATATTTCAAAATAATTATTTATTGTAAAATTACTTAATTAGATACATTATTATTTAAAATTAAATTAATAAATAATTTAATATATAATATATGAAAAATAATTTAGAAATTTTATTAATTTTAAATAAGATGATTGTTGTATACTTTTTTGAAAAAGTAAGAATAAATAATTTACCAAACTCATAAATTACTAAAAATTCTGAGAAAAATACTATAAGTAGTGTTGTCCAACTAAGCTTAAAGGAATAACCAATTATATGCCGTCCAAGGAATTAGGATTTTTTCTTTATGAAATTTTTAACTTTCTTTGACTCTTTGTTTACCAAATTGATATTGTATTGTTTCTTTTTCCTATTGAGAAGTCTAGAGATAGTTAATTTGGTTCATATATAAATCTGATTGTGCAAGCCTAGGTTTTAGATAAATATGAACTTTGATTTGTCTCTTTCTCATCTCTACTGACAGGGGCGGAGGCAGAAATTTTTTTCGGGGAA
>BPVZ01000043.1:239640-262701 GCA_020521535.1 Rubroshorea leprosula
TATATATATATATATATATATATGTTCGTAAGTTTCTTTATTCATTCAGTTAATAATATTCAGAATTTTCCAGCAAGTTTTGCTCTTGATTGTGTGAAGCAATCTTGCTTGTCTGAGGCAATCTACCTCAAGAGTGATTCCTAAGGGTGCCTAGGTGTGATTCCTAAGGTTCTTTATTCTTCCTTGTCCTTTAAACTAAACTCCTAACCTTCTTTTTACTATTCACACACCCTATTCATAGCCTAAAGTATCTTCAAATAAGCCTCCAAACCCTCAAGCCCACCATACCCTAATCTGTTCTGCATCAGTTGGTATCACAGCAAAAGGATCCTACAACTTTATTGTTGATTTTTCCTCAATCATGGTGTCAAATGCTGAACTAAATTCACAAGTTACAAGGCTGAATTCCGATGTGGAGGAAGTCCATGTCTTGATTAATAAATTACAACAATGGATGGATGCAGTTGAAATTGAACATGATTCCAAGATAGAGGAGATGGTGACAAAGAAATTAGATAATTTCCAAGAAGAAATCCTCCAAATAACAGCAGCACCTAGGAATGGGAGAGGCCAAAAAGGGGCACAAGATACAGCAGGTGACATTACTAAGAAAATAAATATTGAAGTTCCAAATTTTGAAGGGAGGGTCAATCCTATTTTGTTTTCTTATTGGATTAATTCAATGGAGGAATATTTCAACTGGTATGACATGGCAGATCCTTGAAGAGTTAGATTTGCTAAAATGAAACTTGTTGGGTTAGCCAAAATATGGTGGCAAGGTGTTGAGAGTGACTTAACTCAACTGGGACAACCACCAATAACTAATTAGCCTGAGATGAAAGCAAAATTAAGAGAAAAGTACATGCTACAAAACTATCTAGAAAAGATGTGTGATAAGGTTTATACCTTGAGGCAAGGAAACCTACCAGTAGCAGAATATATGCAAAGTTTTGATGAACTAAAAATTTGTAGTCAAGTCATTGAGGATGTTGCACAAGTTGCATCTCAGTTTAGAGCTGGTCTAAGAGCTTAAATTAAAATGAACTCTTGAGACAGCCTATTTACAGTGTTGAAGATGTATTCCAAGTAGCACTCAATGCAGAAGAATATATAAACAATTAGCATAGTAAGAAAATTGAGTTCCAAACCAAGGAAGTAGCAACAAGAAAGAATTATGATACAAGATGTGCTATGCAATCACAAGTTATAGTTGCCTTTAAAAAACAAAACCCTAATGCTGGAAAAGGGAAAGTCAATACTACCCATAACAAGGGCAGTAGGGGTGCAACTTGTTTTAAGTGTGGTGAAGATGGTCATATGAGCTATCAGTGTCCAAGAAAAAATAACCATTATATGGAAGAAGTACAAGATGAGGAAGAACATCATGATGAGGAAACTAAAGACCTTTGGTTATGGAGTTTATATGGCTGATGATCTTGTAGATGATGAGAAGGAAGACACTTCTTTTTTGTCAATTGTTAGGTGTATTTTGGCAGCACAAGGTTGAGGAAAAAGATTGGCAATGAACCTCAATATTCCAAACTTGGGTTCGCTGTGGTGATCAAGAAAAAAAGCTCATTATCTATAATGAAAGTTGCATGAATGTTGTATCAGCATCAATAGTGGAACGTCTTCAACTCCTTACAAAACCTCACCTTTAACCATATAAGGTAGCTTGGATTAATAACACAACAACTCTGGTAACTCAAAAATGCCTTGTTTCTTTCAATTATGGTGCTTATAATGATGCTATATTGTGTGATGTTATCCCTATGAAAGTCACACACATTCTTCTTGGACAACCTTGGCTCTATGATAAGAATGTGGATCCTAATGGGAGGGAAAACACCTATACATTTTATGTTGGAAGCAAGAAAATTGTATTATGACCTATGAGCTCTTTTGATATGAAAAAATATGAAGAAAAGAGGCCATCACAGACTAAACAAATTTCTAGTGATATTAAGAAGAATGAAGAAAAGAGATTGCCATAACCTAAGCAAGTTTCTGGAAACAGAAGCAGATCTCTTCACAGACTAACTAAGAGATAATTTCAAGCAGAAAGTTGCAAATCTGGGCTAGTATTTGCTATTATTTCAAGAAGAGTGGAAGAAGTGAACTCAAAATTTTCTACTCAATTACCCAATGAGATAGCTAAGTTGTTGGTAGAATTTTCTAATGTCACACCATAAGAGTTGCCTCCATTACGAAATATTCAACATGCAATTGATCTTATACCAAGATCTCAATTGCCAAACTTGCCAACATATAGAATGACTCCCAATGAGCATGCTGAACTCAAAAGGCAAGTGGTTGAGCTATTGTCCAAAGGTTTTGTTTGTGAAACTGTAAGTCCTTGTGTAGTTCCAATACTTCTTACCCCAAAGAAAGATGGTACATGGTGTTTGTGTGTCGATAGTCATGCCATACACAAAATTATTATTAAATACAGGTTTCCTATTCCTCATCTAGAAGATATGTTGGATGCTACAGCTGGCTCTACTATATTTTTAAAAATTGATTTGAAAAATGGCTATCACCAATTATGAATCAGACCTGGAGATGAATGGAAGACTACTTTTAAAACCAAAGACAGGCTTTATGAATGGTTGGTCATGCCATTTGGACCTAAATATTCCCTTCTTAATCAATTGAGGAATTGTTGTTGTGAATGTCATATATTGGTTGTTTGATATTAAAATCTTGACACATTTGTTGAGATTCTCCACATGGACCTAAATATTCACTTATTAAGATTTTATCTCATGTTTTTCGTTGTCCACTATTTAGGTAATGATGCTAGAGATGATGGGGATCAAAATGTGTAGTGGTTTTGTATTAGACTTGGTTTGGATTTACTTGAGACTTGGATTAGTTTATGGACTTATTTGTCAGTATAAGATATTTAGAGAACCTAATTACCATTTATTGCATAATTTAGCTTAGTAATATTTATTTGGATATTATTTGACTTTTAATAATATTTAAGGTATTTTAGACTTTAATTACTAGCTTGTCTTGACATAATAAATTCATTTGGTTTTAAGCCTTGTGCACTAAGGGTTCTACTGACAAGTGTACAATGTATATTCCACTCCAAAGCTTGGGTTGTTACAAGACTAATCGAAGGTATGCTTAGCTAGTAAAGTCACAAACCAATTTTGTCCAACTTTTCATAGGGTAATTGGGAATTGTCTAGATAGTAAGGCATTAGAAGCTCCATAATCATCATATTCATCTGTTTACACAATAAATTGCAAAATTTTAGATGATGCTACATGTCATTTATTTCAAGTGGATGGATGAGATGTTGCCATGACAGATCTGCTAGTTGAGAGCCTTGACAAATCATTTGCCATACAGAGAGCTAAGTCCAAGAAGATTGTGATTATTTGTTTAATGGCCAATTTGATTTGAAGTGAACTTGTAACTATTATATTTTAAGAAATGCTTCAGCTGAAGAGATTGAATTGGAAAAAAACAAGGACATGTGGCAAAATCTGGAAGAAGTTCTAACCTAGTCCATTACTGAGGTGTCTGACTTCCTGAGGTAACCTCCCATGATCTGTAATTGTTGGGAAGTGAGTAGTTGCATGCTTACATGGAACAAACAAAAGTGAGGTATTTTGATCACTCAATAGACAGCCATCCCTGCACACAACTCAACAATAACATTAGCACTTGTAGATCTCTATAGCAATTGCTCGCTTTAGTTTATAGATTTCAACTTTTAGCACAATTTCCAATAGATTTAGGTTGTTTTTAGCATCCAATTAGCCAATCTAGTTTGTGAGATTGCTTCAACAACTTTTCTTTGTGTAATGAACAGCAAGCATTGTAATTTTTACAAGGTATTATCTCTTTTTTGTTTCATGTTTGTTTAACATTTATGATAGGTTGTGTTTCTTCAAATGATTGCTTATATGGCATTCATGCTTCTTTATAGTTTTTGGCATGTTAGTTTACTCTTTGTTTATGTTAATTTTCATGATCATTCAGTTTTAAATAGACTTAGTAGTTCAATTATATTTCCATATCTATAATAATGTAGTTTCTAGTTCTATCTATTATTTGTAGCTTGGTTTGACAATAAATATGTGTAATTTAACTTGGATGCATCTTTCATTTGCAAGTTTACGTTAATTCACACTTCATTTAGGATTTTTTGACTTTAATTCATAGTAGTGTTTAAGCCCTTGGAGTTGTCTAAGACAAATTAGTAACCTATTTTGTAGGAAGGCATCTCTCTTGCTTGCAAAATCGTCTAGAGGCACGAAACTAATGTTCTTGTAGCCATCATAAGAAGTCGATCATGTGGAAGGAAAGGGTCATTGAGAAATTCTTCTTTTCTTGTTTTATAAAAAAGTAAGTGGTACACCCTCCACTCAAATCTTTCGTGCAGGTGAAGCTTCAAGATTTTATAGGAAACACCATCTTATATTCCTATACATGTCCTTCTGGATCTTGTATCCCAACATAAGTTGATAATTATTGAGTTTTAAATGTTGATGGTATAGGTTCTTTGTGAACTCGTTTGGGAAAGGTTGTCCAATGGACAATGTCACTTGGGTGATATGTGCACGCAATTCCTCCATCTCCTTATGAAGCAAATCGCTGTGAGCTTGAATAACTTGTGCATTCCTCAAGTAGGCTATTGTTGTTGTTCTTGCAGGCTACATCCTTGAAGTTGTTGCACTAGCTTATGAATTTGACATGTGGGTTTTGTTGCTGGAGTGTCGGTTCTATTGATAACTAGAGAACGCAACCAAAGGTTCCAAATTGATCTATTCCTCCTATTCCTAATCTTTTGTAATGAAGATACGTAGTCAGAATCATGTTCCCTACTTTCCTGCAAATCCTCTTGCACACGTATCGTGCGTCGTTGATTCTTGTGTCAATAGGGTGGTAAAGTTTTTTTCTAAAGAAGCGTGGTATTGGCACAAGTATGTGGGCTCAAGATTATTGTGCAGGTTTGTTGCTGAGTCACACCTCATTGTCAAATTAGCCATCGCTCTTTTTATTGCACAAACACAGTGTTGTGCTTGAGCCACATTGCACGAGTCTTTGAATTTGTTTAGAATAATTACCCTTAGGGCCCACGCTTGGAGAGGACCTCACCACACTATGATGCAAATGATCTAGATGGAGGATCATTGCAATTAGAACTTGTGTTGACAGGGGGTGGTATCAGGTTTCCTCTCCTCTCTTGCAATGACTAACTCTCTTAGGATTCTCCATGTGTAATATACTAGTTCTGAGGGGAGTAAAATTTGACTCATGGTAGGTGTTAAATGTTAACACTAAAAATGTGTTAGACAAATTCATTAAAGAACTCGAAAAATTTTGAATACTAATATTAAGAATCTTAAGAATGAATGAAGAACCTTCACCCATGAACGGGTAGATAAATTGGTAAGAAACTTTTTCAGTTTAACCAGAAGTTTTGGTTTTAAGTCTTAAAAATGCAACTTTGTTAAAATTCGTGAAAGAAAGCTTTACCACCCATTAAGTCCTATCTGACTCGAATCTGGATTAATCGATAGCCTAGTGAATTTTCGGATACCAGGTAGTCCATACCAAAAAAATAAATGAAGACCCTTCAATGAGCCGTACAAGGACATTGATACCTGCCTAGGCCTGGGTATAAGAGTTACATTTGAATTATACTTCGATATTATATTTGAACCCATAATAATTCCCTTTTGGAAACAGCTGCTAGGCAGAGGTCTCCTCATCAAAATCAGACTCCATGTTTACCTCTTCTTTGAGTATAACAGCATCCCCAACCTGGTTTCATAGTGTCGGAAAAATACGAAAATACCAACACAAAAGAAATGAATAATTGCTCGGAAGCTAAACTACATGCAGAAGAAATAATAGCTTGAAAACAACTGAAGATGAAGGAGAGGATGGATAGCGCAACATCTACACAATGTCTGTAACTTCTAAAAATTATTACATTATAGAACAGGCCTGAATACTCAGAAAAGGTCCTGGAAATACCTGTTAGCGCCCCCAGAATAAATAAAACCTCCCTTTCCCTAAAATAACTTGGGCATAATCAAGTTCCCTCTAAACAAAGATATGAAACAGAAGCAAATTATGGAGTTCCGAAGGTTCCACTGTACATTCTAACCCCACTATTGATCAAGTAGTGTTTGGAGTCTCAATGCAGAGCACCAAAATAAAGCTCCCCAGAAGATTACTCCCAGTTACAAACTCCCATCATATTACACATTTATGCATTACTAAAAGTTCCAAGTTCCCAATTTTTTGGGTTTTTTTTATAAGAGGAAGCAGAAGGCAAGGAAAGAATAATAATAAAAAAAATAAAAATGAAAGAGTTTGGCGAGGCAGAGGGAGCACAGGAACCCTATGGAGGGGGTATAAACAGAAAATATTGACCCCCTTAAACCAGACATCTAAAGCAAACCCTGATTCCTTCCACATTCCCATGCAACATTTCATCCAATTACAGTGCTCAAGATATCAAGATATCTTACACGGTACCTTCTCAGCCATCATTAGCCCCTAACTGATTCCGAGTTTATTTGGCTGGTACTCCCACCACGAGCATTGGTGCCAGTCATGGGCACAGTCCACTGTGAAAAGTCCATTAAAAGCTTACGCTGGGCTTCATTAGTGTGTGGAAGACTTGCACGTAAAAGCTCACAAGGCATTTCCCGCCTTATAGCCTCTGAACCAATAACATCTGTGGTTGACTGGGTCTGGCTATGTATTGATTGCATGATAGTGTCATATTTACTCAGGCAATACTTGGTAAGCAGAGCAAAAAATTCATCAAATGAAGCCCTCCAGAGAGCATAATTAGGTCTGCTATAACTTGAAGGATGACTTGTCAGTTGAGCTGCCCTTTCAAGAACTGATTTTAGAATAACAGAGGCACCATCACCTGATGGGCATCCAAGGGGTCGGAGTGGTGGCTGCTCTGAAGAACAAACAACTGCAACAAGACAAGCACTGAGTGCACGAAGATCCATGCCATTAACACACATCGAAACTGTCTTTGCAAAATTAACTGTAGTCAAAGCTGCATCCGGATCAGAGGGAAGACCTCCAAACAAAAATCTCAAGTGACGGAAAATAGCCATACAGACTATCCGAACAAGCTCATTTCCAGGGATTAGAAGCTGTAGAAACCTGGACAGGAGCTTACGGCCCTTAGGAATTGAGGCCAACCTTAGGAACACAATATCATCCTTGGGAGACAAGCCAACTGTGTGACCACTTTTGCCAAGCGGATCAACAAGTTTAAGTGATGCTGCCAAGCCTTCAAGCAGGATTTGCCGCCTCCGTGTCAGCTGAGCCCCACCATCTTGGGGTTGACTAAATTGTAAAAGCCGATCAATGTCATCTACATCCAGAAGAACTCCAAGGCCATCTTCAATAGTGATTCTAGCTGCAAGCATTGGCTCATGCTCCAAAGGCTTCTCAACATTCTGTTCAGGACCTCCATCCCCTGAACCTACAAGAGAGTCTTCAAGTAGAGGACGAGGGGTACGAACAGCAGAGAGGGGAATCTTTCCAAGTGCATCGGCATGCAAGTGCTGGTCTCCACTGTTACGGGATCGAGAAGGGAGATCTTTCAGGTGAGATGGGCAGAAATGGAGTTTAACCCTTGATCCAGATGAGTTTTTGGCAAGGCGAGCTTGGTGATAGTAATCATCTACATAAGGATCATTGCCATGCGTGGCATTATGCTGCATCTTCAGAATACTCTCAATCTCTTCAGAAGTCATATACTTTGATCTGAACTGCACTGACCCACTCTCACTTTTATGGCTTCCAGTATCAGAGCTTTGCTGAGAAAAACGAATGTTCTGCCTGCTTCTTTGGGATGATTTAGTTCTTTGATCCCTAACATCAGCCAGACCAAGCATCATTTTAAGTGATGGAGAATGGGCACTATAGAGTTGGGATTGCAGTGCTGCAAAATGGGCCAGAGAGGGCGGAATGGGATGCTGCTGCAATCTCTGTTGGTGCAACTGCTGCTGTGGTGACATTAACTGAGAGGCCATTAGGCCATTCTGATGACATAATTGCTGTTGCAACATATTGTGTAAGAGACCAGCATGATCTCCATGTAATAGACCAGACTGGTTAACCCAGTGATTCTGTGACTTGCTACTAAAAGAGAGGCCAGGAGATGTTAACTGTGACATACTTCCACCATAATGCAGTCCATGAGATAGACCAGCCAGATGAAGACTGGAGCTCGACAATGGAGAAAGGTTTGGTGCAGAGAGGGCCAACTGAGATCCATCAGTAAGAGCAGGAATTTTCATGTGGCCTGATGAAGTCTGTTCGGTTCTGCTACCAGGAGGAGGGAATGAAGTGAAAGTTGATTTCGGTACAAGAATGGGTTCACTAGAAAAGTGATGCTGCTGCAGTGGCTGCTGTGGATATGATGAAGTCCTGTACAAAGGCTTTGATTCTGCAATACAAGCAGAAAGTGGTTGTGGTTGTGATGACCATCTCTTGCCCTCCTGCAAATCTTCAGTATCAAACATATTGTGATCCAACCAGCCAGGAAATTCTCCATCTTGTGCCCAGTCTGCTGCGGATGAACCTGAAGAGAAATTGCAGACAAGAAATAAGGGAAATAAAGAATTGAAAGACTAACTACTGTTCTCAGAAAGAATTACACAATACAAAGCCATAACTTCAGGAATTGTCGCAAACAGAAAATACTGCCAAATTTACAGCTACTACTTACCACTAAAAATTCTCAAACACAAACCATCTGCTGTTACCATAAATGATAGTCGCTTCAAGAGCATAATAATGCTGAGTTTATTTTCTAAATGTAGAAAGTAGGAGGGCTCAATTGAAAAATAAATAGTTTTTTGATGTAGACAAACATATAGTAGAATAGCTATATCATACATCTGCTTAAAATTCAAGGACTAACAATTTTCTTCTCAATTTTATATCTCCTTTAATGGATAAAATTCGAGAGGACACTATTTCTTGCCATAAAGAAAGGACACTGCTGAAAAGTGAAATCTAAAGAAGTTAGGGAAACAATTGCTCCAAATCAAAAGTTAGGGACCCAATTAAATTTCTATCATAAGGTTAAAGAGTAACATAAAAATGAGTGAATCTAACATTTTGTGACCAAAGTTATGGACACATTCTATTATATATTTGAACTCCTAAGAAAATGTGAATTTGCCAATATAAATCACTTCTACAAATCAAATTACTAACCTCTCTGTGCCTAACTCCAACAGAGGAGAAATTTTATTGAGTATTCATAACACAAATGAAGGAAAAAAGACTTTTATACAAGCAAACCCAAGTAAACAGGACTCTGCACAAATTGAGTTCCATCAAAAAATTAACTTCATATTGATCCCAGTATTAAGAAATTACCCCATGAAAGTAAGACTCAATGTTTTGCAAACAACTATTACTTTTCCCAACAAAAAGAACACAATCACCCCATGCCCAGCGGATCAAACAGTAGTTGTTGACAAATAGAATCCAGAAGAGATGGCATAGTAGTTGAAAAAAATAGAGAATAAATTGATGTAAATTACTAAACTGAAATAGAGTGCAAGATTATGTGGGTCATTGTTCAAACACAACTTAAAATTTAAGTATCTCCACTTAATTCATTGTCTAGAGTTCTGAGAAAACATAATTTAACATGACTTAGGAAAAGAACACCAAGATAACAGAAGCACATGAAGCAACATGCCAAAATCTGTTCTCTTCAAAACTACCATCATAAGACAGTTATAAAGGGTAACATGAACATCTCCATATTTGCTGAACAAGTAAAGACAAAAAGTTGCCTATATTCAACAACTACGTTAGCATGTACAATATATACTGTGCATCCAAGTAAAACAATAATATTTTTAAGAGACGCACTTTTTGTAAAGAAAAAATTGTGATAATGGAAAACAAACTGAATGCCAAGCAGGAGGTCTATCTCTACATAAGAGGCATGCTGCTCGTGCTCTATACCCAGGCTTACACTTGCAGTATTCTATGAATACATGGTAAATTAACAATTGAAAAATAAGATATTTACATTATCTGGTTAGGAACTTTAGGTCTCTTGCTAGCCATTTAGTACCCACACACAACCTAACTCACCAAATAAAGAAAAAAAATGAAGATGAGAAATGTTATCCAAGCCACAAGTATGCATATTTAACTTCTAATCATAATCTTTCCTATCTGAACTACATCCAATAATTGATGTTTTCACATGTACTTTGTTGAACTCCCAGTGATTTTGATGATAGCAAAACCTCAAAAATTATTTAATAAATTTGAGTTTTAAGTATGAAAAGAAAACTAAAGAGAAAGAGCCAAATGGAATTCTGGAAAAAAGCAGACACGGGTGAAAGGTTGACCCCAGATCCCAAAATTCAACTTTTGAAGCACAGAATTGCTTAAATATTTGACTCTTAAAGAACATGTACCAAAAATGCTTGAAATCTGTAGAATTAACTATCCAAATCTACATTTTCCCAACGAAGCTCAAACATTAAACACTTTGGTTGCAGATTGAATATTGTTAACACAAGCAATTAAATTTTGAGGATGCAAGGGAGATCCAAACCTTGGAGGAAGAAATGACTCTTAGGGTTGTATATTTGATTCTCATTTGCAACAATCAATTCTTAAGATAAACTGCAGAAATTGATTAAGCCCTAGAATTTCTTAAATATTCAACTCTAACTTTAAATATTTGAATCTTTGGAGTCAAAGGGTCTAATATTTAACTCTTCTGCAGAATAGTAACTACTAATTTTTAAAATCTAGTTAATTTGCAGAGCTTTAAATGCAAGTAAATGGCTAGAAATGGCTATTTTCATGCCTGTGATTAAAAATAGGGCAGATAGAGGTATTAAGAAAGCTCTTAGACACTAGCATTCATTACAAACAACTAAAAAATTTCTTCCCTCACTTGCAAACATTAATTTTCTTGTGCTTTGACTTGCATGCTTGTTCATTGAGTGACCATTTCCTGTCATCCTCTTTGCATATTCTTCAAGAGATATCTTGGGAGAGTGATTAATTTCTACAAGAGTGATTTATTGTGAGGATTCTTGGGTTTAAATTGTGAAAGGGTGAGTTTGAGAGACACCCTTTATGAGGGGAGATTAAGTGGCTACTTTAAGAGAACCTCGAGCTAGAGCAGCTAAGGGAAAGAATTAGGTGCAAAGTAGTGGGTTCAAACCTCCATAAATTATTGTGCGAGCTACCCTCCCTTACATTTTCATTTGATAGTTGGAAATGGGTGAAATTTTTTAAGAATCCAATCCATCCCCCTCTTTAGATTACTAGAGACAAATTAGGACTGTCTCACATGCTTGCTTAGACAATTGATTAATTAACAGAAATTATAATGTTTTCTTATAACAAATTGATCTACCTTATCCTCTCTTTTTTTTTCCCTCTTTTTTCTGTGCTTTTGATGCTGAAAGTATTTGGATCTATTTGTATACAAAATACATCTGCTAAAGTCAGCATCAGTATTCCCTGAACATATAAACACACTTTCATATTAAACTAAGTGTAGGTATCTTCTACACATCTTTTCACATATTTATCACAAATCAACTTGACAGTTACTTCAACTCACATAAATTGGTGCACAAATTCTAAGAAATATGTAAACTAGAAACTGAAAGACGAATTAGCACAAGGTTAACTTGTAATTAATAAAAACAACTTAGAAGTAATAATGAGATGCCAAAAAAGGTTTAGGAACAACAAATTCAAACTATCAGAAGATATTATTTTAGCATGAGTGCACAATGACATAAACTGTAACATGGTTCTACTCACTTTCCCTTGAAAATGAACCAGATCTATCACCAATAACTCCTGGATTTCTTGGTCCTGTGACAACCCTATTCAACTGCACAGAAAAAATGTCAATCAACATGAGCAAAAATGGAAATTAAAGAGCAACAACAGTGAGCAAGATAAAGAGTAGAAACAATCAACCAAAAGTTACTCAGGCTAAATAACATAAGCAGACATGCTAAAAATATAAGAAATACAAATATTAAGAGACAAGACAACATAGTTGCTTCCAGCCACTAGGACCAATCATTTTACCATTTTATTTTGAAAATTACAGAACCAAGAATAAAAATATAATATTCAGAACCAAAATTATCCATCCGAATGAAAGGTTAAACCAGATATAAGCTTAAAAATGCTCTAGAGTGATACAGGCCCAAGCAAGATGAGCTTTTATGCTAGGAAAGACTATATCAAAGATTTAAGCTCCACTGTTAAACATGAAACAAAAAGTATGGACATCTAATGTACAAAGCAAGCTTGCTACAAAGACATACAGGTCACATGGCAGAAAGTATGAAATTTAAGAGATTTAAGTGATTCCTAATCTATATTACTTCACCATGTTGCTAGCGAATCTCTTATTTCTATAAGCAGAGAAGCTTTTACAACAGAAATCTCAACAGACAAAATGGAAAATATAGTTTTATATCCTGACAACCAAAAATCATTTTTTATTTTCATTTTCATCAAAAAATTGATTACAAAGTTTAGTTATAACTGGTATAAAAGTTATCCATCCCACACAAGGTGTTAAAAGAAACTACCTTAAATTTAAGTTGGACATAAGTTGTAAACAAAATTATAAAAAAAAAAAAGACCATAACTTTTGCATTGCAAACCATCCATGCTGAGAATTCTGTCATATTAAGTTTGAGGCACAAAGAAGAGCCAATTAATCTCAGGCCTGATTACAGATCTAGCCAATTTTTTGTGGTTGTGTAAGCTCAGTATACAACGTGTTTGAGTTTATTCCCAAGTTCAAGTTCTTAACAAACTTCACTTAATAAAACAAGCCAAGCTTGGAGCAAGTAGACTTGCCTAGATAAACAAGTCAAACAGAGATACTTTCCAGCTGAATTTACTTAAATGAGATTCATTATGGGCTTGAGCAAAGCTTGTTTATTAAACAAATAAGCCAAGCTGAACATCTTAGCAAGCTAGACCCGCATAACTAATAGGCAGCTTGGCTCATTTTCACTCTTGGCTAAAAGGATAAACAAATAGCCACTCCCTAAACATCAAAAGTGTGCACCATATATGCATGCACTGCTTATATCCAAATCAATGTAACATCAGTTACTATCAACTCTAATCATTGCATTCCATAATAAAAAATCTTTGGCTATAGATAAAAGGCAGTGCAACTTAAGGAACAAGCATCACAAAACTCAAAGGGACATTGGTAAAATTAATCATGTTGCACAATGCACAATCAACATTTAAAAGTCACAAAGGACAGTCCGCATTGTTATAAAGGGAAGAAATCTAACCTTTGCAAAAGTAGTTGCTAAATCATCCATGTCAGATAAGGATCCTAAACCTACACCCTGAAAATCAAATGTTATGGTTAGAGGCAAAGAAAAGGAATTTACCCCATAACAAAAGAGTTTCCTGAGGCAAATTTGAGTTTTAACTACAATTTCAATCATGCAAATTTTGAAAATCAATTTTAGAAGAAGAAAAAAGACAGCAGCATCAACAAATATAAGTGACACCACATCCAATTAAATTGTTAATGATACATATATAAATTGAATCTAGCATTGAAGAATGCTGAGCTTTTTAAAGAAAAGAAGTGAGGCAAAAATTTAGCTACTGCTCTATGACAGAAACAGGATGTCTAAACAAGCAAACTTATGAAAACTTCAGAGAAGTCTTAAGATAATATGAGCACCGGCTTTGGTGCCTATTCATGGTTTGGCATTTAAAAGCATGAAGACTTTATCAACCATAACGATAGAGCTGGAGGAAGGGCAATAAGGCCCATATTTTCTTCCATCACATAAAAGAAACGAGTGTAAAACAGAAAAAATCAGAACATCACTCAAAAAAATAAAAAATTAAGAAAAATCCATACTCAGGAAGCAATTAGGGTTACATTCCCTGCCAACTAACTGCACTTCATTAAATAACACAATGCCTCTTTCAATACTTTTTAACTCCAAATCACTGACTTTAAAAGTAATTTTAATAGCTTTACTTATTTAAAGAGGAAGAAAATGTAATTTTCTAAAAGCATTCTACTTGTCAAAATAAAAGTCAATGCAAATGGTGGTATAAACTCATCATTTACTAAAACAGGCAAATTCACCATAGAGCATGCACTTCTGCCCTTTTTAAGGCCTAGCAGATTTAAAAATTCTACTAAACTACATTGAGAGATTTTCGTACAGGAGATGAGACTTTAGTCTTTTTGTACAAGTTTAAGTACCCTTTATGCTCTCTTGTTAATATAAAGTCTATTTGTAAGGGTTTGACTACCCCTTACAATCACTTGTTGATATAAAATTATGTATTAGACCTCCTATTGATCTTCCTTTGGCACACACAAACTTCACTGCGATTACTTTAACAATCATAAAGAAAATATTCAAGACCAAAAATTGAAAGGATAACTACCAAGCAGTGGGAGAGGATCATAAAATCACATCAAACTTGAATTCCCACACAATTGCCAAAATTAAATTAAACTTTACCTCTCCCCTGTCAAATAAACGGTATTCATCATCGTTAGAAGACCCAAATACAGAAGCAACCTCTCCAACATCTTCCAACCCTCCCAACTCCACCTCCTCCACGGAATTTTTACCAAAAAATTCATATTGTGAAGCATCAAATAGAGTACTACCTGCAAGCATTCACTCGACCAGTTAAATAAGTTACAAAATCAGTTTGACACAACAGGGTAAGAACAATTCAACGCAACCCAAAAGGCTCAAGTTTTCCCTTCAAATCACACAGGGACATAGAACAAGAAATACAAAAAAATAAAGTTCAATCCAGCCGAGTCATCCAGTTAAAAGAATAAGCCAGTTCCTGAAAATTACTTAGTAAGATAGCCAAAACACACCCTTGAAATCACAAAACAAAATTTGAATCTTTTTATTTTAAGATAACAGTAAAGCAAGAAAATAAATGAGTATTTTGGCTTTTGGGTTCTAGAAAACACAAGCAGTACCTAATCTTTCCCAAATCATCGAATCGAAATAACAAAAAATCACAGTAACAAAAGAAAAGAAAAGAAAAGAAAACGCAAATTGAAAGAATCCATCAAATTAATATAAGAGGCTTAGCAAAAGACCTGAGGAAGTCTGAGTCAAGTCTCTGGAATCAGATCTCTCCATATTTACAGAATGAAACTATAAGGAAACCCTAGAAATCGAAGAAATGAAGAAACCAACAGTGTTTAAGCTGCGACAAACAAAGTAGGGGTTCTGAGGAGGCGAAGAATTAAAAGGGGATTGTTAGGGTTTGTTTATGGAATGGGAATTGAAAGAAGGGAATCCCCCTCGAAGAGAGAGGGAAGGAAAGATGGGAATTGCATTTGCGAATGGAAAGTCTTCTTTTTGTGCGTGCACGTACCGAGAAACAGAATAATTCCATCCTAAATTCTCTTACATCAAGTCTTTTAATATTTCGAATTGGCCAGAAAGGTATAATAGTCCTTATACTTTTCGATATTATTGAAATCACCCCTTTACTTTTTCTTAATTTAAAGTTACTCATGTGATAATTCAAATCTTAATTTATAATATAATATCTATTGAAAAAATATTTCAAAAATTCAAAACCACAATAATACTAAATGGAGCAATGTTTTCAAACCTGAACCGGAGGTCGAACCGTTTTGACCTCCGGTTCACGGTTTGAACGGTTCAACCGGTTTAACCGGTAAAACCGCCGGCTTAATGAAATACTATAAATATATCATTTTGCAAAAAATATCACGCGGTGTTGGTGGGTTGCACTGGTAGATGGCTGAGCTTCTATAAGAGAGATTCGGAGTTCAAGTCCTCCCAATAACAAATTTTAATATAATTGTGCTTAAAGTAGAATAATTAAATTGTAAAGCATTAAAATGACAAAAGAACATTGTGTACAAGTGGAAAAGCCGATGTTCTACAACTTGAAGACTAAGTGTTCGAATCTCAAGCTTGTAATCAGTAATAATGTTTAAAATCTTTGGGAATTATATGGGTTAAATAAAAGTCCAAGCACTGATTGACTAAAGCATTGCTTTGTCCTGGTGGCAAAGGATCAACCCAAAGACGCTAAGGTTGCAAGTTCAACTCCCGGCGGACACAAATTTCTCAAGATTTTATGCCCCCAGCATTGAACCGTCCGGTTGAACGGTTTGAGCGGTTTCAAACGGTTCACCGGTTCGAGCGGTTTCAAGCGGTTTAACCGCTTAAACGGTTCGAAAAGTGCAACCGAACCGTTTAGATCACCAGGTACCGGTTCAACCGGTCCGACCGTCCGGTCCGGTCCGATTTTCAAAACCTTGAAATGGAGCCTAAATAAATAAATTATTATTTTAATACAGTCAACAAACTTATCAAATTTAAAGGAAATTAGTCCTTAAACTTCAACTTATTTTATTAAAGAATTTAAAACTAAAACAATAAATTCTCTTCTACTTTGTATATTGTTTTTATGCTCATCAATGGAGTGTTTTTTTCAATGTATCACTGCCTCCACTGATTTTCATATTACAACAAGAAAAAGACACCGTCTCCATCTCATTCTCATCTCCAATTGTGTCCTAAGTTGAACAAAAGCTAAGCACTTTAAGCACAACACAAGCTCTAAATTAGAATCAAAATTAAAATCAACCTTAAGCAAAGAAAAAATAATACAAAAATTGAGAACTAAAGAAAAAAAACATAGGCTGATGCTCCTTGTCAACCACAACAATGGAAGCCTTGTGTTTGCTCTTGTTTCAAGAAGCATAAAAAACTTCCCATCATTTCTACCCTTTAATTTCTAGGGAATTAAGAATTAATCATATACCCAAATACCCAATTCTCTATTACAATACCAAAAGTTAACCATTTTGATATGAACCTACACCACTACACCTTTTCTGTCCCCAAAGAAGAATAAAAAGTCAATGATTCCAATGATAAGATCGATTTATAGTTCCAATTAGAAAGTGGATTGACTCTTTGATCAATTTTCCTTCAAAATCTTGAAAATTTTTCTTTACTCTATAGAAAGAAAAGATGATATTAAGATAGGTAGAAGATAAACTCAAATAGAAGTGATTATCAAAGAAATGGAGAGAAGTGAAATTTCAGGGTTCAATGTAGAAGAGAGAAACAATGGGTATCAAGATAGAGGGAAGTTTGAGATTCTAAGGTTTAGCAAAAATTGAGATTTTATTTTTCATTCTTTTCTGTTGTATAAGGTAGTCCCATAATTTGGAAATATTGGGCACCTTTGCATAGAGTGAGATACGCATTAAAATTTATCCAACTAAGCCTTTTTTTTTTTTAATCCAACATGAGCTATTATGCTAGGGTTAACAGAAGGATGAATTTGGTGTAGAATTTCTAAGTTGAGGGGAAAAAAATGCAAAATGAAGTTAAGGAACAAAATTAATGCAAAATACTAAAGTTGAGGGATTAAAAAGTGGAGTAACCCTTTTTTTAATTTTATGGGACAAGCTTGTTAATAAAAAATAATAAAGAGAAATTTGAAGA
Source organism: Rubroshorea leprosula (assembly GCA_020521535.1). Taxonomy (NCBI): domain Eukaryota; kingdom Viridiplantae; phylum Streptophyta; class Magnoliopsida; order Malvales; family Dipterocarpaceae; genus Rubroshorea; species Rubroshorea leprosula. Next base: position 257,199 of record BPVZ01000043.1, read on the forward strand.
AAGAAAAATGACTAAGATGGACTTAATTTTGAAAATAAAAAAAGGCACCAAACTATCAAATTTTGTGAATTAGGCCCAAGCCCATTTTATAGGCCCAAAATTGATGCAAAGCTCATACGACACCTTAGACCCAATCCATTTTCTATAACACACTCAAAGTTTTTTATTCAACCTGACACATAAAAATCCTTACCTAAATAGCAAACTTAAACCTAAAACTACCATAATCTAAAATTATCTCTTTTAGCCATACACCCTATTCATGCTTGTAATCACTTTCCTTCCATCTCTAGCTTTTTTTTTATCTCTTGTTACTCTAAAGCAACTAAGGGGGAGGAAAGCTCTTCGTCGACAATTTCACTCTACTTCCAATAGCTTTGTGGTGGACATTGAGTTCACACAATAATACGTGCAACCTTTATTTTTTCGAACACAACCACTTATACACTAATTTGTCATCACTACAACAAAAATGGCTTTAAATGACAGTATCATCATTAATAACTTCCATTCCAGTTGTTAAAGTAGAAATAATGACAGGAGGCCTTGTCATGGCCCGTCGTTGTATGCTTGGTGGTTAAAAGTTTTCTACGACGAAAGCATTTTGCCTGTTACTAAAAGTGAATTGTATCTCGTCATTAAAATGTCATATTTATCTTCACCAAATCAATTTATAGCGAGGGGAATCTCATTGTTGAAAGCTTAATAATTTTTAAATTTAAAATATAAATAACCACCACTTTATTGTTTCTAACGATGATCAACGCCAATCATTAAATTAAATGTTAATTTTAAATATTTTCATTAATATAATCATTCCCGACAAGTATTCTAGTTATTTAGTAACCATTAACAACAACAATATACCGTGCTTATTTTGTTATTGTTAAACACTGTCATAAGATAATTATTATAGATGATATGGTAACTAATTCAAATTACATGAAAGGCAATATTTAATGGTTATATCACATTCACAATGATAAATATGATATTAACAATATATGTAAAAGCCATAAGTTTCTTTTACATTATCAAAAGCGAGATGTTACATACACATGAAGGTAAATTCTACCTATATCCATAAGTACAAATGAGTCTTACACTTAATTTTTATATGCCCATTATCAAAAAGTATTAAAAGTGTGACAAAATAACTAAAAGTAGTCAAATTCACCTGTACTTCGAATATGTTGAGACCACCTTTTTACCTGGAAAAGAAAAATATAAATTACCATTAGTACATACAAAGACACTAATGCAAGACAATTAAAACATCAAAAATCTATAGAAAATCACATACATTTCCATGGGATTAACCTCCAAAAATTAATCAATCATCAAACTTTACCTATAAAACAAGAAACATATAGACATTGTTTAAAAGTTAAGGAAACCTTGCCACAAGCAAAGAATCAAATTGTAGCACGATACAAAAATAAATGAATGGCAAAGCACACTTGGACCTCACTAAGCAAAACTATTTAGTTATAAGCTACAAGCATAATCAAACATTAAGAATGCATGGTCCATAACACAGAGCATGCCATAGGGAAACACAACCAAATGAAAGTTCATTTCATTTAAAGATAACTTCGCTCTAAAAGATAACAAAAAGTGGACTTATAGGAAAACACTAGTGCTTTTGGGTATCTAGGAGCTATAACATACATTTTGAAACTAATTGGCAAGCTCAACTTGAAATGATCATAACTCAACCTAAAATCCCACATGTTTGTTTCATTTCTTATTAGCTACTATAAGAAGTAGCATATTGGCAACACATACCATTCCCAACTAGATAAAATAGCTACATAGAGTTCAAGTTTCATACTCTAATTTAAAATAGTTACGACTTTCAACTTTCCCTTTCCCATCACTTTCTTTGGCAAACACAATGCATAGGACAAACCATGAATAAATTCACTTTACTTAAATCATCTCGACCTCTGAAAAATAAGAAACTAGCCTAATAAAGCAAAGAATTACCTCCAATAGTCCCACTCAATTGAGGGATAAGGTGATAAAATTGTAATAGAGTCAAAGTTAGCTCATGCCAAAATTTGAGAAATCAAACTTAGTAGAATTGGAAGTGCAATTAAGTGTTTGCAACTTAAGAATCTTACCTATTTGTTGCTTATGCTAATTATCTCTCAATGAAGATGGGCTTGTGACATTTACTTCTTGGTTGTTGAAGCAACCCTCCATTGCCCTCATTCTTGCTTCCATTGTATCAAGATGTTTTTTAAGCAAGTTATTTTCTGCTTGCTTTTGATCTAACTTTTCCTTAAGCAGGAGGTTGTCTCCTTCCTTTCATTAAGTTTAGCCAAAACTTTAGATTTGGTACAAGAGGTTTTCTTCAATTCTGACACCTTAACCCCACCTCTATAAGCAAACACATGAGAATGGCGTTGAGGCCCAAAACATTTCTTAATAACCTCAATATTTGAGATAGATGGCTCAAAGTTAATAATCTCATGAATTTCATCCTATAAAAAAGAATTGTCACTTAAAAGGATGTAAAAGATTAATTATAAGATTTGAAGAATATAATGATACATGCATATTTTTAGCAACTTCTGGTTCCACTATCTTCTTACCCTTCTTGCGAGTCTCAATTTTTTCTAGTTTTCCTCTCTTCTTCTACCCTAAATTCAAAACCCTTGAAGCCATCAACCTCCTAATCTCTCTCTGACGTTACTTCTTCTCATCAAGATCGCTACTTTTTGTTCTTCTTTCCTTGTTCGTGATTTGAATGTCGAGTGGGTGCTCCTTCTGTAATTTTCTAGTAAGAAATCATCTCGATTGCTCATCTTTTCATCCTTAATTTGAATTGGGTTAACTCTAATCCTTTAAGGCCCTCAATTTTGGGATTTTTTTTGTAGTTTTCCTTCTTGGTTTTGCCCTAATGCCACTAGATCTGATTCCTTTTGCTTGAAATTCTGATAACATGACAGTGTAGTAGTGTTTTGCCTATAAGTCTTTCTGTAGATATTGGATTGAGTTCATTCTTGATTCTATAAAAACTTAAGAGATAGCCCTACAATTTTATGTTGGACATTTAACCCAGTTAAGTTGTTTTTATGGTGAAAACTCTGCTGTAAGTTCAATTCCCGTAGGCGAACAGAACTGGCAGCCGACCCTAAGTATTTTGGCTATAACTTTTTCTGTAGATGTCAAATTAAGGTGATTCTTGATCCTATAAAATGCTAAGACATAGGACTATAATTTATCCATTGATCATTCATCCCAAATTTGTCAATTTTTGGGAACAAGTTTTGTTGAAACTTCTAGTTCAAAATTTGACTAGAACTTTCTCAAAAATTTGTTTTGTTTTCTACTCAATTCCCACATTATTTGTTGCCACATCGCATTATGGTTTTAGTAGACTTTTAGCTACTATTTTCTTGCCCTAAAATCCCTTATTATTGCTTTATTTTGGCAATCCTTTTTGCTGCTGCTTTTCTGCTTAAATGTTGTCCATTTCAACCCAATTTTGGCTTGTAATCTACCTTATTTTGTTGCTGTCTTTTTGTCCCATAAATCCTTGTTGTTCAGGGTTTTTCTAAGCATTTTTGGGCTACTTTAAATGGCATAAATTCTCACTTTTTTGCCCAGTATTTTTGTTGGCATCTAGAATGGTTTTGAGCTCGGTTTCTCACATTTTTCCATCTTATTCTGCTTAGAAATTTGGTTTGGAATCCCTACTGTTTAGTGTGACATTTGGAGCTATTTAAAGTCTATTCTAAGTATTTATTTGATGTGGCATAAGTTCTAAATCACCTTCACCGCCTTGAGATGCTGAATTCTTGCTTGTTATTTACCTACAAGGCAAGGTAAGTAAAATTATGATAAATGCCCTTATATTTTAAGGTAAAGGTTTTAAAGCATATTTTGAACTAATTTTGAGATGGTGGTAGGACCTAAACTGAATTTTTATTAACACATGAGCATGATTGATTTAAAATGTTGTTAATATGTTTATTGACATGCCTACATGGAGTTTACTTGGTTGTTTTGGAAATCTAAAAATTTGTCTGTAAGCTATGACTTTCCTATTAACTCCTCCATGTTTGTACATTATGAGTTGTCCTATTAACTCTTGTATGGTTTTGTCTCCAATATGATCATGATTCCTAAAGGCCGCCAGTAGGAGTTGTAAACGTTGGCATATGTCAACATGTATTCTTAGAAATTGGTTTATACCTGTTAACCCTGCCAGTGGGATGGTACACTGGTTATTCCTTACACTTGCCAGTGGGAGTTTGTTAAACACTAACCATGACTAATTAAGGAAACCACTATTGAGTTTTACTTTGTATTAATGGTTTATATGTGAAATTTTTCCTGCAATTTATGTTTTAAATTGTTTATCTAGCATACTTTAACTTTGAAATAAGAGTTACCCATATTTTTACTTACTGAGTTATCTCACATAGTTTTTCCTCATTCACCATTTCAAATAGTATGGCTCGAGACGTGAGAAACCAAGGGAAGTGACGAGCTAAAAGGCTAGCCACTTGTATTTTGGATTTAAATTATTTTAGAGTTAGGCCGCTAGTCAAATTATTTTTAGATAAAGTTGTACTAACTTTCGAGCACTCTTAGCCTAGTAAACCTTGGTTATTACCTTGGTTATTAAAACTATATTTTATTTTGAGATTTTGGATCTTAGTTTAATGGATTGCTAGATATGGAATTAAGTAGATTCTGAGCCTTGTGCATTTGTGGGATCCTTACACAAGTGTACGGTGTCTGTTTCACTCCTGATTTGGGGGCGTGACATAAGCATTATAACAATTAGTGTCACACTACTTCAACATGTCATGAAACTTATTTTAAGTTCTAATAATCCAATTAAAAAAGTTTATGAAATTTAAATCAACATTGACATTAAATCAAGATTTTAGGCAAAATTGAGAGAAGGGGGAGATAGAATGGGACCCATGGATTGAATAGTCCATGGAAAAGAGGTGCTTTTTCTTTTCTTGCTTTGCTTTTAGAAATTTGCAATGGCAAACATACAATGTCCTTGTTGGAATTTAGCTATTTTTATTCTTTCGGCTATATTTAAAGGGTTTGATCCGTGGAAAATTTGGGTGCACAAACTTGGGTTTGATTTGTAGAAAATTTATGTTTGTTGTAATATCCCAAAATTTTGGGGTATTTTAGCATTAAATTGGGGATTTATTTGAGGAAAAATATTGTTTTGGGGCTTAATCGTAAAATTTTAAAAAGTTGAGGAACTAAAAACAAAGGAAATTAGGATAAGGATGAATTGCTTTTTCTTTTTCTTTTTCTTCCTTTCTTTCCCTCCCCATCAGACCCGCGTGCCCTGCTCTTCCTCTCCCCCGACCCTCTGCACCCGACGAGCTCCCCCGTTACCGCCACCCATTTTCCGGCAGGAAATCCGGCAAAGCTTGGGGATTTCTCCCTATTTTCTTGTCTTAGAACACCTGTTGAACCCAGAAAATCTCAGATCTGCGTCTTCCTCCCTCTGCTG
>BPVZ01000043.1:286553-296854 GCA_020521535.1 Rubroshorea leprosula
AAAAAATAATATAAAAAATTTATTCCTAAATATATATATATATTTTCATCTAAGTGGACAAATCAAATATCAAGTCCCTTACCACGTAAAACTTAGATGCGCCACACGAGACAGTCCTCCAAACAGCAGTTAACTGCAATTAGCAGCAATTAAGTTGGCTGTGAGAGTAAAGGCCAAATTGCTTCTATTGCAGAGTTCAGGGGCTTAAATGCTTCAATTAGAGTCTAGGGGCTTAATAGCGATTCTGAGATCGGTTCATGGGCTTAACCTATGGTTTTACCTTTATTGATTCTTTCATATCCCAACAGTTGCATTTTCCGGATTTCTTGCTTCTTGTGCAGCCTTTTATACACGTGGCCCCATTCTTTGGTTTAGTTGGTACGGCAAGTCCTTCCAAGTTCAAACCCCTATTTCCTCGGGATTTTATGCAATTTATCCTTTGGCTTTTCTTTATATTTCAAGTGGGGTTTTCCAAATCTTCTTTCTTGTTTTTTATTTTGACTTCTTTTATCTTTGCGGTTTCCTTTTGTTTTCTTGCTTTTCTTTTGCTTTCTTTTGCCTTTTTGGTTTCTTTTTCTAGAGAGAGGCTTCTTCGATTTTGTGTGCCGGTTGCGTCTGCCATGGCCATCGATCCTTCTGCTTCCAGTTCTTTACCGACTCTGGTTTTTGTTGGTTCTTCTTCTGCTGATGGGGTGGGTACTCCTCTTTCTTCTTCTTCGTCAGAGTTTTTTGATGTTTTCTGCTTTCCCCGTCGTGCAGATGGGAGGTTTGTTGTGAAAGGTGCTTCATGCCATGTGGAGAGGGATCCTGTGATTCCTTCTATCCTTACAGAGGTTCCTTTGGTTTCTTCTTCAGAGGGTGGAAGGGTTGTCCTCCTTTTAGGCTCGACAAACTTGTTTTGTGATCTTGACAAGGTGTCTTGGGTCACCAGTAGTTGTGATGTGGATGAGATTTATAAAAAGAATCTTGATGAATCCGTAGGTTTTTCCTCCTCAACATCCCATGTGTTGCGCAACATTTCAATGCCTTCCTCCTGATATGTGTGTCTACAAGGATCAATTCGCATGCGGGTTGCGTTTTCCTTTGCATCCTTTTATCCTTAAAATCTGTGATGGATTTTCAATTAGTCTACCCCAATTGGCTCCTCGTGCTATTGTTGATTTGTCTAGGATGTGGGAGAGAAGTAAGGATCTGCTGAACCTCTGTGAATTTTGCTTTGGAGAGGTCTGTTTTGGATCTAAGGGTGCAGGTTTTCTCTCTTTAAGCTCCGTCTTCCTCTGTTATTCAGTCTTCTAAGGAGTCTCCTGAGAGTAGAGCCTTTGCTTTTTCTAGTAGCTTGGGTTACTTCAATCTTGCTGTCAAGCTCATCAAGATGTTGCTGTGGAGGTTTATGCTGATCCAAAGCTGAAGAAAGTTTGTGATTAAGGTTCATCGTATGTTCCTTTGGGTAGATCTCTAGTTGAAGTAAAGAAAAGATTGAGCAACTTTTGGGACGCAGAGGATTTTACTACAACTATTCACAGTAGGAGTAAATCTATTGATGTGGAGGTTGTCAAGGTATCTCTCTTGAGCTTTTCAAGCCTCTTGTTGAACATGTTTTTATGTTGCAGTGCACTGGTTGTGTTTTAAGAACATCTGCTTGCTAAACAAATGTTCTGTTTCTAACTTAGTTTTGGTCATGTTTGGTATTGTGACTTTTCACCGAAACCATATCAAGATTTTTCTTAGGAAGCTTTGCTGCTTCTTTATTCATACTATGAGCTTTTATAGTTTTTCTTTATCCTAACATTAAAATTAATGTAAATTTTTATATTTTACTATTTTCATTCATTTTTAGTAAACCTAATTTAAATTTTGACATTTTAAACATGAATTTTAGATAAAAAAAAATCAATATATTATGTAAATAATAATTAAAGGTTTTTTTATCAAATAAAAGTATTCAATAAAAATTTTGTGGGAAGAAAAAACTTTTCTATTGTTATTTATATAAATTGTTAAATTTTTATTTAAAATTTATATTTAAAAAGTTAAAAAGTCAAATTAAGTTTACTACAAATTAACAAAAAAATATATATTTATGAAAAATAGTGTTACTAACTTGTATCCTTAGATTAAAACAATTTTTTTTATATTTCCATGCACTAATAAGCAATATACTGTTCTTCACCTTTGTAGCTTTTTTTCATTTTCCTAATTTATAGTTGTCTCTTCTGTTTGATTTTAATTAATATGTAAAGAGAAAAAAATTGTTTTTTATCTCATGAATTTTTTTTATGGGTGTACATTTGCACCGAAGGTAATGGACATTTTGATAAATAAAAAAACAAGGGTTAAAGTAATAGAAATAATTGAAAAGAGAGATTTGATTTAAGGAAAATGATTTATAAATAATTTTTTTATTATTTTTTATACCACTTTGTTATATTATCTTTTAATGTAATTTTACGATTTATTTAAATAATTTGATTTTTTACTTATTTGAAATACATACATTAAATGTATTTATTATTTAATAATATATAAAAATTAAATAAAAAGATAATACAAAAATATTGTCATGTATTAATGTTCTTGATTTAAAACCAAAATACAAAACCATGGGCTCCAATTAAATCTCAAGTTTGCGGCATAACAAGAAAAATAAGAAAAAATAGCACCTGATTCTTCGAGTTAACTGGCACTCAACCAGTTTGAAGTACATTATTCTTTTCTCATGAGTGAGTTTCGAGTTCGTTTCTTGACAATTTATTTTTAAAAAAAAAAAAAAATTTTGACTATTGACCATGGTGCAATTGACGGTCCAAATTAACGGATATAGAACGGCGTCAAAAAAAGGACGACAATGAACAAAATATAGGGAGTAGAGGGACGACATTTGGTGTGATTTGGGAGTAGAGGGATGACAATGAACAAATCTGTAGTAGAGGGACGGTTATGAACAAAATTTGAAAGTAGAGGGACGACAATTGGCTTTAAACCTATCTTTTTAGATAGTCAGTTAGGGACTTTTCTGGAAAATGAAAACCTGAAAAAAATCATGAAAAAAAAAAGAAGAAAAACCTAGAAACTATAAGTTCCATTTTGCGGTTAAGGTATGCACCTCAGCTCCATAAAGTGGTGCGCCTCTTTAGGGATGTGCCTCATGAACAGTGCCTTGCCTAGGGCAAAAAAGGTGCTGGGTCAGTGGCACTTCGCCTCTTTGATAACACTGAACAGCTTTTTGTAATGCACTTATTATTACCAAAAGACAAATATCAGGTATGTTCCCAGAAATTTAAAAAACTCCAACAATAGCTGCTTGGTTCTTTCATTGTTTTCTAGGAGTATGGTGCTGGACGCATGCTGACAGGTGAAGTGAAGAAGCGGCTTATTGAAGTTTTGACTGAACTGGTGGAGAGACATCAACGGGCTTGAGCTGCAGTGAATGATGAGGTAAGCAAATTTTAGCTCTTACTGGGGTTGAAACATAAATATATTTTCTATGTGACTGATCTGGAGATTTTTCTGATCATATGTGATTAGATTCCAATGATTGTGAAATTACAGCAGTGGCTAAATTCTTCACTGTGGCCAAAAAGATTAGAATCTTCACTATTACTGACCTGAGGTGTATGGTATTTTTATCATCCTTTTGGTTTCAGATGGTGGATGCTTTCATGGCCGTTAGACCCCTTCCAAATATGTTTGACTGAAGTCATGATAATCAACTTGGTCGCACTTGTTCTTTTAGTTCCAATGCACTGGATGTTTCTAAATTTCTAATCAATAGGAAGTAGAAGAAAAGCAAAACGTCAAAAGGATATGATCAGCACCTGAATATGGGTTTGAAGGTCTAATTCAATTTTACAAAAATGATGAAACATGAAGATTGTTATCTAAATATTGATGACTCTTATTATTGGTTACAGAGATGGGCAACATGATTTATAGTATGTAATTAAATTCAGATCGGCGAAAAAGGTATATTTACCCTTTACTTTTAATGATTATTTAAATAAATCCTTATACTCTTTTCCTGTAATATAAATTTTCTCTTATATTTTTAAGTTGAAAAAAATTAACTCTTTTGCATTTCAATGGAAGTAAATTAGTCAAAATTTAATAGTTTACGTCATCATTCTAACTTTCCGTTTCACTACCTTTTAAGCTTCTGTTAATATGGCAATCTTGGACCCATTTTGTTAAAGACAAGTTTTTTTCTTTTTCTGGTATCAATCTAGCTAACAAGAAAGAGTTAAATAATCCCATTGACTATGTAAAGAAAATGTCATGTCAATAAAAATGTTCGGCCCAAATTATCGAAACAGCAAGAACTTGACGGGCACTGAAGGGGAAAAAGATGGAATGATGATGCATGATTATTTCATTTGTTAAATTTTAAGTAATTTATATCAATCAAAATGTAGAACGCTAATTTCATTTAATCTAAAAGTATAAGAGGATATTTATTTCAAGAAAAAGTAGAGGGGTTCATTTTAATAATGATTGAAAGGAGAGAGGTTCAATGCTAGGGCATCAAATCTACTTAGAATCTGAGTCTTGCTAACTTTTAGACAAACAAAAGGTGGATAATGTAAATGTCAAGTTCATCATAGTTATGGTTCTAGAATTTGAATGTGGATCCTAGTTTTGTCGTATAGGTCCGGGGAAGATGTAGTTTGTGATTGTGTCAATTTTGGATTGTATGGAGTAGGGGACTGGACTGCTTTTTTGGTGGGGTTGATCTGTTTTCTCTCTCTGTTGCTTGGTCGTAGGTGGTTCTGGACAGCATTTCAACAATTATGTTTAGGTTTGCAGTTGTTTTATGCATATCAGATTTTATTTAAGTCTGATTTATAAGGAAGTTTTCCTAAACCAAAGAAAGTGTTGAAGTGTTAACCGTTAGTCTAGAATTAAATCTATGTACTTTAGAAGCTGATGGTGGGAGGTACAATTTGAGATTTTTCTTTCACCACGATGTTTTTCTCTGCCTCCGGATACCTTTGAGTTCCATAAAACTTTTATGAATTGTTTTTAAAACAGTTATTGTTTTTCTAAAAATATTTCTTTTTGACAAAACGAGATAGAGAGTGCTAAAGGGTGCGTCACTTGCCTTGTGACAAAAACAAGAAATTCTTTCGAGCAGCCGGCCTTCATGTTGGATGGATGGATGAATATAAATTTAATAAAAAGATACGATCCAAATCTAACGGCTCACAGGAAGAGGGGATGCTTTTCTGCACTATGGTTGGGTTTGGCAACGTTGGGCTATAGCTACAGGTAGGTTTTAACATCCAAACAATATATAAAATATATTTAATATATAAAGATAATATATCAACTCTGGTTCTAAAAAAATTTAAAATATAAATTTTAAATAATATTTTTTCATTTGGTTAAAATATAATTCAAAATTTAGAAATTTAATTTATTAAATGTAATTCTTATATTTAGAAACTGAAAACCTAAGTCAAAATTTAAAAATTCACTTTATTAAATATTAAAACATAAATTTAAAAATTGATTATTTTAAAATATATAATTAATTTTTAAATTAAAATATCAACATTTAATAATATAGATTGGAATTCTAATTTTTTTAATTGAATTTTAATTAAATGAAATAATATCATTTAATATTGAAACTCTAATTTTTTTAAAAAATGAGATTGTTATACATTTTTTTCTTAATATATTTAATATTTATTTTAATTAATATTTAATATATTTTTAAAATAATAAAAAAAACTAAAAATTAATGCACTAAGAAGTATTATTTAACGAAGTTTAAGAGTTATATCAATTGATTTAAGTAAATTAAAATAAGATATCAATTATACTAGTTAGATTAATGAAACTTATACTTGCAGGTTGAAAGCATAGTTTTGAAAATCGAATCGTTGGTCGAATCGATTGAACTGGTACTCAATAGTATAAATGATTTGGGTGCATCTTTCAAACCATTTGAACAGTTAAAACATTTAAAACCGATAAGAACAGTTAAAACCGCTCGAATCAATAAACCATTCGATTGGACGACTTCGATCCTTTGCCATCGGAACAATGCAATCCTTATATCAATGGGTGCTTGAAATTTTATTTATTTAATAGAACTCTCAAAACTTTTAATCAAATTATTGATGACAGTCATCAAATTCGAACACCCATTCTTCATGTTATGGAACAAAAACTCTTCCACTAGAGAGACAACCTTCTATTTGTAATTTTTTACTTTACAATATATTTATTCTATTTTCAAAAGCACAATTATACTAAAGTTTATTCTCAAGAGGACTCGAATTTATGATCTTTTTTATGAAAAATCAACCACCTACCACTGCACCCAACAAACACCATGTGAAATTTTTTACATAATAATATATTTATAGTGTTTTGATCAACCCAGCAATTTTATCAATTAAACCAGTTAAATTGTTCAAATCATGAACCAAAAATCAAAATGGTTTGATCTCTAATTCAAATTTAAAAACATTAGTTGAAAGTATATTTGGAGACTAGAAAAACTACATTGACGGATCTAACTTGCCAGCAAAAAGGTACAATGGAAGTGTAAATTTAAAATCCTAATTTCAAGTAAATGATTAGTGATATTTATGAAAGCTTCAGTTTAGAAAACATGCTAGCAGAGAGCTTGGTTATTCAAAAAATTGATGTAAGGCTATGCTGGGCAATTTCATGAGAAGGAAGCCTGGAAATGATTTCTGTCAAGGAAGATAGCATTTTGCTCTTTGTTTGAGTCGAAACTGGTGGGGAAATCTTTCATTTTCTATACGCTTTTGCAACTAACTATTAGTGGGCAGTCTAGACCCACGTCTCGGCTGAAAATAGTTTCAATACTATTAGCTATCTTGATTTTAAATTGGCAATTAGCATATAATCACAATCCAACCTAAATTCATTCTTCACGTGGTATCCATCTACACGATGCATCAACCTTCAAATCATCATAGAGTTATTAGTCACAAATAGTGGCAAATAGTTGAAAGGCCAAAATCTGCAATGCAGTTCATTAGTTTATGTTTTGTTGGCTTATTTTATTTTGAATTTTTAAGTTTTTAGTTAACAATTGTATTTTAAAGTCCCTTTAACTATTTAGGATAGATTAAAAACTCATTTTAAGAAAGCATATTTTCCTCTTACAAATCGTTTGAAGGGACAAACTTAACTTTAAACTAACAGTTTTTTTTGTAATTCTAACAAAAGTTGACCACTTACAAGAAAATGGTCGTTAGAAAAATTCTACTTTTTTATTTGGCAACAAAGCAATTGGTATGCTCCACAACTTAAGTCCACTACGTGCGTGAAACCACCTTGAAATTTTTTAGGAAATAATAACTATTTTTTTTTATAAAAAATTATTGTTTTAAAGCATTCATTGACTAACAAGTAGGATTGAAAGCTTTGATAAAAATTATTCCAATTACGCTCGCACCCGAATATACCAAATGTGAAGCTCAATCTTAATGGCATGATTTCGCTAATTTGAAGCTAAAAGTCCAAACAATGTTCACCATCCAACTTTAATAAAATTATGAGTAGTATTTAAAATTTCATAATTTTCTAATTTAATACTAACAAAACGACAACATTTTCTAAAAGTTGTCATGGTTATTTCTTGCTAGGAAGGCTTGAATTTTCGTTTTTCCATTTTTTATTTAATGCTAAATCCAATGAACTTTTGTGCTTACCACACAAAAGAATGTTATGGCAGCACAAATTTTAAGTTTTTTTTTTCTTAAATAGTTGATTATGATGTTCAAAAATATTAATTTATAAATTAATTTAATATGTTAAAGGATTAAAGCCCATCAAAATCCTTCAACTTGTCAAAATAGTTCATTTTCATCCCTATACTTCAAAAGAAGTCATTAAAATCCCTAAATTCGTAAAAGAGACCAACCGTGGTCCCTTTGTCAACTTTAGTTAACGACAATTTTGACGTGTGGCAATAACGGTGTTAACTATTAACTTTTATGTTGATGTGGCTTTTATAAGGTATTTACATCATTAATTTCAAATATAGAATATTGAAAATCATCGCAATAAATAAAAGTTTCCCTCTTGTCGTCAACTTAGGGTTTTCTCTTTCCCAACGTCTGAGCATCTCACTCAAGTGCATCTCCCTGTTTTGAAGGGTTCTCCTCCACCTTCTTCTCTCTATCCTTTTCTATCATGGCCTCTGCTACAATCCTTGCTTGGAACTGTAGGGGTTTAGGTGTGATGAGAACCCCAAAGAGAACAATGAGACCCACAGCACGACAAGGGATTTCTAAACTCCAGGAAAGCTAAATCAGGTTTATAATAGGACCTTAACCCGTTGTTTATGTCGCAACAAGAACCAAAGGTAAAAACCTTGACCCGTTGTTTATGTCGCAACAAGAACCAAAGGTAAAAACCTTGACCCGTTGTTTATGATGCAACAAGAACCAGAGGTATAAATTTGGTTGACGCCACACCCTCGAACGATTAAGAACGAGAATGATAAGTCAGCTTAGAACGCCACAAGAATAATCTTGATAAGTTCTGTAAAGTTCTGAAACGAACCAAAGAGAAAAGTCTCTCAAAAATGCAGATTCAATAGCCTCCACCCCATTAGGGTTACAAGCCTTTTAAATAGAGAAAACAAATCCTAATCATAATAGAAAACTAACACCCTAAGTCCTAAACCTAATAACCACGAATTGGGCTTCAAATAAGTGAGTGTTCAACCCAAAAATAATACAAAAAATGTGAAAATCACTAAAAATAACCCAAAATAACACGAAATATCAGTTTGCTACAAATTGCGGCAGAATTGTGCGATTTTGACGCAAACTGTGTAATTCTATGCAAATGACCACAACTAAGCTTCTCTTGAACTTGAATGATGTTTACCATGCCTTGATAATCATACAAGCTTCGATTTGCTTGTTGTATGTTGTTATCAACCCAGATCTGCTCAATAAGGCCATTTAAAGCTTCTCGCATCTTCCTAGCTCTAGCTCTCGTGATTGGACCTCCTAGAATGTGTAATGGATCTCTCGATGTGGTACATGTGGGGTCATCTTGATTCCCATCATTTCCTCTCTCCTCAAAAGGATTTGTCCTCAAATCATCACCTACATCAAAAGGAGAAAGATCAGAAACATTAAAAGTAGCACTAACATTATACTCACTAGGAAGCTCCAACTTGTATGCATTGTCGTTTATCCTTGCAATCACTCGAAATGGTCCATCGCCTCTTGGTTGCAACTTAGAACACCTTTGTGCAAGGAATCGCTCCTTTCGCATATGCACCCAAACCCAATGTCCAGGTTCAAACACAACTTTCTTTTGCCCTTTGTTGGCTTGATTTGCATATTGCTCAATTTGTTGCTCTATGTTTTTCTGCACCCTCTCATGTAGTTGCTTAACCACTTCAGCTTTCTTTTTCTCATCCAAACTAGCTTGTTCATCAATAGGTAATGGCAATAAATCCAAAGAAGTGAGTGGATTAAAACCATATGCAACCCCAAATGGCGAGCAGTTAGTTGTTGAATGGATGCTCCGGTTATAAGCAAATTCAACGTGCGGCAAACACTGTTCCCAATTCTTCAAGTTCTTCTGAATAATAGATCGCAATAAGGTTGACAACGTCCTATTAACCACTTTTGTTTGTCCATCAGCTGCAACAAAATACCCTAAAAAGATAATCTGATTTGTGCAAAAGAAATACTTTTTAAGGTTAGCAAACAACTTTTCTTTTCTTAGAACCTGAAGTATCATTTGCAAATGCTCAATATGATCAGTTAAACTCTTTCTATATACCAAAATGTCATCAAAATAAACAACCACAAATTTGCCAATGAAAGCACGCAAAACATGATTAATTAATCGCATGAATGTACTAGGCGCATTACTTAATCCAAATGGCATAACTAACCACTCATATAAACCATGTTTTGTTTTAAAGGCTGTTTTCCATTCATCACGTTCCTTCATCCTAATCTGATGATATCCACTCTTTAAATCAATTTTAGAGAATATGCAAGAGCCATGCAACTCATCTAACATGTCATCTAATCTAGGAATAGGGTGATGATACTTTACAGTGATTTTGTTGACTGCACGACAATCAACGCACATACGCCAAGTCCCATCCTTCTTAGGCACAAGTAGCACTGGAACTGCACATGAACTCATGCTTTCTCTCACATGTCCCTTTTTCATGAGTTCTTCGACCTACCTTTGAAGTTCTTTCGTCTCATTGGGATTGCTTCGATATGCTGGTCGGTTTGGAATTGTTGCACCAGGAATGAAGTCAATTTGATGCTCGATTC
>BPVZ01000043.1:306662-324075 GCA_020521535.1 Rubroshorea leprosula
AATATTAACTTTTAACATTTTCATTAAAAAATCCATTTGCTACATCACCACCATCAAATTTTGACATCCCAAACTAGGAAAAAGTCAAAACCATAGGTTAACCCCCTAAACTAACCTCCAAATTTGCAATTAAGCCCCTAAACTTTAATTTGATGCATATAAGCCCCTAGACTCCACGATTTGAGCAATTTAACCTTAATTCTATAACTACCGTTAAGAATAAAGGCTACATTGCCGTAAGAAGAAGGCATAAATTGCTTTTATTGTTGAGTCCAAGGGCTTATATGCATCAATTAAAGTTTGGGCCTTAATAGTTGAATTTGGGGCTAGTTCAAGGGTTTAATATATGATTTTGCTTAGAAAAAATTAAAAGTTAATATCATCATTTAGAAATTAACAAATTTAACATCTTTAAATAGAAAAAAAAAATGCAAAGTTGATAGCCTTGTTTACCTTTTTTCTCTTGGTTTTCATATTTGGATTGATTTTGCGCTAAGGGATTTTTTAAGTTGTGTTTTAAAGTATGTAAATTTATTAGGAATAATTGTTTTATATTATGTTTTAGTATAATTTGATATGTCAATTAAAGTATTTGTAATTAATTTTATGTAAATTTTATTCAAAATTCATACTTTCTTATGGACTTTGATTATAAATATTATAATTCATTTTAATTTTATGTTTTATGTTTTATTTTAATTTAGTTTGATATGAAAATTTGTATAAATTAATTATAGATACCGTAATAAATAAGACCTAATATGTGTCCTAAACACACGTTAGACAAACCCCTAACATATTTAGATTTGTTTTTTTTTTTTTTATGGATCTTAAATGATATTATAGGATAACTTTTACAAACCATATTGAGTTTACTTTTTTTTTTTATTTGATTAAAATCAGATTCTTTACAATAAAATTAAAAAACTCATGAGAAATTAACCATCTCATATACTAAAATCTATTCTAATAAAGTGAGGAGTTGACTTAGGATTAGCCTTCCCATGGAATAGAATCTATTCTAATAAAGGGAGAAGTTGACTTTCTTAACAGTTAGGTTAATCCTCCTTGACTATGTCTAATTTGCATTGTAATTGCAAATGGGGATTTTATGTGGTGATAAACAATGAGTCCCTACAAGTAGCGAGTTTGAGTCGTGTACGGATTTGTTATCAATTTTTTATGTTAATCCTCGGATTATCTTGAAGTTTATTTGTCATTATGTGAACTATATGTTATCTTTTAAAAAAGTATATACATCTATTAACGTAGTGAGAATTTAATTGCCTAATTTTAGTTAGGCTATTTTAACTTTTGCATGTAAATATAGCTAATGGATGACATTCTAAAATATTTTTCTTTTGATACTCATTTTTTGTTGAGTAGTAATTTAGCTTAAATCAAATTTATTAATGTTCATTAATTTATTTTATAAAAATATCAAGTCAAATAGAAAAATGCAAGTGGACCGACCCCAGCAAGCCGATGGAGGCCGGCCTCTGTGGCCCCAGTAGATTTTTCCTTCCCTTTTTTTTTTAAGTTAAATTTATTATTTAATTCTTACTTTTAATAATTCAAAAACTTTTTTGTCCTTATATTTTTTAAGTTAAAGTCAATTTAAACTCAAGTTATTAGAGTTTAAAATATTTAGGATTCACTCATTTAGGATATTAGGGTTTAAGGGGTGTGTATCATTAACAATAGTTATTAGTTGTTAAATTTAATTAAATAAATTAAATATTATGAATTATAAATATTAGTAATTATCAAATATCAAATATCAAATATTAATTATTAACTATTTTAGAAAGTTAATCTGAACAGCCTATTAGATTTTCTAAGTTCAGTATTTTACAATTTTAAGGTTTAAGTTTTTTAAGATTTAGTATTTAATTGATTTGAAATTAAACTTTTAAAATTTAATAATATATTTAAATTGAGTAGAATGGAGGAAGTAAAATGGCGTCATCCTTCTCTCAAATTCTTTTGATATGCAAATAGTGAAAAAAAAAATCTCTAATTTTTTCAACTCAAACATAGTAAAATTTAATATTTAAAAATTTTAAATATTTACTAATTTAAATAATTTAAAATTAACAATTACAAGACTTTAAAAATAAAATAAAATATATATAAGATTTAAAAAGTAAAAATTAAAAAGTAATAGGGACCAATCGGCCTGGGGACCGATCGGTCCCTATAGGCTATAGCATTACCCAGTCAAATAATTAAAGTAACGGATTATGACTACCAAAAAATATGACTGAAAAGAGGAGGATTAGATAAGATTTGTGATTGATTTAAAATTTGATATTCCTATTTATTAGTGGTATCATTTTCTTTCCCTCAGCAATATTAATTAGAAAAGTAGCTCAAGATGGAAGATGGGGCAGTTGATAATTTACCTGTATCAGAAATGAGGCCAACGTGTACCATATCCGGTATGGCAGCAATCAGGCGATAAGTAGCAAGCATTGCAGTCCAAAATCCGGCGGCTGGAATCCCACACCGGTTGGCCACTTCAATGGCCCATGACGCCAACAAATCAATCACAACACACACAACTCCGCCGTCCTCATCCTCCTGAAAGAGGAGGCGCTCCAAATGACTTGGCATCACCTCCTCCATGGCTTTTTCAATAGCAAAGAAATCAGGAGCTCCAGCACCGCCTAAATCCAAACCATCCGGTATTGACATCAACTGGATCCCGTTCGTGTCGGTGGACGTGGCAATTAGCCGACGATGGATGAATTCCGGCGTCACCATTATGGGTTGGAACCCACGACTAAGCATGGCTAAACCAAATTTCAGCATGGG
The DNA here is from genome assembly GCA_020521535.1 of Rubroshorea leprosula. NCBI lineage: Eukaryota > Viridiplantae > Streptophyta > Magnoliopsida > Malvales > Dipterocarpaceae > Rubroshorea > Rubroshorea leprosula. The sequence goes on from BPVZ01000043.1 coordinate 309,480, forward strand.
AGTCACGTGGCCCTGTGCAGGGTATGGAACCAAGACGATTTTGGGCATCTTAAGGCAATTCTTTGCTGCTGATCCCATTTCTTTTTTCTCTCGATCTTTTTCTAATACCTTCCCCTTTATAAAACCCTCTTCAATATATAGAGAAATTTGGGTCAACTTAGCATGTGCAATTCAAGATGTGAGCAAATTATGGTAAAGTTCCTTTATTTTCGTTTTTCTAGCACTTGTTACAAAAGGTAACTATTAAAACATGTTTCCAAAATTTCTCTAGTGATGGCGACTTAAATGCTCCGTGTCCTGATTAGAAGGTTCCGAGTAACATCCTTAGGTCATGTATGTTTAGTGGGGGTGATTCTTATTATTATTATTTTTTATAAAAATAAGTTGAATTTAAAAAAGCTCTTCAATAAGTTAGAAATAATTAAATTTTAATATTAATATTTTTTATTAAATTAAAAGATAAATGAAAAATATGTATTTTTTTTAATTTTTTAAGAATTAAATATTCTTTATTTAAGGTTTTCATAAAAAAATTATAAATCAAAGGTGAACGGTCAAGTTTTGCAAAGGTCCGAGATGTTTAATAGATGATAGAAATTTGTTTTATAATAAAAAATTCAAAAATTGTTGTTGAGATTCCTTCTAATTTGGTCAAGCATAAAAATAGAAAATTTAGAAAAATTTAAGCAAAGTAACATCCTTAGGTCATGTATGTTTAGTGGGTGTGATCATTATTATTATGGGTTTTTCTAAGGATACAAAATAAATGTACAATAAATATATTTTTTTGTCATTAATTTTTATTAAATATGTAAATATTGACTTCAATTTAATCAATTAATCAATTAAAGTCACTTACATATAAGTGATGTTAAGATATATATCAATTTTTATAATTTTTTATGTAAATTAATTATCAAAGTATATATTTAATATATCCTTAACTTATACTCTGAGAGACATGTTAAATAAATCTTATTATTATTTTTTATAAATATAAGTTAAATTTGAAAAAGTTCTTCAACAAGCTAGGAATAAATAAATCTTATTATTGATATTTTTTATTAAATTAAAAGATAGATAAAAAAATATGTATTCTTTTAATTTTTGAAGAATTAAATATTCTTTATTTAAAGTTTTCATAGAAAAAATTATAAATCAAAGGTGGAAGGCCAAGTTTTGCAAAGATCCAAGGTGTTCAATAGTTGATAGAAATTTGTTTTACTATAAAAAAATTCAAAATTATTGTTGAGATTCTTTCTAGTTGGTCAAGCATAAAAATGGAAAATTTAGAAAAATTCAAACACAGTACATATTTCTGACAACCAAATTTAGTTAAGAAGCCTATAAATATAAGCACACAACCCAAAGTTCGATAGACTTGCCGCTTCCACAGAAGTCAACACTTCAAAATGATTTGAGGCCTACCCCTTCCTTGAAAACCCAGCTCTGCATTAAACATACACTAGCGGCAATTCATTAGAGTTTCCTGGTCTGCCTAGTTAACTACCCGTTTCCGCCAGAAATTCAGAATAACACTAGCAGCAAAACTTTAGATTCTTAAGAACGTAGAAGTAATGGAATCTTTCCCAGAGGGAATCATCTTCATTTTGTTATTGTGTTTTGACAATTTTAGTCTCCCTGGTTGAATCTTACATGGTTAATTGCTTCCATTCAACTTCTGTCAATGCAAGTATAGCACTTTTGCCAAAGTGAAAAGTTTCTGTCTATTGTTAATTAGTTTATTTCAATTCTTTTCTAAGAGTTGTTATTCATTTAATAATAGTAGAATTTATCTCAGTTTAATGCATTTCTTCCCTGATTACTTTTCTAGCATTTCACATTTCTTTCAAGTTGTTTCCTTTGCATTTGTAACTACTTAGCCGATTATACATTGTGTTTCCTCAAAAATCCTCTAGTGGTCTCGCATGTGTGAAATCTGGTTGCGGGCGTGCCATTTACTTTGCTGAAAGTAAAAAAAGGAGGACTTTCCCAACGACCCTCTCCTTCCTCACGGTCGACCTCTTCGCAGATGGCGGGAAGAACGTTGGATTAAAATTGAAATTGCGCCTTCAGACGATTTGCAAGAGGGAGGGATACCTTCCTACAGAATGGGTTACGAAATCTGTCTTGGACAACTCCAATGACTTAAACACTACCGTGACTTAAAGTTATCAAGTCCTAATTATTTTAAATTACCTGCAATTTAAAATAAACTTGCGAGAAAGAAATGTACTTAAACTAAATTAAACATGCTTATGATGAAATTAAAATGCAATCTATTGACAGATTTGGAAATTAAATTGCTGCAGAACTGGAAATTTAAACCTAATTAGCAATGAAATTAAACATTAACAGTGAAATAAATAACGTGAACAGTGAATAAATTGAAGAACTCGAAATTGGAAAGAAGCATGAAAGCCACATAAGTAATCATTGAAGCAATGCTACTTAACATAAACATTAAATTAATTACAAATGAAGAGAAAACAATACCTTACATAAACTTGAAGGATTGAAGTTCATTGCATGAAAGGAAATTGTTTTAACTGAATATAGGAATAAATTTGTCTATTGGAAAGATGAAAAACAACCTAATTCTAATGGAATCTGTGCTGAAATCCAAAATCTAGAAGCATGTGCAGAGAAAATCAAAGTATGAAAATTTGCAGATATTTGAGTAGGGCTTGCCGTGTGTTCCTCTTGCCAAAATTTCCTTTTTATTCCTCTTGTGCCGGCAGTTACTCAATCATGGGTAGTTTGTTGGAGTAGTGGGATATCGCACCTTTTGACCTAGTCTAATCCCCTTCTAGATTTCGCCACCTGTACTATATCAGATAAAATCCCCTTTTTAACTGTGATCTTCCCCTATTTTCCAGCTGCCATTATCTCTTTCTGTTTCAAGAAGATAATTACTCCATAAAACATTATCTTTACCTCTTTTATCTTGCCAACACATGTGCTAATCTGTCATGGGGCCCAAAATCCAAATCTAACATGGCTCAAACTCCTCCAACCAATAAAAATTTTACACGTGGCATTAATTTAAAATTTTATAATTTATGGTGTAAACAATGCCCCCAACACTTGATTTTATTAAGATAAATCCAAATATTTTAATTAAATAAATTACCTCCCACACCATAATTACTTATGCCACATGTCAAATTCTCTTTAAAAGCAACTTCACAAATATCTCCTGAAGCAATTTTCTAGATAAACCCCAACCACTCATTTTCCAAATTCAATTAATTTTCAATACCCAAAAATAAAGAAAAGTCAAACTTACTTTTCTTTTTATTTTCCTTTTGAGTCATTGCCGGCTGCACTCTCCCTTTTTTCTTTGTTTTTTTATTATTCCACCGTCAATGGCCCCATTGAAAAGTCTCCTCCTCTTTAAGTAAAATCTATTAATTTTCAAAACAAATCCCAAAAGTAGGGACTCCTTGAAAATTACCATTAATTTTACTTTACCTTCTTCAACCTCCACGGGCCACCATAACCTTGCAGCCGACTGTTCCTTTCATTTTTTCTTTTCCAGACCCACAAAATCAAAACTAGCAAACCGGTTCCTTTTCTTCAAGATCTACTACCAGCTGCTCCCTTTCTTCATTTTTTTTTTATGCTTCTTTAGATCCACCAAAACAGCAACCCATTTCTTCACACATCCTAGATTTACTGCCAGCTGCTCTTCCTTCCTTGCTTGTTTGTCCAGATCTGCTCGATGGTCCCCCCGGAGACTCTTCTTGCTTCACAGGTAATTATTGGCTATTTTTTTTCATTTTATTTGCAAAGATTTGCTTTGCTTGTGTCTAATGGACCCTACCGGAAATCCCCTCTTGTCCGTGACTGTTGGTTGATTTTTTTTTACTTCTTTGTGTGTGCAGATCTGCCTGGCCCAGCTTGTGTCCGGTGGATCAGTACCGAGCAACCTTCCCTTGCCAAAATCATCTCCATGGCTCATGACCGAGGAGCAATCCATGCCCACCGGATCTGCTTCCATGGCCGGTTCAAAGGCCACTCCTTGCTTGAGATCACCTCCACCAGATTTGGTTAAACTCTTCCGAGACCAAAATCTTCAAGATGATATGAACAGGATACTCCAAAAACAGAAGCCATGCCATTCAAACCAAACTTTTGTTCCTCACAAAAAATCTCAGATTTTGGGTCCTTATTTTGTGTCTCATCCACCGGCTTCTCTTGCCTCCATTTACCCACAGCCCAAAGAACATCTTCTCCCCTTCCAAGTAAAACCTGACTGGAATAAATGGATTGGCTCTTTTGGAGCTTGGCCGGTTTGGAGAAAATCAGAGTGGGTGGACTGGATTGATAGTCTGGAACCTGATTTTGGCCAAATTTGGAGAGATGTTGGTTTGTTTGAGTTTATACAACTCACCAAATGCAGATGCAACATGGACAAGCCGGTCTTGGGTTCGGCTTTATTATTTTGGTTTGGCTCTTTCAACTGTTTTCATTTTCCTTGTGGAGCCATGTCTGTGAGCCTTTTTGATGTCAGCTCGTTAACCGGATTGCCCTGTACTGGAGAAGAAATTTTAGCATTATTAACCCTGCCTCCAGGCGTTGAGTATAATGCAGAGTTGAAGCCCTCTTATCCAGCTTTCGTGAGGTTTGCCTATGATAAAAGTAAGCCTGTCACTGTCAGTGCTGATGAGCATATTTCATTTCTGCTTACTTTGATTTGCAAATATATAGTCTGTTCTGCTGGTAAAGGTCCCACTAAAGAGTTCATTCCCTTAGCCGTTGCTTCAGCACATGGCAAACAAATGGCTCTAGGTCCTTTTTTGCTTGCTCATTTGTACAGGAGTTGCCAAAATATCACGGCTCACCCCTTAGTCATTAGTGGTGGGCCGCTTTGGGTTTTGCAGCTGTGGTTGTATTCTTATTTTCCAGCCATAGCTCTTGTCTCATCCGCTGTTCCAGCTTGGGATCTACTCACTTACGGCTTCATGTTCAAGAATGCCGTGGAAAACGAGAGGAGCTTCGAGGAGTGCCTCAAGTTTTTTGCTTCTCTGTCCGTTGAGCGACCCGATGCAGACTTTGCTGTGTTTCTTGGCAGAGCTCACGGTCCCTCATGGTACAGGGCCGATGTCAGATCCCTAGATTTCAAAGCGTTTTGGTCTGTTTGTGTGACCTCCTGGGATTTGTTTGTTGGCTGTAGTTTGAACACTCTCAACTCCAGATGTGGCATGTTCTATGCACCGAACCAATTCTGTCTGCAGCTAGGATACTGCCAAGACATACCATTCCCGCCACTATTTTCCTTCAACTACAGCTATATGCACCGAACCAATTCTGTCTACAGCTAGGATACTGCCAAGACATACCATTCCCGCCACTATTTTCCTTCAACTACAGCTATCCTCTTCAGTTTATGATTGGGGATACAAAGATTTTGATTACCAAACTTGCTGACATCAGAAACACTCTGCAGACACTGATCCTACCAGATCCTCCATTTCGCCCAAGCTGCACTTCCTCTTACAAAAGTTGGTGGCGAGACTACTTTCATCCTTGGTTTCTTGATGTTATGGAGAATATTTCTGTTCTGGCCCTTCCACAACTCACCAAAAAATCTGAAGGGAAGAAAGTAGTTAAAGAGAATGAGGACCTGGAATCTGCCATGGCCGCCCAGATCAGCCAGCCAGATCTGCCAAGGAAAGCTCCCAAACTTCAAGTCAAAAGGAAATTTGCTACTCCTGCAGATTCCACGGAAGAAGATACCCCCTCCAAGCAGCGAAGAACCGGAGGTAAATCTGCTTTGGCTTGCAACTTTGTGACATGTTTTCTGCTAACACTTTTTTTTTTTTTTTTTTTTTAGGATCAACAAGTCAGCAGTAAAACCATCTGCATCCAAGAAACTTATCAAATCTGCCTCTCCCTCGAGGTTCTCTTCTGTCATGGAAACCGAGACGCAACTTGACAAAACAAAAGATATTTCCCTCGGTCCTGCTGCCACAAAAGCCCATGTTGAAAACATATCTGCTGAGGGTGATGGAAACAATTCTGGCTCCTTTCACACCAAATCTGGCGATGGTTCTTCACCCGCCACAAAGGTTAGGGGTTCTAGATTCTCTTTGCGTGTAGCTAATAAAAGCTTTAAAACAGTTAGACCAAATGAACTTATCGATCTAAGCTCAGACAAAGAGAATACCCCTACACCCGTAGCTGCTCTTGCTAGGCATGTTCATGTTGATGACATTGAGGTTGTTTTACTGTTCTGAAATCTGCTTAGATCCTGAAATCTGTCACCATATCTGCCAGTTGCCATTTTTGATCTTTTGTCTTCACATTTTATAGAGTGTTGCTGTTGATGTGCCCATGATTGATGATGATTTGGAGAATGAACTCCTTGCCCAGCTGGACATGTTGATGGATACTCCGGCTAAATCTGGATCTGCCAGAGATAGTAAAGGGAAGGCCGTTGCTGAAGAAGTGGATTTTGATATCAACCTTCCTACTCAGGAGCAGATTAGTTTTGCAATTATGACCATGCAAGAGCTCCTTGGTGGCGGTCCTTCCCATTTCTGCAAGATGCTGGACCAGCCAGCCGCCTTTGAAGCGGCTCAAATCCTTAGTCGGGCTCCACAGTTATCATTTACTCAGCAAAAGTTCTGGGCAGACTTCACCACCATCTACACCCATTTCAGCAGAAAATTCCGGGTGCTTGAAAGCAAAGTAGCGGCTGCAGATTCTGTCAGGAAGTCTGTAGCGGATAGCACTACTGCTGTCTTGAAGAATAAAGAAGAATTCTTGGCAGCAAAGGAGGCTCATATCATGCAAGTTACACATGTCCAAGGGCTTAAAGAAAAAATCTCTAACCTTGAAGCCGAGCTTTCAGAGTAGAGAAACCAAGTTCCTCTTGCGGAGCAAAGTGAGAAGAATTTGGCAGAACAAAGAAACAAGCTCCGCATGGACATGGAAGCTGGATTAAAATCTACTGCCAAGATCAAGCAGCAGCTACCTTGTTTCATAGCTTCTACAGATGAAGCCGTTGAAGAGATAAAGAACATGAGAGAAGAATGGAGTTCATGGCAAAACAACCTTTGTTGATTTTTCTCTTATGTATTTCCTTGTCTTTTTGTTGGCTGAAATTACACATTGTCATGTTTGAACATATTGTTTGCGGCCTATTGGCCATGCAAACTTCTTTTCAATGTTGATCTCTTTCTTGGCTCATATTCTAGAAATCTGCTTGTTGTACTTTTTGCTCATACTCTGCTACAGGTTGAAGTTTGTCATGTCCAAAATCTGGCTGCTGTGGTGGTTCACAGCCAGATTTGGCCTCAAATCTTTCTCAGGTAGAATCAATGGTATCCAAACCTCTAGCCTCCCATATCATAGGATAGTAAGGCTTAAGGTAGATTCCATTTATTTTTCGAGGATGTAACTCTCCATTCAACGATTCAAGCCAATATGCTCCTCCTCTAAGCACTTCATGTATACGAAATGGTCCTTCCCAATTTGGAGACCATTTCCCAAATCTGGGGTCTTTCTTTCCAGGTGGCAGAATTACTTTCCATACCAGATCTCCTTTTGCCAGACTTCTAGATTTCACTCATTTGTTGTACGCTCGAGCCACTTTTAATTTCTGTGTTTGCAGCCTATCTAAGGCCGTCAATCGCATACCCTCCAAGTCTTCTAACTCTAGAATTATTGCTTCATTATATTCTCCAGAAGTGAGACCATGTTGAATTGCTATACGCAATGATCTAGCAGACAACTCCATGGGCAGAACAACATCATGTCCATAAGTTAAAGAGAATGGAGTTGCCTTGGTAGAACTCCTTTGTGAAGTTCTGTAAGCCCAGATTGTGTCAGATAGCAACTCATGCCAACACCTTGGATTATCATCAACCATTTTTTCCAGCGGATTTATCACAATTCTGTTGGAAGCTTCAACTTGGCCATTGGCTTGAGCATAATGAGGGGTTGAAGTGAGTAACCTAAATCCCATTTCTTTTGCAAATGCTTCAACTTGCGCACCAACAAAAACTGTCCCCTGATCTGAAGTCACTGTTTCTGGCAAACCAAATCTGTGAATGATTTCTTCCTTAAGAAATTTAATAATATCGGTCTGATCAACTTTCTTCATTGGCTTTGCTTCCACCCACTTGGTAAAGTAATCTGTGGCAACAATAATAAAAGAATGCCCTCTAGTTGAAGGAGGATAAACTTTACCAATCAAATCTATGGCCCACCCTCGAAATGGCCATGGTTTGACAATTGGATGGAGTTTTGACGCTGGAACTCTCTGTAGTGGTCCATGAATCTGGCAGGCTTTACAACCTTTAGCATAGCTGATGCAATCTTTCAAGATTGATGGCCAAAAGAATCCATGTCTACGAATTAGCCATCTCATCTTAATTCCAGCTTGGTGTGCACCACAGATTCCATTATGCACATCTGACATAATCTGGCAGTACTCATCTGGACCAAGACAGCGTAGGAGTAATTCATCATGTCCTCTTCTATAAAGAACACCTTCCAATAGAACAAAATTCAAGGCTTGCATTTTTGTTCTTCTTGAGGCCTTAAAATTTGGATTTTTGAGGTATTCCATGATCGGATATCGCCAATCTGTCTGGGCTATGTCTATGGAACAAGCAGAAATTGCCATACCACGCATGTGAATAGATGGCAGAATTCGTTTTTCCACAGCAACAATTCTGCTCATCACGCCTTCTGGGATTTTTAAGCCCGAGGCGATTTGTGCCATCTCATTTGCTTCTATGTTCAGATCTTAAGTAACATGCCTCAAGATTACATCATCAAATTCCTCCAAGAGCTGTACTGCCAGAGCAAAATAAGGTGCCAAAGACAAACTAGTGCATTTGTTCTCACTTTCTAATTGCATCAAAATTAATTGTGAGTCACCAATTATTTCTACCATAGGTACCTTGAGCTCTACCAACACTTCCAGCCCAATAATTAATGCCTCATATTCAGCTTGGTTGTTGGTGCAACTGAAATCTAGCTGAAATGACAGCTGGGTTTTCAAACCAGCTGGAGAAATAATAATAATTCCTGCTCCAGACATGGAATCTGTGCTAGATCCATAAAAAATAAGCTTCCAAGGAACCAGATTTATGGAAAATAAATTAATACCTTTTTCCTCATCCGCTTCTACCTCCAGGCACGAATGATCTGCCAGGAAATCTGCCAAAGCCTGCCCCTTGACAGCTTTTTGAGGCATGTACTTCAAGTTGAATTCTGACAAAGCCAGAACCCATTTCCCAATTCTGCCTTGCAACAGTGGTCGAGACAACATGTACTTTATCACATCAGTTTTCGAAATAGCATAAACCTCAGAATAAAGCAAATAATGCCTCAATTTTATTGCAGCAAAAAACAAAGCAAGACATAATTTTTCGACCGAAGAATATTTCACTTCGGTCTGTGACAGACTTCAACTCAAATAATAAACTGCTTGTTCTTGCTTTTTACTATTTTCTTGAGCCAGCAGACAACCTACAGATTCATCTGTGGCAGATATGTACAAAATTAAAGGTTTGCCTCTTAAAGGAGGCACTAAGACCGGCGGCTTTGATAAATAATGCTTTATTTCCTCAAAGGCGGTCTGATGGTGTTTCTCCCATTTGAAATCTACTTCTGATTTTAGCTTCAGCAGTGGTGAAAAAACTCTGGTCTTTCCTGCCAGATTTGAGATAAAACGTCTCAGAAAATTTACTTGCCCAAGGAATCTTTGTAATTCCTTCTTACTTCTTGGCGGCTGTGCTTCAATAACAGCTCTTGCCTTATTCTGATCTACTTCCAGACCTCGCTCATGCACTAGATATCCCAGAAAATTTCCAGTAGAAACACCAAATGCACATTTTAAAGGATTCATCTTCAGACCATGCTTTCTCATTCTTTCAAAAGCCAGCTTTAAATGCTCCAGATGTTCTTCATCCTCATTAGATTTCACAACCACATCATCAATAGAAATTTCCATAAAACGACCAATCATGTCATGAAAGATGGCGTTCATGGCTCTTTGATAAGTTGCACCCGCATTTTTTAAACCAAATGGCATTACTACCCATTCATACGTACCAATAGCTCCTGGGTAGCGGAAAGTGGTCTTTGGAATGTCCTCTTCTGCTATAAAAATCTGGTTGTACCCACTGTGGCCATCCATGAATGACAGAATTCGATGGCGTGCTGCACCATCCACCAATAAATCGGCAATAGGCATAGGATATTCATCTTTTGGTGTTGCCAGATTTAAATTCCTGAAGTTTACATAGATTCTCAGCTTGCCATTCTTTTTAACCACGGGAACCACATTAGATAACCATTCCACATATCTGGAAGTTCTGATGAAACCAACCTTCAACAACTGCTCTATCTCTTCTTTGACTTTCAAAGTGACTTCTGAAGACATTCGTCTAGGCGGCTGTTTAAAAGGCTTGAAATCTGGCCTAATTGGTAATCTGCGCTCTACCAGATTTTTGTCCAGACCTGGCATTTCAGAATAGTCCCAAGCAAAACAGTCTTTGTACTCATGCAAAATAGTGATAATTTTATCATGCAAACACGGCTCAAGAGAACCGCTAATAAAAGTAATTCTCGGATCTGCCTCAGTACCCAGATTTACCTCCTCCAGGGGATCTTGTACTTCTACCTTCAGATCATCAAGCTTTGCTGGTGCCAGATCTAATTCCTCTAATGTTATTTGATCCTTCAAATCTTCCTCTTCACCTTCATAGACTACTTCAGATCTGTCTACACAGATTCATTTTTCAGCAAGGTAAGCCGTTAATTTTCTCTTGATTTCTTCCACGGCCTCCTTTTTCTAGTGCTTAATTCGATCTTGCTTCATGGAATTTCTTCAATTTCAGGTTCTTCCCTTGGCCTAAAAGGAACAATTGCTGTAGGCTGAAGTAGTTCATCACACACCTCTTTCACAGTCTGTCTGTCCATTGCAAATCTGGTACAAGCAGTAATTCCAGAAGGTCTGCCATAGCGGTCCATCCTAAAGAAACGGATAGTCCCAATATCTTCATCATAATAACGAGCTTCCACTGCATTGGTACTTGCTACAAATGGCTTGTCATCTGCTGTCACGACTTCAGTTCTGCCACCATTCCAGAATATTAATTTTTGATGCAGAGTTGAAGGAACACACCAGCTGGAATGTATCCAATCTCTCCCAAGCAATGCATTATAAGTGGCAATGGTTTCAACCACAAAGAATGCACACATGAGAGTTCTATTTCCAACGGTAAGTTCCACTGGCAGAATTCCCCTTGAGCGATTGACTCCACCAGTAAAGTCACTGATTGTCACTTCTGTCTCCATTAAATCACCCAAAGATTTGCCAATCTTGTGCAGAATACAAGTTGGCAAAACATTGACAGCTGCTCCATTATCAACCAGAACTCTATTTATTGGCATACCATCTAGATGTGCATGAATGTATAATGGCCTAATGTGCCTGGCCATCCTCTCTTCTGGTTTTTCGAAAATGATTTTATCTACTGAATCCATACCATCATCTTCCTTAGTTGGGATCTCGATGACTTCTTCTTCCTCAGCCAAATCTTTCTGGTGACAGACTGCAGATTCTGACTGCTCTCTTGCTTGAAAAACCAAGGGAAGAGGAATCACCAAGCATGATAGATTCACGGAAAACTCACCAAAACAGATTACATCTGACGAATTTTCCGCTTTATCTGACACGTCAAACTTCACCTTCAAACCGGTTTCTTCATTTGATTCCACAGCCAGAATTCGAGGTGATGTTGGAATTCTGGGTGGTTCCTCCTTCTCTGGTGAATTCTGATCAGATGTGCTCCCTTTTTCTTTACGGACCCACACTGATTTTCTTCTTGCTGGGAGCGGCTGTGCCTGATCTGCCATGCCCCCCGAGTCTGTAATATGCTGTCGGTGACTTTCTGCAGCCCTTTTGCGTTGTAAACGCCTCCTCAAGGTCCTTTGATTCTAACCTTTAGGAAATTTTGGATGCACCACACGTTCCCATCGTTTGCTTGGAGATCTGGGTGGTGGTTTCACCATTCTGGGCTTTTCTGCGCATCCAGATATCGCAGTTCCCTGATTTGCATTATTTTTCTGTTGAGTTGAGTTGTGCCCCCCCCGGCTGTCTCCTTCGGTATGAGCCTGATCTGACCTGATTTCTGCGAGCTTTGGCCTCCTCAATGACCCACCTCAGATCATCAGCTGCAAGTCTGCGCCTATAGTATGTCTGAGTTCTGTCTCTGGCAATGCTCTTGAGATCTGCCGCGTTCACCCCAACAGACATGGTAGGGAATGGATCTACATCAACTCCCATAGTTTCTTTGGCCTTATCTGGAAAACGCAAAATTCCCTTGTCGATTTTATCTTGTAAAACATTCCGAAAAATCACACAATCATTAGTTGAATGTTTCCAAGAATTGTGATATTTGCAATATTCTCTACTTCCAATTTCGCCAGCCATTGGGATTTTATGTCCCGGCGGCAACTTAATTAGACCACTCTTTTTAAGGTGGTCAAAAATTTCATTAGTTTTTGAAATGTCAAAGGTGTATTGTTTTCCAGCCTCTCCGACATAACGTTTTACTGTTCTGTCGGTCTGTTGGGCCACTTTAACCAAATTTGGGCAAACAACTGGCTTGTCTGCCACCACTTCTGCCACGTCCAGATCAAAGTTCGCATCACCATAATACGTCCCATGAGATGCAGATTTCCTTTGCGTGTCCTCTCGCAATAGATTTTCATAACGGGCCACCTTGTAAGACAACTAAAAGAAATCACGAAACTCCATTCCCTCAAACTTTTTCCTCAATTCAATGCCCAGACCATTTTGTGCCAGCTTAACAAATTCCTGTTCTGGCAGGGCAACTCTGCACTTAAGTCTGGCCTTTCGAAATCTGGCCAGAAAGGCCTCAGATGTCTCTCTAGGTCGCTGCACCAGACGAGATAAATCTGCCATGGACACTTTTGGCTCACTACGGTAGAATTGGATGTGAAAAAGATCTTCCATCTGCCTCCAATTATAAACTGAATTCTGTGGCAGACTCAGATACCAGGTGAGAGCTGTACTAGTTAAAGAACTAGGAAAAAGCCTGAGCTTCAGATTATCATCACCGGAGGCCTCACCACACTAAATTGTGAAGCAGCCTATGTGTTCAATTGTAGAATATCCACCATCTCCAGAAAATAGAGTGAATTCTGGAACCTTGAACCCCCTTGGAAAAGGATTCTCTTGGTCTATGAAATCTGGATATGGTTTTCTGTAAGCAGGTCTGACAAAAGGCCTCAAAACTAGACCATAAGCCTCCTGCACCATGTTGATGATCTGATCACGATTAATGTACTGTCCTAGCAGATTTTGAAGATTTTGTTGCACCAGTGGCACATAAGGCTGAAAATGCTCCCTTTGTGGAGGTGCATTATGTTGTTGATGTCCTCCATTTGGTCGGTGCGGAGGTGGCAGATATCTAGGATGCTAGTGATTTCCCAGATCTGCTGCACGTGGTGCAGCCTCAACAGGATCTGGCTGCACTGGTCTGCCTGCACTGGTCTGCCTGCTACCTGCTGAATTTGGGGAGGTGGCAATGGTAGATTAACTTGCCCCCCGAGTGCTGGAGCTGGAATATTCTGATTCTGCCTTTGAAGATATGCTGCTTGTGGCTGAGGCTCAATTCTGACACGTCGAAATGCCTCTTGCATTCGTTCCATTTTAGCTTGGAAAGCTCTCCAATTTTCTGCATTTTGCTCGCGCCAGATTCTGTTACTTTCTTCATTGGATCGCCGCATGTCGGCTACACTTTGGGCTACACTTTGAGCCATATTCTGAGCTAGATTCTGAAAAGAATCATCCAACTGTCTAGAAACCTCTTGGCTTCTTTGTCGAGCTTTCTCCTCAGATTCCATCAGTGTATGCCTCATGATGCTAATCTGATCTTGTTTACACCTAAAATAAACCAATAGGGTAAGGCCACGTGTCAAGGTAAAGCCCAATTATCAAGAAAATCAAAGGGTTGGATTTGGGCTGGGTTGGCTTACAATTTAACGACCCAGACGGATCTCAAAGGAGGTTGGATTCTAGGTGGCAGAAGATAAGATGGGATCTGGTAGTTTGGGTTTGATTTAAAATGGGAAATTGAGGATTTTTAGGTAGTTATCCTTAAGGTTGTTGGAGATAAGGTTAAATAAAAATTGGATAACTATCAAAGTAACTACCAGACCTGCAACCCCACTACCAGATCATGGAGGAACAGTACCGGAAATCATGGAGGGAGGGTGACAGCACCGAAGCAAAGAAAAAGCAGAAGTGGAGATCAGTTACCAGCCTGCCCAGCACACACACAGACTGCCCAGAGCATGTTTTTCAGCTTTCAAACTGCATTTTCCAGATTTCAGCAATAGTTTCCAGATTTTCCATATTAGTTCATAGCCTTAGCCTAGGTTTGTTCATCATATTTTCTCCCACAAATTCCAATTTAGATTAGTTTTTAAGCATTTGGAAGCAACTTAGCCTTCAAAACAGGTCTGCCCTTTTGATTCGGTTAGTTCTTCTTCTTTTTATGGATTTAGTTATGTTATTCGTTCATGTAAATAGGTTGAACAT
>BPVZ01000043.1:352000-372781 GCA_020521535.1 Rubroshorea leprosula
TAATGTACCCTTAAAAATACAACAATTTTTTTTATAAATTATTGTAAATTAGGTTCAACCCACACTTTAACAAATTTCAATATATTACCTTAATTTATCATTCATTTTAATGACAAAACCCAATATTCATTATGCAATTTAAGTCTAACTTAACTGCTTAACACATTTGCCATTTAATATTGTAAAGAAAAAAAATCATATGATAAATTTTTATAAATTATTGTAAATTGAGATGAGGGAAGAATTTTTTTTTCTCCTTCAAAAAATCATTATGGGGATGGGGAGTGCTCTTTGATTGTGTGGGGCCCTACTACCATTGCCAATATCTCCATATTAATAATTAAAATGTTCATGCTCATTGAGAATTTGAAACAAAATAATCCTTATTGTGAATACTGAGAATATTATTGTTTATTTTATTGGTTGATTAAGATTTGACACTAATGCCTTTATTGGTTTGAGGGAGAGGAGAGGAAAAGAAGCTTTTCTATTTGGATAATAAAAATTGGAGAGGAAATAAGAGGAAGTGAGGGGTTTTTCCTTCCTTTATTATTATTATTATTATTATTATTATTATTTTACATCTTAGTTTAACCAAATGAGGGGAGGGGACTTTGTTTCCCTTAAACCAAACATAAGGTGAATTTATGTGTAATACCCCAAAATTTTTGGAATTTTTAACATTAAGTTAAGGACTTCTATGAGAAGAAATATTATTTTGGGCTTAATAGCCAACATTCCCAAACTAGAGGGACTTAAAAGAGGATAAATTTGGGTAAGGATGGCTTATTTCTTTTTCTTTTTCTTTCTTTCTTTACTTCCTCTTCCAGCCCGCGTGTTATGCTCTCCTTTTCTTCCCCCTGCAACCAGCCGAAAACCCCAGCTGCTGCCACCCATTTCCGGCTGCTGCCACCCATTTCCGGCTGAAAAACCGGTAGGAAGCTTGGGATTTCTCCTTATTTTCTTGTTCTAGGACTGGAAGTGAACCCAGAAATCCTTCCCCCCTGCAGGATTTCCGGATCTGCTCTGCTTGTCCGTCCGTTGCTGCTGCTAGGCCCGAAATTCTGGGCATTTTTCTAGTAAGAACAGCCCCTAATTCCTTTGTTCTTCCTTGAATTGGTTTGGGTTTTCTTTAATTCCTCTTGGTTCTTGAATTTTGGGTTAAAGCCGTGAGTCCCCTGCAAATTGCCGCTGGCCCTCCCCAAGCCACAGCTCCGGTTCTTGCTGGATTTATGGTATGTGACAGCCCCTTTAAGCTTAAAATTACCCATTAGTTGCTAAGTTGTCCATGAATTATTGCTGGCTGTGTTGTCCGAATTTGACACAGAATTGGGGAGGAATTCCGGTAGTTTTAGGACAAATTTAAGCATTAATTTAAGTGGGATTTATGTGATTGAGTGTTAATTGACTGCTATGAGATTTTGGAGAAAATCCCGTGGGAATAGGCTATGGTTTTGCCAATTTTGGAAGTGGGAGTTACTGTTCACGTCGTGGTTACTGTTCACGGCACTGTTTACGGGTACGGTTCATACACCGAGGGTCAACAATTAATGGGGAATTAAATGATTAGTTTGTGATATAAGAACGAATTTGGAGATATCTGATAATATGGAGATTTATAGAAATAGCATCGTGATTAAGGGTAGTCTCAATTATGATTTCAGTGTGAATTTGTGATAGTACGGTATTAATTCTCGGATATTTTGATTAGGTTCTCGATCGTTCTGTCAATTAGCACTGAGATCGAGTTTTCGGTTTTATGCGAGTGAGGTAAGTAGATTATGGTAATGCCCTTCGACTTTAAAACATGTTTTGATTTGTTTTTGAAGTGGTGACGGAACTAAACCCATTTTATACAAAATAAGTATGATTGATTTGAACTGAAAATTTTTATGATTTTTATGAACTTGAGCATGCCTACTTGAAGTTCATTTGATTGTTCTGATGATTTGAAAGTTATTTGTAAAGAATGATTTTCTGTTAACCTCTGCCTGTTTTGTCTTCGATGTGGTTATGTTATTGATGATCCTGCTAGTGGGGGTTAAACGCTAGCATATGTCGACATGTTATTGATAGAACCGGTTCGTTCGAATGACCCTGCTAGTGGGGGTTAAACACCAACAAATAGTGTAGCCTGCCAGTGGGAGGTTTAAACACTGGCCATGACCTATAGAGGAAACATCTATTTCGTTTCCGTACTGTATCCATTTTTCGTAATTGCACATGTTGGCATGCTATAAATTTAATAAGGGGCACTCCATATTTACTTACTGAGTTTATCTCATAGTTTTTCCTTGTCCACCATTTTAGGAAGCAAAACCGAGGACGGGGAAACCACGAGAAGTGACGGATTAGAAGGCTAGCCATTTCGAGATTGATATAGATTTTAGATATAGATCATGATCTTGTAAACTAGAATGTATTTGGAGATTTTATGATATTAGAGCAGATTTTAAGATTTGATCTTCAGATTTTGATGGTATCAGATTGTGAATTGGATAAGTTCTGAGCCTTGTGCATTTGTGGGACCCTCTCACGAGTGCACGGCGTCTGCCACATCCCCGGATTTAGGTTTTGGGGCATGACAATATGGATGATTCTCTTATTTCAAAATTCTTTAGATTGCTTTGTTTTCATTCATTATTTGGGAAATTTAGTAACAAAAAGGTGAAAAGCTTTATGAAGATTCCTATTTTCAAGATTCTAAATAACTTTCTCTTACTATTTATAAAACTATTGAGTTTTAATCAAAATTTCCTATTTAGTTTGATTTTTCTAATAGGCAACTTGATATGTTTTGCTAGCATAAACCTCCTCTATATTTTGTTAAAGATTAATGTTGTGGGGGTTGCCTTTCTCAAACCTATTGGCAAAAGAGGGATCTTAAAAGATCATAATAATAATTAGATTATGGGTTTAGCTAAGAATATATGCATTACTAATAAAGTAAGTGTTAAGTTTTAAGACATAAAGGATGATTTCTAACTTTATTATTTCCAAGGGATTTTTTAAAATTAATATTGAGTTTGATTCTTTTTATGATATTTAATTAGTGTTTGCCAATGTCTTTAACATTTTGAATTGTAGAGGACTCATGAGAAATTTTGTGCTAACTCAACACTACAACATGTTGATAAGGATAGCCATATGTGTATTAACCAACTTCTCAAGATGGGAGCATCACTTTCTTTAATTTTTGTTGTTTTTGATAAATGTCCATCTCTTATGATTACATTTTATTTTACTTATGTACTAGGGGTTCACTTTCTTGAACCACCCTAATGAACACTTTTTTGTTGTACTAAGATAATTTTATCTTTTTTTCCTCAAAAAGAAGAAAAAAAATAAGTAATAACTTCTTTTTTTCCAAGACATTAGTATTCCTTATTTCTATTTCAAATGTTTAATTAATAGTATGTTTGGGTTGAGGGGAGGGGAATATTTTTTGACCAATCAAATTACAATATTTAAAAAAATGTTATAATTTAATTTATCAAAAAATATTTTCCTCCCCTTTTACCAAAGTCCATAGACTCTCAAAAATTCAAATTTAAGTTATTAGTAGTGATTGGTTTCCACAATTATACACTAGGCTTACCCACAAGTCTCCACTAATGCAGGATTCAAAGCCTTACACCTCTATTTCCCTCAACCCAAATATATTGTAAGTTTTTTTTTCTTTGTTTTTAATATTATAGAAATCCTTTTATTTGTATAAAAATGCAAATGATGCTTTAAATTAATACATGAAAATAAGTATAAGTACAGATGGAAAGTTTTTTTCATAATTTTTTTACTAGAAAACATTGATATATATGAAAAAATTACACATATATTTAACATTTACTTTTAATTTATATTCAATTTTTTAACAATAAACAATATTTTATATAAAAAATAAAATTCATAAAATTAAAAATATAAGTTATTACATTGTATGTTCTCGTGTGAGGGCACGATCTAGTGTGGGATTTAGGGCATTACAACCTCCTTCATTTAAACGCTTGATGATCTCATCAAACCCAAGCACAATCAAAACTAAGCCCATTGACCCACAAGCACAATCAAAACTAGCCTCACTGGCCTATAAGCACAAGATTTACTTTCAGTGATATGGGATTCACATTACCACTAGCCATGATAATCAACATGTGCCCAGGCATAAGACAAGTGACCTTTGATACCACTTGAAACAACTAAGGTTGAAACCTGCTACTAGTCTAACAACTCTTTAGGTCAAGATCCACAAGCTTTCAAAAGCTTAAACTCAAGTTATTAGTAGTAGTTAATTGCCACACTTATTCCAAACTCGCTTATAATTCTTCATCGATGTGGGATTCGAGACGTTATGGCATGGCCAGTACTAGAAAAATAGGTTAGATAAACATATATATTTCAAACTTATAACAATTAATTTAATAAAATTTTAATTCAGACCAAAAGCAATCAGCTAAAATAATGATTAAAATTGACTGGTCAAGTCTTTATAATTCATTTGTCTATGTCATCATCAATCTAGATAAAATAAGCACCTTATATGGTTCAGATAGGTAAAAAGGGCAAATTAGGCCCTATACTTAGCAATTTGTGGGATATCAGTGCCTCAACTCAATTAAGTGGTAAATAAACCCTCAAACTCATCAATTATTGGAAAATTAGCCTTTTTAAACATGTGACATTAGCAAATCATTAGAAACTAATTGTGCATGTGTTTTTGTGGACTGTACTGCAAACTTGACTTTAAATTTCTTATAGGTCTACATGGATTTTTTTGGCAACATGAAAATCTAATTAAAATTATTTAATTACTTTCTTTATTCATTTTTAATACAGTTAATTTAATTTTTTAATTTTTAAACACAAAATTTAAATATTAATTTAATAATTTATATAAATAATAATTTAATTTTTTTTGTCCTTACATATAGTTTTTGTTAATTTTTTTATTTGATTAAAAAAATTTCAATTGTTATTTATATAAATTATTAAATTTTTATTTAAAATTTATATTTTAAAAATTAAAAAATTAAATTAAGTTTATTAAAAATGAACAAATAGAGTACTTAATAAAACTTAGAGTAACAAAAACATCCCATCTTCCTTTTACATGCATCTTTCCCCCTCTAGCCAAATCATATGAGCCACTAAAACAGACCAAATCAACCCAAATCTTAGTTCATCCATTTCAAATGAAAAGAAATATATTAAGATTTAGTTTCAAATCTTCTTAATTTCTCAAGTAATCAAAAACCAAAATGCTTACTCTCGTTTCAATTTCACATTCTTCATTTATGGACATTAAAAACCAAAGATTCAAAAACTCTAGTTTTTAAAAAATTTTTAGTATTTCCCAAGTAACTAAATAACTTACTAACTAAGTAATAACATTAGATGAATAAAGAATATATATTTACAATACATAAAATTAATAAAGACAACACATGTATCAAAATCACAAAAAACAAGTAAAATGAATGAGAACCATGGCTTGAAATTCAAATCCTAAAGTTAATTAGGCACAAGAAGGGGTTAGGGTTTATCGATTGAAATTTTTATGTTTATTGGAGAAGAGGATAGTTTGAATAAAATTTCTTGCTTAATATTTATTTTAGATTTAGTACATATATTCAATATAATATTAAGGTTAATAAATTAGCTAATAAAAAGTGTACGCCATGCCATGCCATGCCATCAATTTGGTCCACGAAATGCCATCTAAGTAGCCATGTCAATATATTGGGCCCACAAAAATGCGACTTAAGTAAACATCACTAAGAGTTAATGATTTGTTGATGTCACAGGTTAAAAACAAGCTAATTTGCCACCCATTAATGAGTTTGAGGATTTGTTTACCACTGAAATGAGTTGGGAGCTAATATGCTACCGATTGCTAAGTATAGGAGCTGATTTGCCCTTCTTTCTGATTTGCATATAGGTATCAACACAATAGTATAACTCCCAAAAAAAAGACGATCAACAAAATATGAGTTTATTTTTTTCAAATCAAAATTGGTCTAGAAGTGAGGCTGCCAATTAATTTGGCACACTACTCATAAGTTTCATATTATAAATGATCTAGATATAGAAAAAGTATATGGACTGACATTGGTTAGCTAATTGCAGGACATATCTGGATATGCCGATATTTTCTTAACCATTTTTGCTCTAGAAAAGTCTATGTAGAGATTATTTGCACAGATGCGATATTGGGCCTACCTATTTGACTATTTCAAATCGAATATTGCCTGTTTAAGTACGCGAAAAAAAATATTGTGGACCATTCTTCCCCCCTACCCTCGCGAGTTTGCCATTTTCTTCCTCTCATTTTCTTTGGTTTTTCTCTCATTTTTGTGCCTTTTCTTTGCTAGCCTTCTTCACCTTCAATCAATGCCAGCCCTCTTCACCTTCAATCATTGCCCATCTACTATGGTTAGTGTTGTTTTTCAATGACTTAGACATTGGATTAGATTTTTTTCTTTTTGAAATTTCAACTTTCTAACAACATTTTTCTTTAGAGTTAACACCTCAAACACCAGAATCTACCTTTTACTGCTTCTATCACCATCGAACAAGTTGGATCTGCAACAAAAATGACTTTTTAATCTATTTCCCTTTTTTTTGGAATTTTTATTGAATATTTGAGAAAATAAATAGTTTAATATTTATTTGTTTATTTTTTTTAATCTAAAACCTTAATGATTTATTTCATAATCTTAAAGAAACTACCTAATACATAGCATAATTTAAGAAATAAACTTATGAAAAGGAACTATAATTATTTATTTGAGTTTTGGCATTAAAACTCAAAGAATTGTAGAACTTGTTGTTTTCTTCTATTTTATCCTCTCAAATCATTGGATCTATATGCAAACAAAACTTCTTGATAATGTTTTATTCTATCATTGTTTAATTGTAATTATAATGTTGAAAGAATATTATAGGAAATATGTAGAAAAAAAATTTTTTAGTTATATTTTAAATAACTAATTTAAAAAAAATTAATGTTATAAAATATATTTTGCATTAATTGTAACTGTTATTTGTTTGATATTGCTTGCTTTGACTTGTATAAATATATTCGTAATTATTTTGCTTGTTAATTTCAATCTATTGTTTATAAGTTAGTTTTAATTAAGAATTTCTTTTTTCATTTTTGCAATGGCATTTTGTGGCTCTTCGAGGTGCATTGATACTATAGATGCATCACAGCCTCAGAGACAACCATCGCCATCTACATTTGATCCACAATGTGAGGGCAAGAAGGAGTAACTAGTTGATGTAGTTCTAGATATTGTTATTGTTGTTGATAATTGTCAAAGTTCTACTAGTGCTGATGATATTGTGTTAGCTGCCTCCTGTAAGAAAAAAGGAGTGGGAAAGTCAAAGCCATTAAAGATGATGACAAATCGTAGAAATATCGTACTCATTTTAGACAGCACTTAAAATATCTTGCATAACATCTCGTGGGATATTGTTGTGCGATTAAAGGATAATTTATCCAATGAATACGTTGTATGAACTTTCATTACCCAAAAGCATTGGAATATATTTTATGTATGACTTATCCTTCCTAATAGCAATTTAAGAATATTATTTCATTCAAAGTTTAGCATTATAGCTTTTTAAATTTAATCTTCTGTTTTCTTCTCAAAAAAAATTTTAATTTGGAGCTTGAGATTGGCGAGAGGGTGCAAGAATTGTTGGAAAATACATGCATCCTTAAATTCAAACATGCTTCAAACACGCTTCAAGTGAGATAACAAAGGACTGTACGGCTACTAACTTTCAGGTGAAGCCAAAAGACATGAATCCTGAGCTTTTTTAAAAGCTTGTGCATATATAGATTGAGGTATTACAATAACTATGTAAAAAATTTCTAATTATTATCTCCTAGTAGTGATACTTATTATTATTTTTTTAATAAAATGTTTGCACCATTTTTCAAGACAAGGAGCACATTAGGCAATCAAATTAAGGGAAAGCAAATAGCAGCAAAGGCCCGAGAGCCACACATACAGTGGTTCAATTGATATTGTTGCATGCACAAAGAAAATGATATAAAACTTAACAATCTTATTTAATGTTTATTAATAAGATATTTATATTATTTTACATTTTTCGTTATATAATTTTATGTTAAATTTTCCATTACAACACACAAGCAAATCCTAAGTGGCAACCCCTTACATTTCCTAAATTGTATACAAGTAAGAGGCAATATCACCCTAAAGAAAAAGATTATTGCAATGATGAGGCTAGTGAAACCAGTGTAGGTATTTAATATTATGAAATATAAATTATGAATTTGGTTATTCACAAGTTTAATTTGGTTGAATAATGTTGTTTGTGATAATTTAAATCGGTTTGTGTATTTTATGTTTGATGGTAACATTGACACTCTTTTTATATTTGGTTGATAAGCCATGAAACATATGAAGGTAACTCCCTTTGCTAAGATGGATAAAAAATTCTCACTTGTGCAGGGATGCCATTAATGATGTCAAGAGCATATGATGAGAATTAACATGACAGCATATGTATGACGTCAAGTGATCCATTACATATTCAAGGAAGTACAATAACAAGAGTTAGGGATAAGAAGATGTGAGAAGTTATAAATATACTTATAGAGTAGATTTATGCTAAAAGCAACACACAACAAGTGAATTGAAGCTTAGAGGATTATCAAGGCTTAATAAATATTATTCAAGTCCAAGAACAACTTATTTGAGGTCATTTAGGTCAAATTGCATAGTTTAGATTGAAATCAGTCAATTTAACATCAAATGCACAATTCTATCACAATATATCATAAACTGATGTTTTGCACTAGTATAAGACGTTTTGCAAAATTTTTAAGATATTTTAGTTAGATTTGTGTTTTTTTTTTAGTTATTTGGGTTGAAAATTATTTTAATTGAAACCCAATTCATTATTTTTATTAGGAATAGCACATATTCAAACCTTGTTTAGGAGTTATGTATATCCAATCCTACTTTTAATTGGATTCGTGCATAGAATCTAGTTTCCTATTTTGATTTGGACTAGTTTAGATATTTAAAGACTTGTAACCCTAATTATTGATTCTAAGTTTATTTAAGAGACTTTTTCTCTTTGTTCATTTACAAACTTACAGAATTTATTAAGATTATTCTTGTGACATTCTAATTCGATTTATCACTCTCGTTCTTATTCTTTCTTGAGTGTGGCGTCAAAAATTCCTTTATATCTTTGGTTCTTGTTTCTATGTAAACAACAGGTCAAGGTTTGTATTTGATAGATTTAACTTAGCTTTTCTTAGGGTTTTGAATTTCCTTGTTATATGTGTAGATCTCATTATGTTGTTTAAGGGTTGCATCAACATAAATTTCAAAATTGGTAACTTAGATGAACAAATCAAAGAGCAAGGGAAGTATATTATGGATATAAAAAACTCCTTGGTTAAGACAAGAGAGTTCATCCTTAAATTGGAGATAACACTGAAGTCAGCAGAGGCATATCCCTACTCACTAAGCCAAGAGAAAGGTTGCTTTAGTTCTAGTGAAGTTACCCTACTGTACCAGATTTGTGTTAATGTTGCCAAGATTTATGACAATTAGCTTGGTCTGTTCCATCCATAAGAAGCTATATTCTTTAGCCCCATTGACATGTACAATTTGTAATAATTGATGTATGAAACATATGTATTATATATATATTGCACTTTCTTTTTTGCAACACTTCCTATCCTTATACAATAATGAAGTAAAGTAGCTTAAGTATATATAAAAATGGATATATGATATATTGAATAAAATAAAAGTATGTTAGATGCACTTACATTTACAAAAGATTGTTGAAGTTTACCCTCTTGGTTGGGATAGACTACAGTGTTGGAGGTAAGGTTATAAAGTGTGAGATATGTGATTGCATAAAACCAAAGTTCAAATGGTAAAAACCTAGTAGTAGTATGGCTTAAATCATTTGGAATTCATGGGGTCTTGTAATAATGCGCTTTCATGAATGTTGAAATTGTAATAACCATTATTATGTTCTTCCACAACAATGGAGTGTCTCATTTCGCAACAAACTAAGATGGGTTAGTGATGTTCTTCTTCACATGGTTATAAGCTTTAAGAATAATCTATTCAACTATGAAAATTTGAGTTTTGACTTTACATTGACTTTATATTGATACAATATGAGGCAAAATATATTAAAAAATAAGAAGCGATTATCTTATATTATATAATTTAAAATAATAAAAAAAGAAGTTTATTATCATGCCTTTGGGTTGAACCCAAATCCAGCCCAACCCATGCATTGGATATGTGTGAATCATGCATGCATGATTGCATTATTAGACACATCAACATCGGCAAAACCTTGTTTTTAGTCTCTTACTTTATCAAATTTGAAGATTTTAATCCTTCACCTTATAGTATGGTATTTTTAACCCCTTATCTTAGTAGATTTATAAGTTTTAACCTCTCATCTTATACTATAATACTTTTAACCCATTACCTATTAAAATTGAAGAAATTAGTCATTACTTTGTAACATTTTATTAGTTTAATTAGTTGATTGTTAATTCTATTAGTTAACTGTTAATTGACTATTATAAAAGTTTTCTTTTAATTAATAGAATTAACAGAACTAATTGTATAATATTTCATTAACTCTGTTAATTAACTATTAATTGACTGTTAGTTGACAAAAATTTACTTTCAGCTAACAAAATTACCAGTTATTATAAAATGAAGATTATTTTTTTTATTTTAATAGATGAAAGAATAAAATCTATGAATCTAGTAAAATGATGAATTAAAAGTGATAAAAGGGTTATTTAACCTTCAAACTTTTGGACTCAAAATAAGTTTTTGCCATCGACATCCACATCGAAAATGAAGACAAAGCTTCAACCCCTAATCTTCCTCAGAGAATCCAATGAATGATGTTATGTATCATTAATTAAACTCTTAATCTAGTAATTAACCCTAAACCCTCCACAAAATCAAACGGACTTAACGACAATTCCGCTCCAACCCACCCAACGAACGATAATAATCACCTAAATATGCCCTCCATCTTTCTCCGTCCTAAAAAAGTTCTCCAACCTTTTCCCAACACTTTCTCGCTCTTTCTCTCCTTCCAAACACTACCTCTCTCTGACACATATCTGCAACTCTGAACAAATTTGTCCCTTTTCTCCGAAAAGTTGTTGGCCTTTCGAATCTAGGCCCCTATTCGATCATGCTTCAGAGCTTAATTCCACAGTCTCCTATCAATCCCAATTGGAACCCTAAACATAGCTCATCCATGAAGACGAAGCGCGTTGACAGGGACGTCGCCGGCGGGGAATCATCTAGTGACGACCCTAGCACCAAGCGCCCCAACGTCTCCGGCGAGAAAACAGTGGATGAACAGGAAGATGTGGTGATTGAAGATGAGTCGACTGGGCTGAGATTACTTGGTCTCCTGCTACAATGTGCCGAGTGCGTAGCCATGGACAACCTACAGGACGCCACGGACCTATTACCTGAAATCTTGGAGCTCTCGTCTCCGTTCGGTTCATCTCCCGAACGCGTCGGCGCGTACTTTGCACACGCGCTTCAGGCACGCGTTGTGAGCCTCTGCCTCAGCACCGACTCTCCGCTCAGTACAAGAAACCTCATCCTAACTCAGTCGCAGAAGATCTTCAGCGCTTTGCAATCTTATAATTCGATTAGTCCTTTGGTTAAATTCTCTCATTTCACCGCCAATCAAGCCATCTTCCAAGCCTTGGATGGCGAGGATCGCATCCATGTCATCGATCTCGACATCATGCAAGGTCTCCAATGGCCAGGATTATTCCACATCCTCGCGAATCGCTCCAAGAAGATCCGGTCCATGAGAATCACTGGCTTCGGTTCATCGGCCGAGCTGCTAGAGTCGACTGGACGGAGACTGGCGGACTTCGCGAGCTCACTTGGTCTACCGTTCGAGTTCCAGCCACTGGAAGGCAAAATCGGAACCATAACGGATCCGAGTCAACTCGGAGTAAGACCGAGCGAGGCGGTTGTGGTACACTGGATGCACCATTGCTTGTACGACATCACCGGAAGCGATTTGGGGACGTTGAAACTGTTGACTTTGCTACGGCCGAAATTGATTACAATCATTGAACAGGACCTGAGCCACCGGGGTGGTTTCCTAGGAAGGTTTGTTGAGGCGCTGCATTATTACAGCGCGTTGTTCGACGCGCTTGGGGACGGATTGGGTATGGACAATCTAGAGAGACATGTGGTGGAACAGCAGCTGTTTGGATGTGAGATAAGGAACATTGTGGCGGTGGGCGGGCCGAAGAGGACAGGGGAGGACAAGGTGGAGAGGTGGGGAGAAGAGCTAAGACGGGTTGGGTTCGTGCCCGTTTCCCTCGGGGGTAACCCGGCGGCCCAGGCTAGTTTGTTGTTAGGAATGTTCCCTTGGAAAGGGTACACTTTGGTAGAAGAAAATGGCTGCTTGAAATTAGGGTGGAAGGATTTGTCTTTGTTGACAGCCTCAGCTTGGAAGCCGTCCGGTTGAATAAAAAACAAAGGAATTTTGTTGATGAAATCATTGGTGGAAATGTTATCTACTTTTTCTTTTTCTTTGTAATAAAAGAACCAGGGAAGAAACATGTATTTTAGAAATTTGTTACATCAAATTTGTTACAATTTTTTTTTCCTCTAATCTCATATGTACTCTTTCCAAGAAGTAAGTGTATATGTAACAGGTTATATTCTTAGCGTCTGCTGATCAGTCGTAAAACACCAGCATAGAATAGGGGAGCCCTCCTCTGCTATCCGGAGCCTCCTTAATTTAATTTTTTGTGTCTTATAATTTTATGCAAAATAATTTTTCTTGATATTTTTAGAAGTATTAATAAGGGTAACTTTTAAAAATAAATAAATAAATAAAGATTGAATTCTCCAAAAAAAGTAATAGGGTTGAAGAAGCCTATTAAACAACTTAGCTTATGCGCTGGATAAAAATAGTATTGCTTGTCATTCATTCGGTTAAAGTTTGAAGGTTCTTAATTTTATTCTCCTCCCCCATTTCTCAAAAATTATAATAATTATATATATAAAAAAAGCAGCCTGTTAAAAGGCATAAATCCTTGATATTTATGCTTAGCATTAGCATCTTCCTAAGCATTTGTCTTTGTGGCATTGATGCAATTTTAGAATTCTTGGGAGTTATGAACAGCTTCTTCGCTATCGAGAAAGTAACAATTAATCCTATTTTATGCTTTGAGGTACATTGGGTGAAAACCATACCACTTTAGGCCAAGAAACTCCTATCTGATCTTGCATCAAGATGAAGGAATATGCATTATACATAGGATTAAAAAATAATAATAATAAAAAAAAAAAAGAAAAAAGAAAAATGGAAAAAGAAACTGAGAAAAGAAGGCATGCTTGTATATATATATTGCAGGGAGATGAAACTAGAAAAACTTATTAATCCAATCGACTCAATACAAACTTGACAATCTAAAACATAAAAAATCAACCGTACTTACTGCGAACAGGCGAAGGATATCAATCAAAACCAATTCCCCAATCAGGCACAAGTCAGAAAGAAAACATAACAAACAAAGCTTTCCTCTGCCGTGCATAATTTATATGTAGAAGGATATGGAAAGCAGAAGAATAATAAAAGTCACTGAGGAGGCTAAACACCAAAGCTAATATCGCTTCCCCAGAATTATGCCAAAGGATAAGGGAAAACAGAAGAACAACAAAAGTCACTGAGGAGGCTGAACACCAAAGCTAATATCGCTTCCCCAGAATTATGCCAAAAATCACAGACACCAATGCCACTCCCAAAATGAACTTTAAGCTTGTCAAGGAAGAAGCCACAGAGTGAGTCTCTAATGAGGATGATGAGGCTTGGGCAGAAGCGGAAGCTGCTTCTAACTTTTTCTTACTCTTTCTTTTTGGAGGAGATGAAACACCTGATCCAAAATCTCGGGACTTTACCTCAACTCCATCCTTCAGTTCTGCCAGACTTCCTCCATCACTCTGCGATGAAAGTCATTTTGGAGTGAGCAACTTCCATATTCAAAGAAATACTCGGCCTCGTACCCAAAAAAAGAGAGAGGAAAAAAAAAAAAAACAAATACTTGGCCTAAATATTTTAGAAATTTGTGGTGGAATGAGTAGTTAAGATTGCCTTTTCATTATTCAAAAAAAAGATCTTTTGCTTTTTGAGCACTAGGCAAATAAACAATATCAAGCTTTCCTTAAACAAGCAAGAAAACTGAGCCATTTGGAGCTGCTTTTTAAAATGGAAACAAATAAAATGGAAAGGGTTTAACCTTCTTAATTCTCATTATTATCAAAAAAAGAGAGAAAACTGAAAGGAAAATAATTGAACTCATAAAGCAGATGATGTCAACTTTTGAAGTTATTTATTTATTGCTTTCTTTGTCCACTTGAGGAGGCTTCCTTTTACATGGTATGAGAGGGACAAGGGAAGAGGCGCAAGAGATATGCTACCTTTGCTTTAGATTCTGCTAATTGCAATCTCTGCTCCAGCTCTTTGACCTGTTGCTCAAGAAGTAAAATTTCTTTATTCTTAGCTTCAAGCTCTTCAACTGAATGCTTCAAAGCCACTTCAAAGTCCAACTCTTGTCGAGATTCTGCTTCTTTCTGTTTTTGAAATTCAAAAAAAGAACAATGGTCACTTTCAAATTCATTCCCATTGATCACTCAATCATGATGGCGTGAAAAGCGTTGAATCCTATGCATCAACAATACTTCCAATTGTGCATACCTCAACTTTTTCTTAACATCTCTGCCAACAATTTAAGGCCTTGAATTTCTTAATCCTTTGAGGGTGTTTGGGAAAGCTTAAAAAGCAATTGCTTTAAAGGGCACTATTCATCTCTCATAAGTTTTAAATTTTATCAGTGGGAAACAAGGAAGTTAGCTTTTTAAGTGGGTTTTAAGCAAGTTTTGAAAAAGCTATACATCCAAGCATTTTCAAAACTTACATAAAACCCACTTTAGAAGACAATTTTTGAATTTTCCTGTAATAAAATTTCAAATTTGTGAGAGATGAATAGTGCTTTTTAAGCATTGCCAAACACCCTCTTTATACTTTTTAAGGATTTACATCAGAAACCTTATAAAGAGCTAATATGGAGAGTGACTCAGAATTTGTATCCAAGAAAAAAATCAAAAGCATGTGCTTATAACTCTCCCTTGAAAATAAGGAGTAAATTTACCCACAAAAATCCATGCATTTGATATCCAAGATGAGCAGTGTAACTTGAAATTAAGTGTTTGGATGAACTAAGATTAATTACATATGGCCAAAAAGCTAAACTACATACTCTTAGTAAGTATTGGTGTCTAACCTGTTCAGCAACAGTTGTCTTAGAAATTTGTAATTCTTTCTGAAGTTGAAGTACTTGTTCATTTAAAATATCTCTATCATGAGCTTTATGTATATGTTCCTCCAATTTTGAAGTTAATTCTGCCTCCCTTGTACACGCAGTAGCCTTGGCACTTTCAACCTATGAGAAGTGAAGGTTGTTAAGATTAATCATAAAAGTTCAAATAAACTTGAAGAAAACTTATAACCAGGATATCATGAAATATTACCTCTTCTTTCAGTTGATTTTCAACTGTCAACAATTGTTCCTCAAGTTCTTTCACACGAGTTTGCAACATGGACTTGGCAGCAATCTCCGCCTTGAGAGTTTGGATCTCCAATTTTAGAGCATCATTATTTCCCTTTTCTTCTTTCAATTTCTCTTCAATCTCTAGTATCACACACTGAAGTTCATTCTTTGTTTTTTGATATGATTCATTAAGCAGGTTATTCTCCTCCAGAAGTGAAGCTATCTGTAGAATCAGAACAGTAAAATAAAGTTACGTAAAGAAAAGGAAAATCATTGTATCAAACTTTTTACTATAAGAGACTAGTAATTTTTGCAACAAACCTGAGCTTCTAACCGCTGCCCTTCAGAAGTAATTTGTTGTGTTAAATCTTCTAAAGTCTTGTTTGAACTCTGAAGTTGTTCAAAAGTTTCATCCCTCTCAGTTATGGCTGCAGACAATTTTCCCTCTAGGTCCCTCAGTTTGGACTCAAATGTTGCCAGTTCCTGAGTCAGCTTCAAATTTGTCCCAGCTAACTCACTGCTCTCCTTCTCAAATTGCCCTGATCTGGATTGCAGTTCCTCAACAAGGCTTTCCAGATTCTTTAATTTCAGAAAACTCTCTTCAAGCTCAATTTGCCGAGTGTCAGCTATAGTTGATGCTTCATGAACTTGGTCTTCATACTTTTTTATTTGTTCTTCAAGGGCATTTAGCTTTTCATTCAAGCCATTGGCTTCTGAATCTCTCACAGTAAATTTTTGAATTGCTGCATGCATCTGTGCTTCTGCTTCTATGATTTGGGCTACAGCCGCAGCTTGAAGTTCTGAGGCTGTTAAGTGCTTCTCTGTTAATTCTTCAATTGTCTTCATGTGAGATTCAACTTGTTTAGCAGCTGCTTCCTTATCTGAAACTGCAGAATTTAGAAGTTCTTCGAGTTCAGCAACCCTGCTTTTCAGTTGAATATTTGTCTCAACTAAAAGTTCATTCTCTGAAAAAGACTGGGACACTTTATTTTCTGCTTCCAGAATTTCTTTTTCAAGTTGTTCATTTCTGGTTTCAAGAGAAGCCAGTTTCATGAAAC
The DNA here is from genome assembly GCA_020521535.1 of Rubroshorea leprosula. Classification (NCBI taxonomy): domain Eukaryota; kingdom Viridiplantae; phylum Streptophyta; class Magnoliopsida; order Malvales; family Dipterocarpaceae; genus Rubroshorea; species Rubroshorea leprosula. The sequence continues at coordinate 368,690 of BPVZ01000043.1, forward strand.
TCTGATCCAATTCTTCTTTCAAGGAAATGGATTTTCCAGCTGCTTCAGCAACCTGCTCTTCATATGCCTTCACTTGATCTTCAAGAACTTTAATTTTTTCAGACAGAGATTTAGCCTCTGAGTCCCTGTCAGTGAAGTTCGCCATCACTTCTTGGAGTTTAAGCTCTGCATTCCTTGATAGAAATTCATGTAAAGTTTCAAGCTCTGAGTTCTTCGCACTTGCCTGCTCTAATACCTTTCCTTGTTCCTCTAGTTGCTCTTCAGCAGATTTAAGCTTCTCGATTATCTCACTCTCTCTCAAACCTGCGTCCTGAAGATCATTTTCAATGTTCTTCAACTTCTCCTGTGTCAGATTTAATTCATTCCTTAAGACTTCTAATACATTTTCTGCTTCATTAAGCTTCTTATTGGAGCTGTGTGATGCTTCTTCCAACTTCTTCTTCTCATCTGTTGCTACATTCAAGAAATCTGTCAGCTCCCTCTCCTTCTCATTGGCTGTTTGCAGTGCAATTTCAAGGCATGATGCTCTACTTTGGAATGATTCAACTTCAGAAGTTAGTTCAGCTACCTTCTCATTGTATTTTGCAGACTCAGCTTCTGCATCACCACATTTCTTTTCTAATGTGGCTATCTGTTCTTCAAGTTCTTGAATTCTGTATTTCTCAGCTTCAAGCAACAACTCTAATTCACTCACCTTTTTTTCAGCATTCTCTAATTTGGAATGAGATGCCTGGAACAGATCCTCTAGCTCAATGCTGCGCTGATGGTTCATACCAGCTCGGTCCTCGTGTTCAGCACCTTTCTCCACAGCAATCTTCAACTTCTTCTCAAGCTCTGAATTCTGCAAGGATGACTGGTTTAGAGCAGATTCTAGCTCACCTACCTTTACCTGGTATTCTTTCATTTGGTCATTAAGAAATTTTTTCTCTTCCTCAACCTCTGCTGATTTAGCAGAAAGGTCAGATATTTTGTCAGAGAATTCCTTTAGTTCTCTCTCAGCTTCACCTCTTTTTAGTTCCACAAGATTTAATTGTTGTTCAAGCTCTACATTCCTCTGCTCAGATGCTATGAAGCGTGCCTCAAGCACTCTCAGTTGTGATTTTGCTTCTTCTGCTGCATTATTTGAAGCTTGGACTAAATCTTCAAGCTCAAGATTCTTCTGAGTAGCAGTTGCTGCTGCAGCTCCAGATTCATCATGTAGTTCTTCAAGAGACTTTAGTTTCTTTTTGAGCTCTTCATTGTTAGACAAAGCCTGTGACAATAATGAATCAGTTCTGCCAAAATTCTCATCTGAAAGCTCTAGTTTTCCTTCAAGATCCCTACATAACTTTGTCATGTGTCCTGCCTTACTAGTAAGATCAGCCACAGCTGTTTCAAGAGCTTCTTTTTCTTTGGATACTCTACTGAAATCTTCCTGAAGAGTTGAGAACTGCTCTTCCTGCACTCTTGACACAGCTTCAGCTAATTCCCTAGCTTTGACTTCCCCTTGCAACTTCAACTTGATATCTTCCAACTCAGAAAGCTTTGCTTCAAGATCTTGTTTGGTCTCAGCAAAAAGATTCTCAAGAGCTGAGAAATCTTCCTTCACCTTGGATTCTGAAGCACTTTGCATATCCAGTTCCTGAGTCAGTTCACTTATAAGATCTTCTTTTGAACTGAGTCTTTGTTGCAGGTCCAACACCAGTGATTTGGATTGTGTCAATTCTTCCTGGACAGAACAAAGTTCCGCATTAGTGTGCTTAAGTGTTTCTTCAATCTTCTCATTTTCAGCAATCTTGTCATACAAGCCTTTGAGTTCTTCTTGCAAGGAGGCCATTTGATCTTCCATTTCTTTTGCACCAAGTTTTGCAGATTCAAGCAACCTTTCAAACTCCAAAGCCCTCTGTGTCTCAGACTCAGCATGTGATCCACTTTGTTTGTGAAGTTCCTCAAATTTCCTTGCCTCTCCAATAGAACATTGTAGCTCATGTTCCAACTCTTGCATCCTCTTTCTTGAGGTTTCAAACTCGAGGTTGAGACCATCAAAAGCTTCCTTTACTTGAATTAGCTCCTTCTGTTTTACTTCTTGAGCTTGCAATGCCTCTTGCAAATTGTTGAGCTGTGCAGCATATTTCTCCTCAGCTTCAATCGTCTGCTCTTGCAATTTCTTGTGACTGGCTTCAAGCTCCTCATACTTGTTTGCATTTTCCTCTAGCTTCTCCTTTGAAAGCCAAAGTTCATCCTTGAGCTTATCGTTTTCAGATTCAGAATGCTTTAATGCTCCAGCTACCCTTTCTAGTTCAAACTCAAGTTCCTTTGTCTTCTCTAGGGCTTCAAGTAACTCCCTGCTCGAATTGCCAAAGGCTAAGCATCTTTCAATGATGGGCTTTTCATCCTCCTTAGCTTCTGGTTTAGCATGATCAGAAGCATCTTTGATATCTAGTAATTCCTTGTCAACTTTTATGAAATCTCCACCCAATGTGGTTTCTTCATCATCTTTCTTCGCTTCTTTTTCCACAGGTGGCAGGTCTCCATTTGTTTCCTGACAACAACCAATCAAATTCAAATATGCTTAATTGATTTCAAACAGACATTGGTACAGAATTGGAGCAAAGAAATTCCTGAATTCTGAATAGTTAATTTGGAATTTCAATTCTTGTACTCAAGTTATATTCAGTTTTGTAACAGTGTGCCAATTTCACAATTGGAATAAAAGCCCACTGTTCTGGAAGGCAAATAGAAAATGTTAAAGAGCATACCTTAACCTTAACAGGCTTGTCAATGCTTTCAGAGTCCTCAACAACAACCTTCTTAACAGGGATTTCACTGCTCACTACTGTCTCTTCTTCCATTTTTTAAAAATTAAAATGCTCTCAAGTCTTAAGACCTGTTTCCCTGCTCACAATCAAACTTCCAGAATTTAGAATTAATAAATCAACCACAGCTCATTCAGCGATGTTGTTGTTTTTTATTTTTATTTTTGAAAACTAATTCAATATACTACCATAATAATAAAAAAAAAAGAAATCTACATTACTAATAAGATCTTTTTGAGTTTTTTATAAATTTTGCAACTCTAAAAAATTGTTTATTTTCACGTGTTTCATTTAAAAAATAAGAACAAAAATAGTTTGAATATTATTAAATAAGAGAATGTTTTTAGTTGCTAGCATTAAAATTTATTTTAAATAGATTTTTAATTTTTGAATTTTAATTTTAGTTTTCAATAATTATAAAATTTATAAAAACCAAAATTAAAGCCCTAAAACTACAATTATATTAAATCGAGACTCAATTTTCTACTTTATTAATTCAATTAGCCAATCTGTCATTGTAACAGGATTTCATTTGATCCGAGATTTTTTGTCCATTATACATCCTTTTTTTTATTCTTAACCTAAACAGGGTTTCTGATATGTAAAATTTTCTACCCAAGAAAATCACAAAGAAACAACAAAAAAATAAAAGAAAGAAATATAATTCATATTTTTGGAAAGGACAAAAAAATAATACTAGCAATTTATACATGTAATTGTAGAAGAATCATGTGATTAGAAATCACCTAAGAATATCAATCATGTAAGATCCACTTACTCTGTGGGTCCCTAACATACCAAATAATTGATTTTTCTTCGTCTTCTGACAAAATAAAAAAAATAAAAGAAAATGTTCCCTTAAATTTAAATCAAGCCAGCATTAACATTCTGGACCGATCTCTCACGTGAGATAGACGGGCCGGGAGCGGGAACTCACGTGACGGTACCAAAATGAAGAAAAATTCAAAATACAGAAGGAAAAGTATGCATAGTTTTTATTTTTATACCTTTCTCGGCCTTTTGCCTGAGATCAAGTATGCATAGTTTTTTGTGGGGGCTGGCCCACAAAAGTGGGCACGCCATCACTTTAGCGTCATTTTGTGGGGGTGACAGCTCAATCTCTAATAAAGACTTCCCCTTAGAGGCTAAAGGTATATATCTTCTTTCAATTTTGGACTACAATTCCTGCCGACAATCACGGTTATAAATTTCAATTCTAATTGACATTCAGCTCATGTTTGGCTCAGTTTTAAAGTGGTTGAGCTTTTTTTATATTATTTATATTTTATAAATTTAA
>BPVZ01000043.1:381248-405307 GCA_020521535.1 Rubroshorea leprosula
TATAAAAATAACTTTTATACTTAAAATTATTATTTTTAGGCTCTGATACTAGATTTTTATACTTAAAATTATTATTTGTAAGTGGTTTATTCACTTTCAGGCTCTGATACCAAATTAAAGAAATAGGAAAATCCATATAAAAATCTGGTATCAGAGCCTATAAATAATAATTTTAAGTAAAAAAAGTTATTTTTATAACAAATATAAATTTAAGGATTAAAAGATAAAAAAAATATAGTCAGAGGACTAACTTTCTGTAACAGAATAAGAAGTTTTCCGTTATCTTTGACCAAGTAGACGAAATTGAAATGAATATGAAAGTTAATAGACCACTTAGAAATAAAACATAGTTTCTAGACTAAAATGAAATCAAGGTGATAGTTAATAGACTAAAAATTAAATTAAGCCGGGATTTTGGAAAGTTAGGATTCGACAGAACCTTAGGCTTTATTTTTATTTTAGCTTACAAGCAAAACAATATCATTTTGCTAATTCTTCATCTTAGCCCTTTAGGCTTCATACTTTTTGCGACATGGTACATGAGCTTCCAATTTTATTATTCAGCCCTTGATAAAAATTGGGTTATGACAGAAAGATCACATTAGGCACCAAAAAAAAAGAGGTCATGGAAGAAATCAAAAGGAAACTAGAAGCCTACTTTGTAGAAAAACAAATTTATATAGATAAATCCGATGTAGTTTATGTGGGTGAAGAGGAAGACTTGAAAGATTAGATAACTTTAGAAGAATTACTAGCACAACTTGATGATTTGAAAGCGAAGGTACAAGATCTGTTAGAAGAGGTAAATCTGCGTACTGAGGTAGATCCAAAAATTACATTCATCAACAGTTCCCTTAAGATGTGTTTACGTGACAAAATTATTTATATTTTATGTGATTATAAGGATTGTTTTGCTTGGGATTATTCTGAAATGCTAGATCTAGATAGAAAGCTGGTGGAGCATAGATTACCAATCAAAGAAGGCTTTAGACCTTTTAAAGAATGCAAACAAATGTCTTTAGAGGTCACTTTGAAAATCAAGGAAGAAATGGAGCAGTTGCTATAAGTTGGTTTCAACAGGACATCTAGATATGTAGAATGGTTATCTAATGTAGTCCCAAATGTGAAAAAGAATGGCAAGCTAAGAGTCTATGTGGATTTCTAAAATTTGAATTTGGCAACACCAATAAATGAATATCCTATGCCAATTGTAGATCTACTAATGGATGGTGTAGCATGCCATTGAATTCTGTTATTCATGGATGGCCACAGTGGGTATAACCAGGCCTTTATTGCCAAAGAAGGCATTCCAAAGACCACTTCTCGCTACCCGGGAGCTATTGGTACTTATGAGTGAGTGGTAATGCTGTTCAACTTAAAGAATACGGGTGCAACTTACCAAAGAGCCATGAATGCCATCTTTCATGATATGATTGGTTGTTTCATGGAGATCTATATTGATAATGTGGTTGTGAAGTCCAACGAAGATGAAGAACATTTGATGCACTTAAAATTGGCTTTTGAACAAATAAGAAAGCATGGTTTGAAGATGGACACATTGAAGTGTGCATTTGGTGTTTTTGCTAGCAATTTTTTGGGATATCTGGTGTATGAGTGAGGTTTGGAGGTGGACCAGAATAAAGCAAAAGCGGTTATTAAAGCACAACTGCTTAAAAGTAAGAAAGAATTGCAAAGATTCCTTAGGCAATTGAATTATCTCAAGCGTTTTATTTCAAATTTGGCAGGGAAAACAAGAGTTTTTTCACCTATGCTGAAACTTAGGTCTGAAGTAGATTTCAAATGGGAGAAGTATCACCAGAACACCTTTAAGGAAGTAAAGCATTATTTATCAACGCTATCAGTCTTAGTGCCTTCTATTTGAGGAAAACCTTTGATTTTATATATATTTGCCACAGATGAATCTATAGGTTGTCTATTAGCTCAAGAAAATAATAAAAGGCAAGAGCAAGTTGTTTATTATCTAAGTCAAAGTCTATCACAGACTGAAGTGAAACATTCTTTGGTCAAAAAGTTGTCTTCCTTTATTTTTTTTCTGCAATAAAATTAAGGCATTATTTGCTTTATTTTGAGGTGTATGTCATATCACAAATTGATGTGATTAAGTACATATTGTCTTGACCATTATTGAGAGGCATAATTGGAAAATGGGTTCTACATGTGTCAGATTTTAAACTGAAGTACATGCTTTAAAAAGTTGTCCAAGGGCAAGCCTTGGTAGATTTTCTAGTTGATCATCCGTGCCTTGAAGTAAAAACAGATGATAAAAAAGGAGTCAATTTATTTTCCATAGGTTTGGTTCCTTAAAAGCTTATGTTTGATGGGTCTAGCACAGATTCCATGTTTGGAGCAAGAGTTGTTATCATTTCTCCAACAGGTTTGAAAAACTAGATGTTATTCCAATTAGATTTTGATGGTACCAACAACCAAGCTGAATATAAGGCATTGATCATTGGACTAGAGGGTCTTGATTTAATAATTCATCTATTAACTATTACTTTTTTTTATTTTCATCTAGAATCTTTATTTTCTTTTAAACTCATCTATTAACTTTCAAAATTGTTTCATTTTCATCTACCCCACACAATTCTATTAGTTTTGTTGACAAAACTTCACAACTGGTGCCACATGTTACCCTTTAAGTAGCCACGTGGCAAGTGAAATTTCTTACCTCATTGTTTCTCTTTATTATTATTATTATTATTATTTTTTGCCACCATTTCCTTTAACTAAAACTAACATGTTATTAGAAAAATAATAAAATTAAAAGTTTTTCTAATCTATCTGTAAAACAATTTTTTTAGTATTAATTGTCATTAAAAAATAAAATTTAACATTTATTTAATCAATTGTCCAATTAAAATAATACATATAATATTGGTGATAAAATTAATATCAACTTTTGTTATTTTTTATATCAATTAATATAAAAAAGATATATTAATTATACCCTTAACTTCTTCATTAAGGGCACAGGTTAGATAAATTTTAAAACTAAAATATAAGCATTTTAAAAAATGATTTTTTTAACAAGTATTCTTAAAATACAAGTTAAAATATATATCTATTATACTTTTTATGAAAAATATAAAAATAAACTTTAATTTTATTAATAGACCAATTAAAATCATCTAGAGTGAGAAATGAGTCAGGTTTAGTTCAAAACTATATATATATATATATATATATATTTGTTTAAATTCTTGTGTTAAGTCCGATTAGTGGTTTTAATTTTTTACACTATAATTAATTAATATTTAAAAAATAATGTAAAAATAATTTTTTATATTATTTTTTGGGATAGCTTCTCGTTTCCTTATTTAGGTTAAATGCTTAATATAAAAAAATGGGAGATGGTATAAGGAGAATTTTTTTTACATAATTTTTTATATAATTTTTATATGTCATTAAATAAGTCATTAAATGAGTAGATATTTTTAATATTATGAGTCTCAAATAAATAAAAAATAATTATTTCAATAACATATAAAATTAAATCAAAAAAGAATATAAAAAATTATTTCTAAATCATTTTTAAAAAAATTAATTACAATGTCAAAAATAAACCACTAGTCGAGCTTAACATAATAATTTAAACAAAAAAACTATAAAGTTTCAAACTAAACCTAACTCATTTCTCACTCTAGATGATTTTAATTAATTGGTTAATAAAATTAAAGTTTATTTTTATATTTTTATAAAAAATATAATAAATATATATTTTAACTTATATTTTAAGGATACTTGTTAAAAAAATATTTTTTTAAAATGCTTATATTTTAGTTTTAAGATTTATCTAACCTGTGCACTTAAGATGGAAGTTAAGGGTATAATTAATACATCTTTTTATATTAATTGATATAGAAAATGACAAAAGTTGATATTAATTTTATTACTAATGCTACATGTATTATTTTAATTGAATGTTCAATTAAATAAATGTTAAATTTTATTTTTTAATAATAATTAATAAAAAAAATTGTTTTAAGGACACAAATTAGAAAACCTTTTAATTTTATTATTTTTTTAATAATAGATTTGTTTAATTAAAGGGAAACGATGGCAAAAAAATTAAATAAAATAAAGAGAAACAATGAGGCAAGAAATTTCACCTGCCATGTGGTTGCTTACATGGCAGCATATGGCACCATATGTGAAGTTTCGTCAATAAAACTAACGGAGTTGTGTGGGGTAGATGAAAATCAAACAGTTTTGAAAGTTAATAGATGAGTTTGAAAGAAAATAAAGATTTTAGACTAAAATGAAAAGAAGGTACTAGTTAATAGATGAATTATTAAATTAAGCTGGACTATAAGTATTAGTAGAACTCAAGGTACCTGTGATAGAAATTATTGATGACTCACAACTAATTTTAAAACCATTAGAGGGTGAGTATAAATGCACTAGTTTGTCCTTGGCGCCTTATTTTTGCTCTAGCAGTACAACTTCTGGAAAAGTTTGATAATTTAATCTTAAGGCATGTAACTCAAGATCTGAACACAGAAGCCAATGAGATAGTACAATTGCCTCGGGCTTGAAAATCCCAAAAGGCGCGATGAGAAAAATTGTTGTTGTCGAAAAACAAATTTTGCTATCCATTCACAAGCATGGTATGGCAATTTCTGCTTGTTCTACAAACATAACCCAAATAGATTGGCGTTATCAAATCATAGAGCACCTCAAGAATCCAAATTCTAAGGCTTCAAGGATGATGAGAATGCAAGCCTTGAATTATATTCTGTTGGAAAATGTTCTCTATCATAGAGGGCATGATGAGCTTCTTCTGTGTTGTCTATAACTAAATGAGTACTATTAGATCATGTTAGATGTACATAATAGAATCTACGGTGCACACCAAGTTAGAATTAAGATGTGCTAGTTAATTTGCAAACATAGGTTTTTCTAGTTGTCAATTTTGAACGATTGTTTGGGGGTGTTGGTGATGTAGGTGGATGAGTTAGCAATTGTGACGATGTGGAGGCTGACTAGGATGACACCCGAGAAAATGAAGGGGGTTTTTTCGGTGGCACCCATCTCATATGCAGAAAGCTACATGCTACGGGCCATCCCACTCTGTTGGGCAATGATATCTTGTAGTGAACTTCTCCAGCAAAGCTTTTTAACAAAAAAGATAAATCTTCTGTTGACTCAATGTACTCCAAGAGGGGGGGTGAATTGGAGTTCTAAAAATTCTCCCCTTTTTGCAACCACAACACCCAAATTAAAGAGAGTAGAGAAGAAGAGCTTGCTCAATGATTTATAGAGGTTCGGTCCAACCACTTGGAGCCTAGTCCTCTACCTTGGCTTCACTCACTAAGGATTTCCTCCACACTCTCCACTAACAACAACAAGGGTGGCTTAAAGGAGCCACTCAATCCTTTTACAAGAATATGGGTGTTTCTCTCAAATCTCACCCCTTTACAAGATAAACCCCAAAGATCCTCTCTACAGATCATTCTTGAAGGAATCAACACACCCCCAAGATCACTCACTAATAGCACAAGAAGAGGATTACAAACAAAGATCTCTCAAAGATTAAAATCTCTAGTTAATGCATAAGTTGGTGGGTAAAGATATTCAATATAATGTTCTCCAAACTTCTTCAGATCTGTTACCAACCATATTTATAGCCCCTTCCTTGAAAATAGCCGTTTCTAGCCATTAGAGGTCATTAAATGCTCTGCAGGACACAAAGCTCGATCTGCAGGATTGTCAGGAGAGCCGGCTTAACATTCTAGAGCAGGGTCTGAAGAGCCAGCTTAACATTCTACACTTCCAGAGCCGGCTATCCGGGTTTGCAGATTATTCTGTTTTTCTCAAGAGTCAGCTGCAAAACTTTGAGCCGACTTTGCAACTCCGACTTTAAATACATTAAATAATCTTCAAATCACTCGACCGTTGTGCATTAAATGCACCCTCACAGCCGGCTATAAAGTTGGAGCCGGCTTTGCGTCTTTTCTCCGCGCACGCCAAGCAACGGTCTTCAAATTTTTGCTTGTAGAGCCGGCTGCGCTTCTAAAGCTGGCTCTCTGCACTTCCATTTCACTAGAGCCGGCTGCACTTTACCAAAGCCGACTCTTTGCACATTGAATCCTTTTGGTCTATTTTTAGTGCCATCCAAGTTTACTTGCAATCTTCTGGCAACTTAACTATACACTTAAATAAACCAATTAGTCACTCAAATGTGTTTTGTAATCATCAAAATCATAGGTACAACATCTTCTAGCCAAGCTGGTAGGGCTTAGCGACAATGGTGGGACTCCAAGGATTCAAGATGATTACACAACTATCAAAAACATGATGGAGAGAAGTTGTGTGTTGTTAAGGAAGGGCAACAAAGATGGAAAAGACATGTGGTTCAAAGATTACAACTTGAGAGTCACATTCATACATAAATCATTGTAACATGGTAATAATGACAATAAATGTGGCATCTTTCATCTTTAGTGTATATCCTTACTCTATAATGAACAATCCTCATATTGAAAACAAAAAGCACAACAACTCCACTCTTGAAATTCTTCCAAAGACAAAAGGATAAACTTGAGAATGGTGATGGGAAAAGGAAGGGTGACTGCCTGGGAGCTTATGAATGGAGCACTTGAACCCGTTTTTGATGCTAACCTTGCAACTTGATCGTTTGATGCTCAAGGAGAACTACTCGGAAGCTGAATCTGTAGACTGTTGTTTCCCAGCCATAATATTCTATGAGTTTGGAAATGTTCTGCGGTGTTAGGTGATATTTTGCAGTGTTGGAAAATGTTCTGCAGAGTTGGAGACACAAGAAATCTAGAAAAATGGTGATTTCCGGGGGTTTTAGTGTGCAGGGTAGTGGGTCAAAGGTGGGATATTTTTAAGAGGAAATATGGGTGCTTCAGTAGAAAGGCTGAAGTTGTATCTTCATCTGTTTTTGTGTTGCATGCGTTTATATGTGTTCTGGAAAATGAAGGGTAGATAATATATATATATATATGCAGTGGCATTGTTGTAATTTCTAGTTGATGGCTTAGAGGTGTGCAGATAGGTTTGGGTGAGCTGTTGAATTTTCGGTGGCTCCGGGCATTGCTAGTATCTCTACGGCAGTGGCATCATGAATTGCCTAACGATCCTAGCGAAGCTTCGCTGGTTCTAGTGAAAAACTAAAAATTGTATATTTCTGACAATGCCTTCAGCCATATGAAATCCCAATTTTACGAAGGTGCTTGAGTGTAGTCAGAAAAAACAACACCTGCACAGGATTTAGTAGGTTCCCTAAGCTCTGCATGGGATTTTGGAGGATTCTGCAAGCGAATAGTAATCTTTTGTAGCAGTTTCCAAAGCCATGGAACTTGTGCAGCCACCTCTGCATTAAATATGGTTGTAAGTTGTTGATGGTGACCAACACAACATCTCTGGTTAGTTTTTTTAGTGGGATTTCCAGCCTTTAGTTAGTATCAAATGGTACTATTTCGGAAATCAAGTTTGCTCCCAGATTTTCGCCACCCAACCCTTTCTGGCGAAGTCGAGTAACATCGCCAGTGCCAAGCTTCGCTGGTGCGAACGCCTTGCTTCGTCTGTGCGAATGCCTTGCTTCACCAGACGAGTAGCATTCACCTATCCATGCTTGCCAAGCCATTACCCTCATAGTTTATCTTGAATAATTCCCATGAGCTTGGATTCATGGACTTGTGTTTATCTACACCAATAGCAAAGCACATGTGAATATATGTCCAAGTATTTAAGCATAAGAAACGTATAAATATATGCAGCGAAGGAGGGAACGCCCTTGTGTATTAAAGAGGGCTATGTGGATGAATGTTTGCTACTTCCATTTATTTGTTGGTCATGGCAAATGTCAATATATTGTTATTGTACATGGCTGGCATTGCACCAGGACAAGGAACAAGTGAAATGGGTGTGTATTGTGATATCGTTGTCCCAAGGCAAGCTTTGTTGGCCGGTGATACCTGCTAGCAGATAAGACAGAGAAAATATGTGTTATGAGTTAGGATTATCGGCGATCAGTAATTTTGTCCCTTTGTGTAGAAGAGCGATAATGTGCATGACGTCTGACCATGTTATGTACGTGTTGTGGGGTCAACCATGAATAGTTTCCCCATGGCCAAAGGGACAACAGTGGCTAGCTTTGTCCATGGCTGGAGCGTGAATTATGTGGAATTGGAAGAGCATTCCCACTAATTCGCCAAGCCGCGAAGGGGTAAATCTCATTAAACCAAACTCCGCCATAGTGATGAATATGTACATAGAAGGGTGTAGTTGTCTCCATGGAAAGGGAATGCCAGCCGCATCCATGGCTTCCGATACGACAAGGTGTGATACCACTGACAAATGTTGGCCCTTCTTGTCGTACCCACACTGTCAAAGGGTGGTCCTGGTTGTTGTTGCCCACCGGGCATCGCACCACCATGCACGAGCGGCCACCAAGGGACCTTTCTCATCGATGGCAGCACCAGTTTTCCTCACTGGTATAAATCCAACGGGAACCAACTCAAAGTCACTAGCCCTAAAAGGAGGTAGTTCACTAATGGGACATGGCTATACATGGGGAAAGAAAAGTTAACGACTTCACCTCGGTAATTGTCAAGAGTGATTTTCAATTTTCATGTAGATGCAGGGGCTCATACCTTCAATATTGTCACTTTTGGTTGAGTCTTTACTATTTCAAGCTTCTTTGTCACACTAGGGGTGCCATATGAGACCTTCACACCTCCCTTAGTCTGCAGCAAAATAGAAGGGGGACTTAACAACCATGTTTCGGCATTTCTCAAAATAAGGGATGAGTCCAAATGGCTTACCATAGTAGGTTTTTGTGGTAGAACTTCACTGGCATTAGCCTTATTCGCCGACTCAGTTGTGAAGGTTGCAAGATCACTTCAATCAATTATAGAGTCAACAACATTAAGTATGTCGTCAAGAAGTGGAGGCTCACCTATTTCACTAGCCAAAATTTTTCGGCGAACTTCAAGGTTTGCCAAAGCTTCCTTTATGTTCACTGCAAGGCTTCTGCTCGCTTAGCCTCTTTAGACTTGGATGGAACTTTATCGTCACCAGGAATGGGGATCGGACCAAAGCCTTCGTTGGAAGCTACTGATTGCTCATACAAACATTAAGTCACATGTTGAAGGATCCTTAGCGAGGTAAACAACGACCAAAAGGTATAGACGAAGGACCGAGAAGTAAACTTACCTAGAATGAGGCACTTGAATCATAATACTTCTCACCCAAGTGCCTACCGCCATGAACGGGTCTCAATCTCTTGATCCGCTCAATCACCTCAGGATTTAGATTGCCCCAAGAACTTTCATCGCTTTCACTGTCATGACTTGTATCTTTTTCCTTGGCAATTTTGGCCTTGGAGGGTGTGGGCACTTTAGCCTTACTTTACTTGCTAGTTGGTGAAGCAAAAGTTCTACGCGCTTTGCTCTTAGGTGGATGGGCTGCACTCTTCCTTTTACCCAAAAACAACCTCTTGAGAGGGGCAGCTTCATCGGCTCCTTTTGCAATGTCACGAGAAAGGCACGGGAACATAAAACATTCTTCAGCACTAATCCAATCTAGCCGAGTTTAAGATAAAGAGAGAAAATAAGAGGAAAAAGTAAGAGAGTATATTTACCTCCGACTCGAACGCTGCCAGCTGCCTCTTGCCCAAGTTCTTCACCAACGGCACCAGCTTGGTTATACTTTTCCTCTGCCATGCCAAGAATGGGAGGATAGACGGATACGCACTGTCCATTGTCCTTCCTAGTTAGAAACCCCTAAGAGTGTTTGCTGCGATAACTCAAGAAAGAATTATTGTGGGTAAAAAGATGTTTATAATCCTGGGAAGCAGGATCATACTCCACCACTTCCAACAATGATTGAATGAAAGCTTCAAACTTTTTCAGCAGTGTCCCTTAATACTCCAACATGGGTGACGATATGGTTGACATTCTCGTAGTGCTAAAAAACCTTAGTGTGGCAGCACCCTCGCCCCACATAGCCGTGGTAGCTTCATTAATGTAAGGCCACATAGTCTTATTCCAATCTGTCTTGTCCAAAGAAGGAGTACAAGGCACATCCTGATCATAACCAAATTGTCTCACAACTCTCTCCAGACAATAGCACTCTAAACTCCACGTCCCTCACCATGTAATGCATGGCAACATGGATGGTGCTATCATCGCCAGCGTTTCCAAATGACTTGAGTTCCCTATGGTAAACTCCACAATCTGACTTCCAGGCACCGTTGGGAGTGCCTTGTCAGAGAGGTTCACCTCGGGTGGAGCAAATGTCCTAGGCATTGTCTTGTATGCATGGAAATTAAAGCTGCCATAGTCATCCAAAAGGCCATCAACTTCCAGGATTACTTGTCCCTTTATTTTCCTTTTTCCTATCCAAGAGCAGGCTAATGGAGCTGTTCCACTGGTGTAACCACACTTCATCATGGGATATTTCTTCAAGGCCTTTCCACTAGTAACACGGCCATAATTATACGGGCGAAATCTCTCCCATGCAAACATTTGCAACAAAGACAAACATACATGTGACTCAATGATGTAATAGTTGGCACCGAGAATGTCATCAAAGTGGAGCAAATCAAGCATGTGATAGAGCGTACCTAGCATCAGATAGGCTAAAGGGAGCTTCACACTTTCAGCTAATCGAATTGCTAGAGGAATACACTCAGCCATAATCTTGTGGTTCAGGAAGCCCCCAAAGACAAACTTACTCAACCAAGCCGTAAGGAAAGCTGCACGGACATACGGGCTATCTTTACCTTCGCCCGTTCGAAAGTACTGCATCCAAGTCGAAAAATCAATGCCGTACTCTCCCCTCCATGAGCGAGAAGAGGCACTAGCATTCCTCCTCATCACCTTCTTCAAAGCTACTAGTGTGGCAGGCTCCTTCGGTGTTAACACTATGTGCTATGGATCTTGTTCCCCAATGATAGACAACAACATCAGGTTTGCCACATCCTCTAAAGTCATGCTAACCTCCCCAAAAGCAAGGATAAAAGTATGGGTACTCATGCACCACCTTCTCACCAAATGACGGAGTCACTCTACATTACCACTAATTTGTAGAGTTTAACTCAGAGCTACCGACTTAAGAATCCTGGCAACACGCAATATCTCCACAAAGCCGTTCTCGGCAAACATCTCTTTATCCCAACCCGACCAATCTTCCATCCTTCGCATTACGTCGCATGGCGAAGGAAACCATGCTACATTGATGTCACTCCCTTTGAAAGCCTTAAGCAAAACTAGATTCTTTTGCTTTTCAAGTGCCTTCTTCACTGACCAAGCATTGAATTCCAAAAAGCCATCATGAAAGTTGTACCACGGGTCATGGTACGACTGCACACCGTCGATTGGATAAGGATTAGTCATCTCCTAAAACTTTCTACGGAAAGAAATGAGGAGACAAAACAAAGATTTAGATTAATAGAAGCACAAGAAATTTGCAGCATGCAACCACAAAAAAAAAAAAAAAAAAAAAAAAAAAAACGAAGCAAAGAAACAAGGATCCATCACTACCTCGGTTAGAAAAGGGATTTTGTCATATTTGCACACTAGATTAACCTTCTCGAGAAGGATCCGGTCACTTTGTTAAGGAATCTAGAAATTTGATAGAAGAAGATGATGAAAATCGGGGATGTAGAAGAAAGAGAGAAGGGTTCAACAATTTTGTGGAAAAGGAAGAAAGGGAAAATTGAAAGACTCACTAAGGAAGGAGGAGAACGGTAGAAAGGGAAATTAAAGGCAGCATTAAGTGCACCAGCCAACCACTTCGCCACCTGTCGCTCATCAACATGGCCAACAATTATCAGAGGGATGGCAAGTAAGGTGCACATTGCCTTGATGCATATTCATGTATGCAATCTCCTTTAAAAATCTTCCCTTTTTATGTGCCCTCGTAACGGGATTTTTAGGGAAGGTTCAATTTTTTTATTTTTTCAAAAGGGGAGTTACTTTTCTTTATAACTGTTGAAAACCTCCCTGGGGAAGAGCTTTGGACTTTCCTTCAAATCTAAACTGTAATGAATAGCATTCAAAAAAAAAAAAAAAGAGAGATCTACAGTGATTGCTCAGAACGTATTATTTTTTTGAGAAGAAAGACAGTGCAACTCGTGCAAGAATCTTGGTGAGGATGCGATCGAAAGCTTGTTCACTATACTCATATCTACAGCAGTTGGAATCACTACCGCCTAGAATTTTACTTCGGCCTTGCTTGGCTCACATCTGTGCTGAAACCCCGTCAATAGCATTATAGCCCACGCCTTACTCATCAATAGTAGCCAAGGTCATACTGGACTCACCTATGCTTGTTACTATTTTACACAGCCAAGCTTAACACAACTTGGCCTCTGTCGAAATTATTTCACCATCAGCAGCTTACCTAGTTGGAGCCAAGTCTGGTAATCCTAAGTCTTTCAAATCACATCTGCTTTGACAAGGGGACCCACATTGATTATCTGGTTTCTATATCATCCAAGCATGCTCATGGTGATATGGAGAATGCCTTGCTAATCTACCTCCCTCAACGCCAAGCGACCAAACTTGTTGTTACAACTTCGTCCACTTAGGGGGCTAATGTTGAGGGATGAATTTCTATGGTTACATCACCAATGACGTGTGCGGATCCACATTAGCAAAGGCCCACGACTCTCATTTCCCACATCAGACGTGCAGTTCCTATTTTCCACTAATTGCTGTAATGGAATCAGCATCGCCAGAAACGACACTAATGCACTTCATTGGAGACATCGCAGAATGAAACCTACTCCAGCATCTATTTTCACATACATGGCCAGACATAGCTAGATCTATTTCGGTGACATGATTGGGCATTTCTTGATGGTTATGTCCTTTGCAACGATATTCACTGTTGTATCCTGTGGCTCCCAACAATGGATAAAGAGCCTACTTTACTACATGGCTTCCGTCAAAGCACAACAATATGATCTACATAGCTCCCCGTGATGGGCAACAAGCCAAGCATCTATCTCTACATATCTCTATCACTGGTTTCCATCAATGACAGTGGGATGACCCTATTACATCTACATAGCTTCCAATGATGGACAATTGGCCAAATTTACTATCTCATCTAGCCTTCAACAATGGGCAACAGGCTACGCATTTCCATATATCTTATTACATCAGCTCCCAGCAACAGACAAAGGGTCGGATTTCTGCATATTCTATCTCACTGACTCCCAAAGATGGACAAAGAGTTAGCGCAAATCGGTATGATTAGTGTGAAGCCAGTAACAGTTACAACCCTGTGATCGGATGGGATGGCTACCCTCCAGTGATAAAAATCCACCATGTCAAATGAAATCTATAGCATATTTCTTCATGCTTGGCCAATAATAACCATGAGCTAAAAGTTGCTCATACAGCTTTCTCCATCCTTGATGTTCGTTGCATTCCCCCACATGCATTTCAACCATGACTTTCTAAGATTTTGTCAATGATAGGCAGTGAAGCGGCTCGCTAGCGAAGCTGGTACGAAACAAAACTTTTCCATCCATGAAAAACTTCGACAAAGATATTTTTAGATTGTGTGCATCCTTCAAAGACTCTGGCCATATTCCCTCAACGAAGTACTCCATGTAGGGATGGCACCAGTCTTGAACACTATCAACAGAGAAGCATTCTTTGTTTTGATAGTAAGTCTGTTGACAGGATACACATTGCTGCTGAAATTCAGTGGATTGTCGAGCCATGTCTGGCCAATAATACCTTACTTGCTG
The DNA here is from genome assembly GCA_020521535.1 of Rubroshorea leprosula. NCBI lineage: Eukaryota > Viridiplantae > Streptophyta > Magnoliopsida > Malvales > Dipterocarpaceae > Rubroshorea > Rubroshorea leprosula. The sequence goes on from BPVZ01000043.1 coordinate 395,005, forward strand.
GATCCGGTGTTAGAGGCTCACACGGCTATTGTGACCACAAGTGCGATCATGAATTTCCCTAAGTTTGTGATAAGCCTCCTTATCGCTGATGATGGCCAAGATTCCGCTAGGGAGGTGATAGTATAGCTCACAAGAAATAATAACATAGCCAAATAGGTCCCTCAAAGGCATGCTAGAGTTTTGCTATTGTAGGGCGTTATAAGTTTCATACTGCCAGTCAAGATGGTCAGGTAGCTCAAGCAAAACAGATTCGTAACCTGGGTAGATAGGTTGCTCTTTGCGAATAATCTGGACACTGAAAGAATTCTCGGCCATAGGCACTCTTGAAGCGATTATGGCTAAGGCATTAGCCAATCGGTTCTCCATCTACTGTACCTGCTCGTATCTTATGCTGGCGAAGGACTGCTCCAAGTGTTGGCTAAAAGAACAATATGGCGTGAGTTGTTCTTCTCGAACAGCGAAGGTACCTTGAACTTGGCCAAGGATCAAACCTGAATCGCCAATGATTTTGAAGCGCTGCACACCAGCCTTTTTAACCATAATGAGGCTAATAAGATAAGCCTTGTACTCTACAGTGTTGTTCGTGCATTGAAAATCAAGCTTGAATGAAAGCACTATATCATGGCCATTGTCATCTTTGAGAACAACGCCAGCCTTAGCCCTTTTAGCCGTGGAAAAACCATCGAAATATAATGTCCATTCTTCCTAAATTTCCTATGTAGTAGCAACCTCACCGCCTAAGACTTCGTTTGAAAAAGAATACTGGACTTCGCCACAGAACTCAGATAGCAAATTTGCAATAGCTTGCCCTTTTATGGCAGTGGGATTAATGCATGTAATATCATATTGAGACAATTGAAGGAGCCAGTTAGCAAGATGGCCAATAAGCATGTGCCATGTTAGAAGGTACCGAATAGGTTGAGACTTGGATATGAGTTGTATCTTATGAGCTAAGAAATAATGTCGAAGGCGCTAAGATACATAAATTAATGCAAGGCAAATTTCCTCAACAAAAAGGTACCTTGATTCGACGCCCTTGAGGTTTTTACTAACATAATAAACCAGCTGTTCCTTGCCTTCGTGGTTATCTTGGGCAACCAGTGCACTCACAGTTTTGTCAGAAGTAAACAAATCGACTTTAAGTGGTCTGCCTTGGATGGGGACAGATATGGTCAACAATCTAAGCATGAGATCCTGCAGATGTGAGAAGGCATGTCGTTACTTCGCTGTCCATACGAAAGTAGCTCCTTTCTTCAGCAAAGGGCTAAATGCAGATAATATTTCTGCCAGTGAAAGGATGAATCTACGGATATATAAGACCTTGCTAATGAAGCTATGTAGCTGTTTGAGATTCTTTGGTGGCTGCATGGCATAGATAACTTCAGACTTGGCCAAATCCATACTGATACCGTGTTTACTCACAAGGAAGCCCAAGAATTTCCCAGCAGAAATACTAAATGCACATTTCACTAGATTCATTTTCAGCTTGTATAGACGACATCTATCCAAGACTTTCCTCAACACATCAAAATGGCCCTGTCTTGTTTTGAATTTCACCACAATATCATCAATGTAGACTTCAATATATATGTGGATGAAATCATGAAAGATTGCTACCATGACTCATTGATAAGTAGCCCCAGCAATTTTGAGTTTGAAAGGCATAACAGTATAGTAAAAATTACCAATAGGGGTATGAAAAGTAGTCTTCTCTGTATCTTTAGGGCACATACTGACTTGATTATATCCACTGCTACCATCCATGAGAGAGTATATCTCGCAGCCAGCAATAATGTCCATTAACAAGTCCATGTTTGGGATAGAGAATTCATCTTTGGGGCATACCTTGTTGAGGTCACGAAAGTCAATGCAGCACCTAATCTGCCCATTCTTCTTTCAAACTAATATAATATTGGCCAACCAAGTCGGCTTCTTTATTGGTTTGATGAATCTTGCAACCAAGAACTTCTCAACTTCTTCTTTAATTTTCAAAGTAACCTTTGGATGGAAGCCGTGATTTGGCTACACAATTAGCTTCATATTAGGATCAACACTCAAAGAATGTGCCACCAAGGTTTGATCAAGCCTCGACATTTCATCATAGTTCTAGGCGAAAACATCCGTATATTCTCGGAGCAGATAAACCATTTTGGGTCTTTCATCCGCAGAAAGAGTGGTGCTAATATGTACATGCCTGGGGTTCGTTGGATCATCTCCAAGATCAATAGCTTCAAGGGACTCTAGAGAAATGAGTGCTGATTAAGCTTCATGAAGGGTTGGCAGCTCGTTGGGCGGTATTAGATGATCAGCTTCGCTAGAGAAATCTAGATGTTTAGCAAGTATCTTATTTTTAACCTCAAGAGTGAGTCATTCTGCTTTGTTGGAGAGATCTCATTCATCAATTGAAGTATCTCTCTTCGAAGGGAAGAATAAATGATCCAAAGACATGGCTACACTACTGGCAATAAGGCCATCTCGTGCATGGCCGAGAGGCGCCACGCGCCTTCATAAAGTATACTTGATCCTCTCATTGGAAAGAATAGTTCGAGTGCACTTTAGGCGCACTTAGACAGCCTTTCCTACCTCATTTTTCTGCCTCTTATGTTCCAGGACACTTCATAGATCAAGATCAAGATTATCTTTGATATCATTCCATGCTGGCAGGACAATGCCACTCGAGCGAGAATCTGTCGCTTCCCTAGAGGGGGCGAATTCATCGTAAAAAGCAGCTTTAGCGAAGTGGGTCTCAGTCTGATCAAATGGCAACGAGTTGGCAGAGATGTGAAAAACCTTCCCATTTAGACGACCTTTGACACATTGATGATAAGTAGAAGGGACAATTTTATGTCAATTCAACCATGGCCGTCCTAGCAATATATGATAAGAAACTTTCGTATCAATAACATAAAGCATAGTTTGAGATTGGACTGGATCGACCTTTAATTCAAGCTGAATATATCTAAGGGCGTGCTCACTATTGTTGTCAAAGCCAACAATGTTGAGTAGAGACCTGATGATTCTTCGTTAAGAGATTCCCACAGCAATGATGGTGCTCAGCGGTATCAGGTTGAGAAAGGATTCTATATTAATAAGTGCACGCTTAACATTGACAGAGTTGATTTGAGCAGATAAGTAAAGAGGCTTTCTATGATCAGGATATGGTGCCTCCATATCTTCATTAATGAACGTGACGGCATTGGAAGATTCATGACAAGCATGGCTGGCATGTGCTTCAGCATTGAGACATTCTCCTCCAGCCTTATTGGCGATGGAGAGTATGGCCTCTATGGCTCTTCGTCGTGCGTCAATAATGAAACCAAGCTAATCAAATAGCATCTTGAACTTTGGAGTTCGTTGGAATGCACGAACAAAGAAGTTGGGCATATCGTCAGGGAATTCAACTATTGGCTTGCTTACTCTAATGCTTTCCACATGAGTGGGAACATTAATAGCACCTTGATTGTGGTGTGGGAGAATATCTTTGTCCACCCTCTGTCTCCTGTTTGGCGCTTCTAACAGTCTTTCTAAAACCCGTCGATGATACATCCTTCTTAAGGAAAAATAGTCCATGGTCACATGGTGGACAAAGCGATGGTAGCGACAATACTTGGAGTTGCACTTGTCATCATCGTTGGGCTCACGATGTGCCTAAGGTAGTGTGATGGCACCATTAGTGATCCACCGATCTAAGAGCACGTCAAGTTCTTTGATAGTGAGAGGAATATGTGGTGGCGGTGGTGTGTCACGATCCCTCTTTTTCTGTTCTTGTCTTTGGCCTCGGATAGAGGCAGTCAAGGTGTGAGCAACGGTTTTCTTTTCTGTCGACTTCGCTGCAGACTTCCCAATAGAGATGGCTTTGGCGGCATTGGGTAGCCTTGCAAACTAGTTGATCCTAATGTTTTCGAGGACAGTGCAATATTTCGGAAACATGTTGCTGATGCAAATTTCCACTAAGAAGGACTCAGCATGGCCATCATAGTAATCAAGTGCCAAATCCCTGAATATTTTCACATAAACCATTAAATCTTCACCAGCACATTGGTGGGTGTTGTGGAGATCAAGGATGGTGATGCGCTCTTCACTTTGAAAATATTTTTGACAAAATTGTTCCACCATCTCATCCTAAGAACAGACAGAGGCGAGAGGCAAAGTGGTGTACCATGTATAAGCTTTATTGGAGAAAGACTTTGAGAACTCATGTAAACACAAATCTCTGTCATCGGTGTGAGCCCCCATGTCATCAATGAACTTGTTGACGTGCTCCACAGCACTGCCTTTCCTTCCATTGTACTGCAAGAATGCAAGACTTTCATATTTCTTTGGAGATGGCCTGGACAGAATCTCCTTTGGACAGGGTGGGTCACAAATGAATTGAAAAGGGATTGTTCCATGTTTGGAACGCTTCCTATCCGAGAAAGCAGTAAGGTTTGCCATGGTGACATAACCTTGGGTAGAATCGGCTGCATTGGGTAGAGCTCCATCGGTATTGGTAGCTACAACTACTGGTGGTGTCGAGTTGTTCGGCTGCACAGCAGAATCTCTGTTACTATTGGTAGCCCCAGTATGGACTTCTTGTGGTTGGAAAGTTCCAGCCATATTGATGGGTTGTGCTGGATCCTGCGTAGCATCTTGGGTTTGTATGTTGGTGAGGAGCTAAGTAGTCCTTTGTTGGTCTTCGTGCAGGACTCGGATAACTTGAACTAGGGATGCAAGGCTAGGATTGGTGATTCCTTGCAAGAGGTCACTAAAAACATTTGTTGATGGGCGCAGCTGTTGAACCTTCCGTCCATCATCTTGGCCAGGCGCTTAATTCCTATCAATAATGCAAGATGAGGTTGCCCTTGTGATAAGCATGGGTGGAAAAAGTTTGCTGAAGATAAATAAATAATGCTGAGGTAGAATGCTATAGATATTACACCGCTGAAGAAGAGCAGAACATGATGAAGCTTTAGGATGACCTCCCCAATGGAGTTGCCATTTTGTTTGGAGGTGTTGGTGATGTAGGTGGATGAGTCAGCAACTGTGATGACGTGGAGGCTAAGTAGAATGACACTCGAGAAAATGAGGGGGGTTCTTTCGGTGGCACCCATCTCATGTGTGGAAAGCTACATGCTATGGGCCATCCCATCTATTGGGTGATGATATCTTGCAATGAACTTCTCCAGCGATGCTTTAAAAAAAAAGGATAAATCTTCTAGCCAAGTCGGTAAAGCTGGGTGGCAATGGCGGGACCCTAAGGATTCAAGATGATTGCACAACTACCAAAAACATGATGGGGAAAAGTTGTGTGCTGTTAAGGAGAGGCAGCAAAGATGGAAAATACATGTGGTTCAAAGATTACAACGTGAGGGTCACATTCATACATAAATCATTGTAACATGGTAATAATGACAATAAATGCGACCTCTTTTATCTCTAGTGTATATCCTTACTCCATAACAAACAATTCTCATATTGAAAACGAAAAGCGTAGCAACTCCACTCTTGAAATTGAAATTCTTCCAAAGACAAGAGGATAAACCTGAGAGTGGTGATGGGAGAATGAAGGGTGACCGCTTGGGAGCTTATGAATAGAGCACTTTATCTCGTTTTTAATGCTAACCTTGCAACCTTGATCATTTGATGCTCAAGAAGAACTACCCGGAAGCTGAATCTGTAGCCTGTTGCTTCCTAGCCATAATATTCTACAAGTCTAGAAATGTTCTGCGATGCTGGGTGATATTCTACAGTGCTGGAAAATGTTTTGTAGAGCTAGACATAGGAAATCCGAAAAAATGGTGACTTCTGGGGGTTTTAGTGTGCAGGGCAGTAGGTTGAAGGTGGATATTTTTTAAAGGAAAAATGGGAGCTTCGGTAAGTGAGGAAGAAAGGCTGAAGTTATATCTTTGTTTGTTTTTGTGCTATATGAGTCTATATGTGTTCTGGAAAATGAAGGGCAGATAATATATATATGCAGTGGCATTGTTGTAATTTCTGGTTGATGGCTTAGAGGTGTGCAGATTGGTTTGGGTAAGCTGTCAAATTTTCAGTGGCTCTGAGCATTGTTGGCAGCTCTACAACAATGGCATCATGAATTGCCCAATGGTCCCAACGAAGCTTCTTTGGTTTTGGCGAAAAACTAAAAATTATATATTTATGGCAATGCCTCCAGCTATACGAAATCCCATTTTTAGGAAGGTGCTTGAGTGCAACCAGTAAAAACAACACCTGCACATGATTTGGTAGGTTCTCTAAGATTTGCATAGGATTTTGGAGGATTCTGCAAGCAAATAGTAATCTTTTGCAGCAGTTTCCAAGGCCATGAAACTTGTGTAACCACCTCTGTATTAAATATGGCTACAAGTTGCTGATGGTGATCAAGATAGCATCTCTGCTTAGTTTTCTTAACAGGATTTCCAACCTTTGGTTAGTATCAAATGGTACTGTTCCGAGCATCAAGTTTGCTCCCAAGTCTTCGCCACCCAACCCTTTCTGTCAAAGTTGGGCAACATCACCAATGCCAAGCTTCGCTGGTGCAGATGCCTTGCTTCGCCATACGGGCAACGTTCACCTATCCATGCCTGCCAAGTCACTACCCCTATAGTTTATCCCGAATAATTCCCATGAGATTGGATTCATGGGCTTGTGTTTATCTGTAGCAATAGCAAAGCACATGTGAATATATGTTCAAGTATTTAAGCATAAGAAATGTATAAATATATGCAACGAAGGAGGGAACGCCCTTGTGTATTAAAGGGGGCTAAGTGGATGAATGTTCGCTGTTAACATTTATTTGTTGGCCATCGCAAGCGCCAGTATATTGCTGTTGTACATGGCTAGCATTGCACCAGGACGAGGAACAAGTGATATGGGTGTGTACTGCGATATCGTTGTCCTAACCAAGGCTTCATTGGCCGGCGATACCTGCTAGCACATAAGACATAGAAAATATGTGTTATGAGTCGGGATTATCGACGATTGGTATTTTTGTCCCTTTGTGCAGAAGAGTAATAATGTGCATGACCTCCGGCAATGTTATGTACATATTGTGGGGTCAGCCATGAATAGCTTCTCCATGGCCAAAGGGACAATAGTGGCTAGCTTTGCCCATGGCTATAGTGTGAACTATGTGGAATAGGAAGAGCACTCCCGCTAATCCGCCAAGCCATGAAGGGGTAAATCATTAAACCAGATTCCGCCATAGCAATGAACATGTATAGAGAAGGGTAGAGTTGTTTCCATGGAAGAAGGACGCTAGCTCCATCCATGGCCTTCGATATGACAAGGTGTGATACCACTAACAAACGTTGGTCCTTCTTGCCACACCCGCAAAGTCAAAGGGTGGTCCTGGTCGTTGTTGCCCACCAAGCATCGCACTACCATGCACGGGTGACCACCAAGGGACCGCCAACCACTACTTGATGGATTTTTATCGTTGGAGGGTAGCCATCCCTTACGATCACAGGGTTGCAACTAGTACCGGCCTCAAGCTAATCATACCGAGTTGCATTGACTCTTTGTCCATCTCCAGGAGTCAGTGAGATAGAATATGAAGAAATTCGACCGTTTATCTATTACCGGGAACCGGTGTAATAAGATATGTGGAAATGCATAGCCTGTTGCCCATTGCTGGAGGCTAGATGAGATAGTAAATTTGGCTTGTTGTCCATCGTTGGAAGTTATCTAGATGTAATAGGATCACCTTGTTGTCCATTGATGAGAACTAGTGATAGAGATATGTAGAGATAGATGCTTGGCTCGTTGCCTATCACAAGGAGCTATGTAGATCAGATTGCTGTCCTTTGACAAGAGACATGTAGAAAGTAGGCTCTTTATCCCAAGCTTAGAGAATGATAAGTGTGGCTAGAAATATAGAAACATAGCGTAAAAATGGAGGTTTCTTGGGAAGTATGTATTGTTGGAGCTCAAATGAAGAGGAAATAAGTTGCAGTTCTAGTAGCATGTGATGAAGTTGAGACAAAAATGATGAAAAAATGAAATGTATAATAAAATAATTCTTATGTTAAAAATGAATAATATGGGCAAATATATATAGGTTATGGCGTTTTGGTTATTTTGATTATGGTGCTATTAAATATGCTTTAGGTGAGGACATGTGTTAAGTTTTAGGATGATCTAAGTAGCTTCACAAGCCTTGATGTGTAATTGTAATATATCTAAAGTTTTCAATGAAAGACTGTTGGGCCACTACCACCATGCTCATTCTTGGTAATTTTGGGTTTGTATGTTATAACAGTTCAGGGAGTATATTTGAATGCTATCACCAATCTTTCACCTTCCAAGATCTTTGTTGATTTTCCAAACAAATTGTAATCCTTTTTACCAATTGCCAACATGATCAAACTTGTGCAGCTATCCAAACATTAAATGCTAAATAGATTGATGATGGCAATTCAAGATGACACTTTGAATTGGTCTCTAATAAGATTGTGAATTTTCTAATTAGCATTAAACAACTTAGTTTTTGGGATCAAGCTTTGCCTCCACACTTAGGCCACACATCCCTTCTTTATAGAGACAAGCAATAGTGCTAGCCCCAAGCTTGGCTAGCTCAATACTATACTTCGACAAGCAGACAATGTTCTTTCATCCATTTCTACCAAGCAACTACTTCTATAGTTTATCCCAAATAACTTCCATGGGTTTGTAGTCATTTGCATTAAAAAGTAAATACAAGGATGAGTAATTGTTCAAGTATGCAAGTGTAATATATATATATATATGTAATAAGAAAGACTACTCCCTTATGTATCAAAGGGGATGGTATAAGTAGATATTGTTATGCCTCTTTATTCATTTGTCATGGGAAGCAATTGTATAGTATTGTTGTGTATGTCTAGCAATAAGCCATAATAAAGAATGTATAGTATGTATGTGTGCCATACTATCATTTTATTAAGCCAAGTGCCCTTAGTCGACGATACTCATAATTATGTTGTAAGGATTACTAATGACCAATAGTTTTGTCTATTTATATAGAAAGTGTTGTAATGTGCATGACTGCTACCATGTTTATATTGCAAGGAAAGATAGAGATGGCCTCTCATAGCTAAAGGGACTTTAATGGCAATCTTTGCTCATGACTGGAGAGTGAACTATGTAGAGTAAGAAAAGAATTTTTTGAATCAACAAACAAAAACAAATAAGATAATATGGCAAAGAATGAACCACCTATTGATGAGGATCAAGATGACAACACACATACAATGTCAAGTGATCCATTGTATATTCAAGGAGATCCGATAATGAAAGCTAAAGTTAAGAATATGTGAGAAGTTGTAAATGCATTTATTGAGGAGATTTGGGTTAAAAGCAACACATAGCAAGTGAAATGAAGCTTGGAAGATCGTCAAGGCTTAATTAACACTATTCAAGTCTAAGAACAACTTATTTGAGATCGTTTGGACCAAATTGCATAGTGTTGAGGGATGAGTTTATATGGTTACATCACCAATGACATGTGCAGATCCACATCAGCAAGAGCCCACAATGCTCACTTCCCACATCGGACGTGCAATTCCTATTTTCTACTAATTGCTGCAATGGAATCAACATAGCCAGAAGCAACACTCAACATTATTCTCTTATATATCGCTAGGAATGGCATTTACCCACTTCATGGTAATGATACAAACATGTCCTACTTCAACAGCATTCCCTTACACATGGCCAGACATGGCTACATTATCTACATAACATGGCTAGGCATTTTTGACGGTCATGTCCTCTGCAGTGATGTTTACTGCTACTTATTTTGGCTCCCAGCAATGGATAAAGAACATATTTTGCTACATGGTTCCCATCAATGGACAACGGGCTAATCTTATTATATCTACACAGCTCCCAGCGAGGGACAAAGGGTCAGATTTACTATCTCATTTAGCCTCCAACAATGGACAAAAGGCTACACATTTCTACATATCTTTATTTCACCGGCTCCCAACAATGGACAAGGGTCAGATTTCTACATATTCTATCTCACTGGCTCCCACAAATGGACAAAGAGTCAGCGCAATTTGATACGATTAGCGTGAGGCCGATAACCGTTGCAACCCTGTAATCAGATGGGATGGCTACCCTCCAGCGATAAAAAATCCATCAAGTAATAGCCAGCGGTCCCTTGGTGGTCACCCGTGCATGGTGGTGCGGTGCTCGGTGGGCAGCAACAACTAGAATCACCCTCTGACGAGGTAGGTACGGCAAGAAGGGTCAGCATTTGTCAGTGGTATCACATCTTGTCGTATAAAAGGCCATGGATACGGCTGGCGTCCCCTTTCCATGCAGACGACTCCACCTTTCTCTA
>BPVZ01000043.1:406787-445094 GCA_020521535.1 Rubroshorea leprosula
GGACATCTCCAAACTTATTCTTATATCACAAACTAATCCTTTAAATCCCCGTTAATCATTAACCCTCGGTGTGTGAACAGTGCTTATGAACAGTACCCAATGAACAGTAACTTTAACTCCCAAATTAGCAAAACATAGCTAATCTCACGGGATTTTTCACACAAATCATCACAGCAGCTAATTCAAGCTAAATTCTACATAATCAAGCTTAAAACACATTTAGAAGGGCTACCAAATTCATCCACTATCCCAGCAGATTCGGACAACACAGAGCATCAACTAATGGACAAAACCCAGCCATTAAATGGGTCATTTTAAGCTTGGAAAAGACGGCTACTTACCAGAATTTAGCAAGCAAAACCGAGCCTAGCAAGGGGTAGAAGCCGACGACAGAGAAGAAGAAATTCTGCAGGGGAACTCGCGGCTACCCAAAAATTGGAAGGAAACAAAAGCAATTAAACTAAACCCAGCCTAAATCAAAGTTAAAGAGAGGGATTCATGGCTAAATCTTACCAGAAAAAGCCCAAAAACATCACACCCACATAGCAGCCGACGAACAGCAGAGGGAGGAAGACGCAGATCTGGGATTTTCTGGGTTCAACAGGTGTTCTAAGACAAGAAAATAGGGAGAAATCCCCAAGCTTTGCCGGATTTCCTGCCGGAAAATGGGTGGCGGTAACGGGGGAGCTCATCGGGTGCAGAGGGTCGGGGGAGAGGAAGAGCAGGGCACGCGGGTCTGATGGGGAGGGAAAGAAAGGAAGAAAAAGAAAAAGAAAAAGCAATTCATCCTTATCCTAATTTCCTTTCTTTTTAGTCCCTCAACTTTTTAAAATTTTTACGATTAACCCCCAAAACAATATTTTTCCTCAAATAAGTCCCCAATTTAATGCTAAAATACCCCAAAATTTTGGGATATTACAAATTGATTCCCGGAACAGTGCCGTTTGATGCTAATCGAAGACTAGAAATCCCTCTAGAAACTAACCAGAGGTGTTGTCTTGGTCACCATCAACCACTTGCAGCTATATTTAATGCAATGATGGCTGCACAAGTTCCATGGCCTTGGAAACTGCTATAAAAGATTGTTATCTGCTTGTAGAATCTCCCAAAATCTTGCGTAGGGTCTAGGGAACTCACCAAATTCTGTGTAGATGTTGTTTTTGTCGGCTACACTCAAGCACCTCCCTAAAGATGGGATTTTGTATGGTTAGGAACATTGCCAAAAATATACAATTTCTAGTTTCTTCGCCAGAACCAGCAAAACTTTGTTGGGACCATTAGGCAATTCATGATGCCACTGTCACAGAGTTGCCAGCAATGCCTGGAACCACCAAAAATTCGACAGCTCACCCTAACCTTTTTGCATACCTCTAAGCCACCAACCAGAAATTACCACAATTCCACTGCATATATATAAATTATCTATCCTTCATTTTCAAGATATAAAGAGAGAAGTGCATGCAGCATAACAACAGACTTGCACACCAAAACTCTCATTTTCTCCAAAGAAAAATAGATTCCATCTTCAACCCACTGTTCTTCACGTAGAAATCACTCGTAAACCACCATTTGGGTTTCCAGTGTCTCCAGTTCTGCAGAGTATTTTCTAGCTCTGCAGAATATTTTCTAGCTTTGCAAAGTATTTTCCAGTACCGTAGAACATTATCCAGCTTTGTAGAACATTTTTCCACACTGCAGAATATTTTCCAACATTGCAGAATATCACTCAACACTGTAGAATATTTCCAAATTTGCAGGATATTATGGCTGGGGAACAACATACTGCAGTTTCAGTTTTCGGATAGTTCTTCTCGAGCATCAGACGATTAAGGTCGCAAGGTTAGCACAAAAATGGGATTAAGCATTCCATTCATAAGCTCCCAAGCAGTCACCCTTCTTTCTCCCATCACCACTCTTAAGTTTATCCCTTTTGTCTTTGGAAGAATCTCAAGAGTGAAGTTGTTGCACTTTTCATTTTCAATATGAGAATTGTTCATTATAGAGTAAAGATATATACTAGAGATGAATGAGGTCATATTTATTATCATTATTATCGTGTTACAATGATTTATGTATGAATATGACTCTCAAGTTGTAATCTTTGAGCCACATGTATTTTTTCATCTTTCCTGCTCCTTCATAACAATATACAACTTCCATCCATCATGTTTTTGGTAGTTGTGTAATCATCTTGAATCCTTGGAGTCCCGCCATTGCCGCCCAACTCCACTAGCTTGGCTGGAAGATTTATCTTTTCAAAAGCTTTGCTAAAGAGTTCACTACAAGACATCATTGCCCAACAGAGTGGGATGGCTCGTAGCACGTAGCCTTCCACACCTGAGACGATTGCCGTTGAAAGAACCCCCCATTTTCTCGGTTGTCATCCTAGTCAGCTTCCACATCACCACCGTTGCTGACTCATCCACCTACATCACCAACACCCCCGAACACATAGTTTGGATAAAAAATACTCAATTCGACCATAAATGCACAATTCTACTGCAATTTGTCGTGAACTAATGCTTTACACTATTTTAAAATGTTTTGCACAATTTTAGTCAGCTTTTCATTTATTTTGAGTTATTTGGACTAAGAATTGTTTTAAGTAAAGCCTAATTTGTTTTTATTAAAAATAGCACATATTCAAACCTTTTTAAGAAGTAGTGCATATCCAATCCTACTTTTAATTGGATTTGTTCATAACATATAGTTTCCTATTCTAATTTGGACTAGTTTAACTATTTAAAGGCTTGTAACCCTAATTAGTGATAGTTATTGATTTTGAGGTTATTTGAGAGTCTTTTATCTTGGTTAGTTTGCAAACTTACATAATTTATCAAGATTTTCTTGTCACATTCTAATCTAATTTATCACTCTTGTTCTTATTCATTTTTTGGAATATGGTGTCAAATTTTCTTTATGCCTTTGTTTTATGTTTTGATGTAAACGAGTCAAGATTTGTCTTCAATAAATCTAATTTGATTTTCCTTGGGGTTTGAATTTCCTTGTTCTATATGTGGGTCACAATGTGCTCTTTGGGGTTCACATCATCCATCAAATTGAAGCTTCTGAAATGTTGAATCCATCCATTGATTCTTGGAACTGCACACCATGTGGAACAACTTTAGATAAAGAAATGGAGGTGCTCTTGTAGCATTCATGAGGTATCTTCAATTTTGATAGAAAGCACAGGTTCATTAATTCAAATCTTTAAATGATGCTTCATTATTTAAATATAATGAAGGATAAGCAAAATGATCCCGATTAGCTTTAGAATCTAAGTTATGATCTCTATTGTTAAAATTTTCTTGCGCTTCATTTTTTCTTTTCTTTCCATTTTAATGTTCTAATATTGGTAGAAAAAGTAGTATCAAAATAAAATAACTAAGGAAAAGAAAAGAGTTTTGAGCAATGATATTACATTCCTTAGAACATTAAAATGCCCTTAAAATGCAATAGAACTAAAGCTAAACTCTCTCCAAAGAAACTGTGAAAAGAATAAATATTTTCTTTTTGGTTTAATTTAGGCTTACATCTATTTATAGTGACTAAAAAGATGCATAATCAAGAGTTATATCATTTAACTAAAGGCTATGACTTTTAACAAACATGATCTTTCACAATGAATAGTTATGTCTATTCATTCAAACTAAATGGATATGTCCATTCGATTAATGGCTATGTCTCACGAAAAACTTTGAAGTCAAAATTGAATTCACTTTTATACTTAATACATAATTTGCCAATGAATATTATCAAACCTAGAACACCAACATTTAATACTACCTTGGATATTTGTTTATAATAATTTTAGTACCATTTCAAACTAAATATCCAATAGTACTAGTTCCTTGGATTTTTTTTTTCTATCCTCTCATCCATCTGTCTCTATCACATCCCACATTCCTTGTTATTTATCTCATCCTTGATCTTTGTAACCATAGAATCTTAACTAAGTTGTAATAACCTACTACAATTTCAAGACTAAATATTTCTTGTTCATATTTTAAGTTTAGAAAATTACATGTGTTAACTACACTAGTATCTTTTTTTTTTTTTTTTTTCATTTTCCTCTAACTTAGTTTTTCTATCTTCTCATCCCACATTTTCTATTCTTTCTGTCATCCTTGATCTATATAACCATAGAATCTCAACTAAGTTATGACATTTTTTTGTCACAAGGATTAAACCTAAAATTGGGTTTCTCATTGTTTAATCTATAGGTTACACATAGTTGTACGTGTGGCTTGAAATTGGTGAAAGAAAAAGAAAAAAACACAAGGTATGCAATTAAGGAAATCGAATTTGTTTCCTTTTTTGAAGTCTTTAGGTAATAAATCCCACTTTAAATGCAACAAATTTTGAATTTGGGTAGTTTGAGGAGGATTGTTACATGGGGTACTTTTAAATTCAACAAGTTTCTTCAAAATGGTGAAGAAAGGAAAGCGAAAGGGTATGATGTAATTTTCTACAATTTCTACAAATATCAATATTTAGCTTAACTGAAAAACCTAAATTTTTAGGTTGGAAAATAATGCTTAAATTTGGGTTTTTGAATTTTTGAATCTAGGTACATTAAAGGGATTATGAATCCAAAAGAGATAGGAAGAAAGGAGAAAGGGTATTTAGGCATAGACGGTGGCTAAGTGGTGGTTGATGGTGGTGATGACAAGAAGACCAACTACCTAGAAGAGATAAGAAAAGATGAAGGAGATGAGGGTAGATCCCTAATTACATTTGGATTGAAGAAATAAAGCGGGGTTATGTGGGCAAATATGCAATTCTAGTGGTTTAATGTTAAATAAAAATGCCATCATGTCAAGCCCCTTTTTTTTGTTTGGTTTTTTTAATAGTGTTAAAATAGGTTCCATTATAACCACAACATGTCATTTTATACAATTAAAAAATAAAATTTTTGTGACATCAATATTTTGAAATTCTAAATAATACTTAAAAATAAAAGATAATGAATACTTAATTGAATATTGTTCTATGTTTAGTACTTAATTAACGAAATGACCAAAAAAGAGTCAAAATATGAAGTTGAGGGATACAAAAGGGATTTTTTTAGTTCAAGGACCAAATTAGGGGTTTGTACCAAAGTTTAGGGCCCAAAACACAAGTTTAAAAATACTAAAAAGAAAAGGAAATTCATAAAAAAAATAAGTTGTCAATTTAGTCCTTATTATGGTTTATGTGCAAAAACAATTTGGTTTTAAAACTTATGTTAATATCAATTTATTAATTAATCAAATCCTAATGTTAAAATTATTATTGAGTTAGCCCACACTTAACTTTAGCAATAGCTAGGGTTTAGTTATGGGAGTTGGTTTCTTTACCTAGTGGTTTCGGTAGGTATTGATTGGAATTAAGGTTACCAGTGGGGAAGATTTTTGTTGTTGTTAGTGTAATTGGTACTCTTATGGTCAAATTAGAGTTAATTAATGAGGTGAAAGAGGTAGTTAGGATGAAAAAGCTGGTGAAGGATCCTATAATGAGGAACGAGCAATGGTGTTTGGTAAGAAAAATCTTGAGGAGGCATATTGCTAACTTTGCAAACCATTGTGATACTTTCTATAATGTATCGAAGGAATTAGTTAAGGTTTGCAAGAGTGCAATTTGAAGCAAAATATCTTCTTCGTCTCAAGGGATGAAACAAAAAAGAATATGTATGGCTTAAAATGATATGATCTTTCAATAAGAATTTATTGGTATTAAACAAATATGATGAAGAAATAAGGTAGATGAAACTGATTTTTTGACACATCATAGTACATTTTATTAGCCTATAGATGTGGTAAGTATGAAAGAGAGTGTGGTTCTTGAGTTAGAAAGTTTTAAGGATGATTGAGGTGGTTGATTAGGAACTGGCATAGATTAGTATTAAAAGTTGGTTAAATCCCCATTTTGGTCCCTCTACTTTGGTAACAAGCCCCTTTTAGTGTCTCTACTTAAAAAAAGTCCTTTTTTGGTCCCCAAAGTTTGAAATTTGGCCCTTGTTTAGTCCTCTGTTAAGTTTTGCACACGTGGCACATTATATGACGAAAATTTCAAAGTAGAAGGACAAAAAATGGCCTAAAAAAGGTCTTTAGCCCTTTTTCAACCCCTCTACTTTGAAATTTTCATCATCTAACATCAAAACTTAATGAAGGGACTACTAAAAAAGAGCCAGATTTCAAACTTTAAGGACCAAAAGGGGGTTTCTTTAAGTAGAGAACTAAAAAGGGGCTTTTTGCCAAAATAGAAGGACCAAATTGGGGTTTTAACCTTAAAACATAAAGTCAAGGTTTGATATTTTCATGCCATAAAGGTAGGTTTGTACAATGCAATTAGATTTAGGTGAGGTTATGCAGATTTGATAAAAGTATAAGAGTTCCAAGATTTTTATTTTGTGTGTGGCAGCCTCAAAAACACAAGGTCTCATTGAGGGTGATCGTTACAATGGAGTTTAGGGTGGTGTAGTACAAATATAGTAATGGTTTAACAGAAAAAGGTTATTAGGGAAGGTCATTTATAGTTAGGGGTGGGTGTGTTGTAGCTTTTAATGTTGTAACTGGAATAACTTGAGCCAAAGCTTACCGTTGGCCTAATAAATTTTTCAACGAAGGTCCATGAACCCTAAAAACCTCAAGCTTAAGTTGATAGTAATGATCAATCACCACGCTTATATACCACTTATAATCGTACTCTTTTTCCAATGTGGGATTTTTAGGGCATTACAATCTCCTTCACTTAAACTATTAATGTCTTCGTCAATTTCACTTACATCTATCCAAGTAGACCTAAAAGCATAGGGTCCACCTTAAATGATGTTAGATTTTAGTGGTCGAAGCCCAGTAATACCACCATTGTCCAATTCAAGCCCTTATTAGACCAAAATGGACTTTTCCAACAACTTGTATTGAGGCTTTTTTAGCTAGGTTTCTCACATACAAATGGAACCTTTATTGTACCAAATATAGCAACACAAGCAAAAGCCCACCATTAGACTAACAACTTTTCAAGACAAGCTCTACAGTCTTTTCAAAGTTCAAGTCATTAGTAATAGTTAGTCTTCACAATTATATACCACTCACAATCGTGCTTTTCTTCCAATATGATATTTCTAGGCATTACAATAGCTAAAACAATAAGGGTTGAGGCCTACCACTAACCTAACAACTCTTTAGCTTAAGGTTCATGAATTCTCAAAAACTGAACCTCAAATTGCTAGTAGTAGTTGGTCTCGACATTTGCATACCATTCACAAGCGTACTCTTCTTTTGATGTAGGATTTTTATGGTGTTACAATCTCCCTTACTTAAATGTTTAACATTCTCGATAAGCACACTTAGATCCAATCCAACATCTGTACAATTCTAGTATCCATCCTAAGTGATGTGAGATTTTGAGGCCAAAGCCCAAGCAAACCCTCACTATCCATTCTAAGCCCTTGTTGGATTAAGGAAAACTCCTCTAACAATCAATATTAAGGTCTCATGGCATAGCCTTATAGCTACGAGGAAGAACTACTTAGATACTATTTGAAACACACAAGTCAATGCTCACCACTAACCTAACAACACTTTAGGCTACAAATCACGATTGCTCTAAAGACAAGCTCAACTTGTTAGCAATGGTTAGTCTACACACTTATATATCCCTCACAATTGTACTCTTCTTTCTACATGGGATTTTGGGGGCATTATAGTAGCCAAGTTATCGAGTTGTTTTTAGAGACAACGATTTGCTTAAGTTACTAAATGGTGGGAAAGAAACAATAGAATGGTTACCTTTTATGCCATACAGTCTGGTAATGGTATTATAACCCATTATCATATTACCTTTTAGAACTTCTAATTTGTCATTTGATATTGATATTTTTTTTACCACTTTACTTTTTTTGTTTATTTTAACAATGAAAATTTTTAAATGCCAAAAATATCCTACTATAAATCTAGTGATTTTATCTAGAAATTTTAGATTATTGGGTGTTCAAATTAGCCATTACCATTCCTTTACTTTCTAACGTTTTGTCCTTCTCTCATTTGATTAGATCTGCAAATTTAATATTCTATTACTCATTAACTTTTAGATTACTTATCTTTTTTCCTTGAAATTCTTGTTTCCAATATTAAAGTTCCCTTGAGTCAAATCTATTTGTACTTGTGATTATGATATTTTCATTTATATGAGGCATTTATTTACCATATATTAATTGTTATTCTTTATGTACATTAATATCGATAAAGTTCTTAGAATGTATGCTATATTAAAAAGTAATAGCAATCATCACTATTACTAAGAACAATATAATGCAATAGCAATATTCTTAAATTGTCCATTAATGGTATATATTATTGAGATGAGACATCAATGATGTAAAGATTATCATGTGTGATACTTTTTTAAGTGGTAAGAGTTCTTCTCACAAAGCCATGTATTACATATGGGTGACTCAAAGCAAGTGAGTGCACTAAACTAATCTGCCATGAAAACTCTCATGTAGGTGTCATTACTAGCTTCTCAGCTATGGCATGAATGCAAGCAATCTTTTGACTTAATATCATTATTATCTATGCGAGAACTTGTGCTTTGATGCTATTAAAAACAACCACTACAAGGAGTTGCAAGTAATAAGCAAGTCAAAGTAGGACTCTTCCATCTCGAGTTTATGGGAGAAAATATCCTTAGCCTTTTGATTAAAATGTGACTACTTGCAAGTCCATGGCCATGGAAACAATGAAGGTTTATTCAAAAAGTACATCTATCTTGAGAATTAAAGAAAAAATGTATCAAACTTTAAGGATGACGACCCATAGGATACATCTTGCTTGATTAAGATATTAGTGATGAAGGGATTGAATTACAAAAGGTGTGTTGGTCATAGGAAAGTTCATAGAAGCTACTGACTTTTCTATCACTTTAGATGGTCATGATGTGTTGCTAAATATCACTCTTGGTCTGTGGGTGTTTCTCACTAAATTCATGATGGAAACTTGGAAGGTTACAAATTTAGTGGGTTTTAAGGATTAGGATTTTTATAAGTCCTAGTTTATGGGTATGATTAATTTATGTGAAAATATTTTCACAAGAAAAATAAATTCATCAAACTTCATACTAAATTGGTAAAGAGAATTAATTTAATTAAATTAATTCAAATTCAAATTTGTTCAAAGTTAAGGATAAGAAAAATTCAAATTGGCAATTAAGTCCTTGAAGGACTATATGGCCAAACTCTAGCCCATTGGTTTAAAGCATATGCAACACTAAGGCATGAAAGCCTAATGCCAACACTCCTAGTCCAACATAGACTAGGGTGTGAGGAAAAACAAGGAAAGGAAAGTCTTCTCTTTTTAGATTTTCTACTTGGAATTGAAGATTAAGTTTGAAAATTCTAATTGGATTAGAATAGCAAATCTTTTATTCTCTATTAATATAAATAGGTGTAGAAAACTCAAGAACCCTAATTTTGCATCATAGAGATTTAGGCCACTAAATTGTTCTTTACCAAGGGGAAGAAGAATTAACTATATATTCAATTGCTAAATATTCAATTGCTAGCACCATTGAAATCTAGTCTTCTCTTAATCTCCAAGCATACATGTGGATCACCACTAGAGGAAATCTATACTTGAGTACTTGAAAGGCGTCATCAATGGAATGCAGTCAGAATAACACACTAACAAGGCACACATCATTGAGGTAATGACCATTAACCTTCTTTAACCATTAATAGGTTCATAAGAATCCTAGGTAGGTTGAAAAAGGTTTTAAAAATTTAGTTACTTTGTTGCACCTCATTACACCCAACATAGTTCATGACAAATCCAATGATGATCCAAGTTTCTGTTTTAGGTTTCAAATAATGTTGCAAAGTTTATTATTTGGGTTTCATCCATCATATGGTTTCTAATTATGAGCTTTCTTTTTTTCTTTCTTTACCAAACAACCTCTCTCTGCCTTATTCAAAATTTAGGCTTCCAACTATTCAAATTTTAGGCTTGTAGTGAACCTAAAAATCTTCCTTGTCTTTTAGTGTGTTGTTGCCTTGTTATAGCTCTATTTAGGATTATCTCTTTTGGTTCAATTATTGTAGATACTTTCAATCTCGATAGAATCAATTGGGATTTAATAGGTTTAAGGCATTTCCAAACCATTTCGATCTATTGTTGTCTACTGAAATGCTTTATTTAGCTTGGCACCAATTCCTAAACCTCTCTACCAATCCCAATCAGGTCCCAAAGTTTTGGCTAATTGTTCACCCTTATCAACAATGATGATTGGTTCTTTTTATATGTTGCAAAGTGGTATATATCAGAATGAGGTGGGATCAATTGGATACATGTTCAAGGGATGTTTAAATTGATATTATTTTATTTTAAAAGATATCAAATTAAAGTTAATTTTTTTATTATTTTTCTAAAATATTGACATTAATCATTGTGAAGAAACATATCACTACTAGGAGAAGAATGGAAAAGTGCATTTACAACATAGAGGTAATTTCTTGATGAGATATCAATGGTTAAGAGAAGCCATCATTTGTGGAGGTTGTTACTTGATTTTGTTAATTTATAGAATTTTCAATAGCTTCCTTTGGGGTATAGGGACATTAAATTTACAATGATGTAGAAGAGAGGAAGCAAAAATAGGTTAAAAGGTGCCCAAGTCATTCACATGACTAATTGGATCAATATGGCACGAACAAGCATTTAATTTCGTTAAAAGTCTATTAGAGTAATCATTTTGTAATGTATCCTTGCAAATTTTACTAAATTTGATAAGTAAGGGAAGATGGGAGACAACTCATCCTTTTATAAAGGAATACACACATATGTTTATGCATTGAAACAAGTTGTCCCTAAATTGTGTTAATTTCTATCTAATATAGTTTTTGAGAGTTTTTTCTCTTATATTTTAGAAATCTAACGAATGAACACTTCTTTCACTTTCATTGACCATTATGTATCTTTTTCTGAACATAACTTTTTAATTTCAAAGAAAACTATAAATTGTGTTAATTTCTATCTTTTTCATTTTATACATCATTATATATCAATCATCAGATATTTTTTCTATTTATAATAAATTGTGTTTGGATTATGAGTTATTGGATATAAAACTATAAATTAAAGCTAATTCCATATAAGTGGAGTTAATTGGACTTCAACTTTCTTAATAAGTTTTATTTAAGAGATTTATTGAGTATTTATTTAAGATTTTATAGAGATTTATTGAATATTTTAGAAGGTGCAACTAGTATTTATTTAGGATTTCAAGGAGATTTATTGAGGATTTTATTGAGAATTTTAAAAGGCCCATTAGATATTTCTTTGAGATTTATTGAAAATTTTAGTGATTTTTATAATATAGTATAAATCTTATTAAACATATAATTGAATTTTGCTTAAAATATAGTTTTTTTGGTATTTGAAGGACTAAGCTGTGTGGTAGTACAAGTTTAAATCTCTTATTTTGATCTTAAATTAAGGTTCTTAAATTAGTAATTATCAATTTGGCTAAACTCTTATTAGCAAGATTGAAATATAATTGAAGTAGTTGAAGTGAAATTGAAATAAAATTGTAATATAGAAAAAAAAATTATTATTAAAAATATGAAAATAAATATTTTTATCCGAATTAATAATTTTTTAGAAATAATAGTATAATGGATTTAAAAGCCCCATACTTATGTTTAAATAATTAAAATATTTGTTATTTTATGCTCCGTGCTTGTTTCCTCGAGTCCCATGGTTTTGAATTGGAATAATATATATTTTATGCTTTGGTATTTATTAAAAAATTTTAAAGTTTTATTTGGTATTTATTTTCTATTTATTAAAGATTTTAGAAAGCTTATTGAGTATTTATTTAATATATATTAAAAATTTATTAGAGATTTTTAAGGATTTCAAAAGATCTCTTGTATATTTATAATTAAGTTCATATTGAAATATAATTAAAGTAGTTGAAATTAGATTGAAGTATAATTGCATTAAAAAAAAGATTATTATCAAAAACATAATCAAGTTTAGGTTTTAAAAACTCATTGGACAGGTGATACGGAATGAGCAAGGACAGGATATAGCAGCTATGGCTTCTAAAGGGAATGGGTATTTTCCAGCGGTGGTTGTGGAGGCTTACAGCATTAGGAAAGCTCTTAGCTGGGTGGTAGAGTTGGGTCTCCGAGGGGTTGAAGTGGAGAGTGATGCAGCATGTGTGGTGAGTGCCGAGGTGGGTTATCAGAGTTAGAGGTGATTTTTGATGATTGTCGAATGTTACTAAGTAGCCTAGATGACTGTTCTGTGCGGCATGTTCGAAGGGAGGGGAATAGTGTGGTCCATGAGTTGGCAAAAAGAGCCTTAACAAATGAGGATGATGAGTATTGGGCGGAAGAGTTGTCTAGTAATATTATGCAATGTGTAGCTGAGGATCTGAGAAAGCTTTCGTTATCTGTATGATGTTATTCATCAAGTGAAATAAAATATGAACATATTTCAAATAAAAAAAAAAAAAACTCATTGGACATTTATGCATTATTTATTGGAGATTTATTGGAGATCTTTTAAGAATTTTAAAAGTTTATTGAGTATTTATTTGAGATTTTTTGAAAATTTTAATAGCTTATAGTATAATAAGATAGTAAAATATTTATAAAGTCCATTTTTTATAAATTTAAAAGAAAAATAATTTAAAGATAATTTTTTATATAATTTTACATATTATTTAAATGATTAATTTTTTTATTTATTTAAAACTTGTAATATTAAATACATATATTTATTTAATAACATATAAAAATTATATAAAAAGTAACAACAAAATTATATCTATATCACTACCCATTTAAAAGTCACTTTTTATCAACCGTGAGCTAAGCATTATTAATTTGGATTACTATTAAAATTGGAAATTAATCATAACAATAATAAAGAGAATGGTGTTTCTAAGATTTCTTATATAATGAAGGCTATATTGGTCATTTTGACTACTTGTTTTGTCTTTTTAATGATCGACTACATGGGCTCTTTGTTGTTGGTCTCACAGTGGCGGCAATAAAGCGCTGGGGCAGAGGCAACCGGCCAAACCGCCCTCCCTGCGTGCGACCCTGTCTTTCTTGGCTGATTGTGACATTTCCTCTGCTCCTTTTCATTTTTTAGGATGTTTAGACAAGCACAAACACTACTTATTTTCACACTCTTCCCCTCCCATAGCCTTTTTTTTTTTTTTTTTAAAGTTACATGAGAGAACAAAAATGTTGTTTTTCAAACATTCTTCTTTGCATCCGCATCATGTTATTATTGTATCTTAGTCACAAAATCAATAAAAATAATAATTAGTAAATCTATCAAAAAATACTAATAGCAAAATATTACTAAAATAGATAGGAAAAACTTTATTTACTCTAAAGTGATTTATTTCTTTGCAAAGATTAGATTTATTACTACAGCAAAAGTATAGATAGCATATCAACCCCAAGATATTACAGGTTTATAATAACACCCTATAAATTTACACCACCCGTAGGCATCACATAACTCAAAATACCTTTTTTTACCCAATAATATTTAGATAGAGTAATGTAAGAAGGTAGAAGAATGTGGATGAATTTTTTTAGTTAAGCAAAAAGACTATGTCCCATTTAGAGGACTCATAGTTATGTAACTCTCATTTATAAGTTAATTATAAGAATAAATTAAACAATTATTATAAAATAATGTGTTTTTAAGTTAGACAATTAATCTATAACGAGTAGTTTGATTAAATCCTTAATAAGACAATAAATTTAATTTATAAAATATATTATGTTATTTTTATTAAAATATTTAAGTTCTAATAAAAAATATATATAAAAAAAAAAAAACTTCTAGCTCTTCCACTCTTAACTAAATTAGAATGAATTTTTAATATAAAATTTTGGGACAAATTTGTCTTAAAATTTTGTCCTTAAAATTCATTACTCTTTTAATTTTTTTTGCCTTTTTATTTTAAATTGTATAATAAGAAATAACCTTCCTCCCATTGATTAACCTTTTTCACATGCATTCATTGCAACTTGAATTCAAAATTTTTTATTTCTAATTTAGTGCATGTTTGGTGTAGTTGGTGGGAAGTGCTTTTGAAGTCCAAAAACTCTAACTGCACCAAACACCAAAGCTTTTAGTTTTTGCTTCAATTGTTGAGCAGCTAGTCTTATCTTTTAGCCTTTGAAAATCGGAGAAGCAAGAATCTCGTGCTTTTGTGGGTGCTTTTGCTGATGTTTAATGAATTTTACTTGTTTTTCCCATGTTACTCTCATATTTTAATAAATTTACAACTAAACCACTATATATACCTCATCATTTATAACACAAATTCCGTTTTTACCTTCTTCCCATCTTCTTCATCTGTTGATCTCCTCTATTCTAAATTCTTTGCCATCACTTCCATCTCCTTCTTTCGGTCTCTTTTCTTTTTCATTCTCACCCAATTGGAACAATTTACCTTATCCAGATCTTGCTGCTGTATTGAAGCTCAATTTCTTAACATCAATTCCAAATCCTGTGGTGTGCATCAATCTTCAATCGGTAAGTATCTCCTTCTTTTGGTCTCTTTTCTTCTTCATTCCCACCCAATTGGAATGATTTACCTTATCCCAATCGTACAACTCTATTGAAGCTCAGTTTTCTGACATTTATCCTAGATCTAGTGGTGTGTGATATGTGGATTAATATGACAGACACATGGCAACTGTAAATAGCAAGGAGGCCACGACAATAGTGAACATTGGAACAGATTGCAAAGAGTGGAAAGGGTATATGTAATGGTTCTGGGAATGGAGAGGCATGTTGAGAATTGTATTTCCTTCTTATCTGGATTTGCATTTCTCTCTTTTCTTCTCTGTAATTTGATTATTGAAGCAACATATCGGAGATCATTCTTCTTCTCATTTTTGATTTCCTTTATATTACTCTGTTTCGTTATCCAAGGCATTAGTTGGTCTACGAGCAACTCTTTCCTTGGCCATGACAAAGGGCTTAATTCAATTTTTAGTCTATTAACTATCACATTGATTTCATTTTAGTCTAGAAACTATATTTTATTTTTAAGTGGTCTATTAACTTTCAGATTCATTTCAATTTCATCTACTTGGTCAAAGATAACAGAAAACTTCATGTTCTGTTAGAGAACTGTTAGTCCTCTAACTATATTTTTTTTATCTTTTAGTCCTCAAATTTATATTTATTATAAAAATAATTTTTATACTTAAAATTATTGTTTTTAGGCTCTGATATCAGATTTTTATACTTAAAATTATTATTTCTAAGTGGTCCATTAAGTTTCTGGCTCTGATACCAAATTAAAGAAATAAGAAAACCCGTATAAAAATCTGATATCAAAACCTATAAATAATAATTTTAAGTAAAAAAGCTATTTTTATAATAAATATAAATTTAAAGACTAAATGATCAAAAAATATATAGTCAGAGGACTAACTGTTCTCGAACATAATAGTAAGTTTTTCGTTATCTTTAACCAAGTAGACGAAATTGAAATAAATCTGAAAGTTAATAGATCACTTAGAAATAAAACATAATTTCTAGACTAAAATGAAATCAAGGTGATAGTTAATAGACTAAAAATTAAATTAAGCCCATGACAAAGACTTTTGAGCAGGATATGCACAACTTTATGAAGGAACTATTTGAGAGGCAAGACGAGCTCGCAGCGGGGTTGAAACAAGTTGAAGAATACCATGAAAAAGCGGTAGCTAATATTCATGCTCGGATTTCAGGTGCAACAATCCCAAATCATGACCCAACTTGACACAACTGCAACCATTGGAGCTCACAGCGGTGGAAATGGGCAAACCCCTCTTATAGCCTAGCGGTGGATTCGTTGACAACCAAAGCAGCAAAGATTGAGTTTCCTTGATTCTATGGTGATGACTTGCAAGGCTGGCTCTATTGATGTAAGTAGTATTTCAAAATTGACAGCACTCCAGAAAAGCGTAAGGCCCATTTTGCTTCAATTAATTTGGAAGGCCGGGCAATGCATTGGCATCAAACATTTCTTGAGGTTAAGGGGGAACGGTCCTTTCAAATTGGGGTGAATATGTTGTAGGACTTCAAGCCAGGTTTGGGAGTAAGGTTTATGAGGATTACTTGGTAGATCTGATTAAACAAAAGCAAATAGGGATAGTGGAGGCATACTAAGAGCAATTTGACACTTTATTCCCTAAAGCAGGTATTATTGAATCTCATGGCCTTAGTATTTTCTTGAGTGGATTGAAAAGAGATATTGAAATTAGGGTGAGGATGTTTAAGCCCAAGACTCTTTTTGATGCTTATGCACTAGCACAACTACACGAATCCTCAATACAGGAACACCAGTCATTAGCAAAAAGGTCTAAATTTTCAACTCCTCTATTACCTACCCCAGGTACATCAAAATCACCAAACCCCAAACCACCTACTATGACCTCCAATAGCACCACTAGTAAACCTAGCATCAATTCCAAACCTTATAAACACTCACCAGGCAAGAGATGGAAAAGAAAAGATAGAAGGGGTTGTGTTATTGGTGTGATGAGAAATATTCCCAGGGTCATAGGTGCAAAACTATGCAGCTCTATGCAATAGAGATGGTTGAGGGTGATGATGATGGGGAGGTACTTGAAAAGACTGCTGAAGAGTTACTTGAGGAAACGATACCCCATATTTTTGTTCTAGCATTGTCTGGTCCTACTTGAAAAGCTTACAAAACTATGAGAGTGACTGATCATATTAACAAAAGACCAATCAATATATTAATAGATACAGGCAGCACTCATAATTTTTTGGACTTGAATGTGGCCAAAAGAGTTGGATGTAAACTATATTCCATGGACCCATTAACTGTTGATGTAGCAAATGGGAATTCCTTAGTATGTTCAAGTATGTGTCCGAATTTCATTTGGTGGTTGCAAGGAAAGCCATTTCACACTGACACACTAATTTTGCCTTTAGGAAACTGTGACATTGTGTTGGGCATACAATGGTTAGAAACCTTGGGAGACATTCTCTGGAATTTAAGTCTCTCAAAATGGAGTTTACTTTTGAAGGGCACAAGTTTGTACTAAGGGGAACATCTCAAGTGAATATGGCACCTGTTGACAACAAGGGAATGAGTAAGTTGTTGAAAGGGACTTCCTCTATTGATTCTAATCAACTTTACAGTGTAAAAGTGAGGATGTGTTTGCCTAGCCATGATGAGGTAAACTCATTCGGGCCTACAGTCCAATGGAACAAGATGGAAGCAATTTGTCCAGAATTCAATAGTTTATTGCAAAAGTACCAAGACATCTTTGAAGAACCAAAGTCCTTGTCACCCCATAGGACTCATGATCATAGAATTTTGGTTAAGGAAGGAGCAGAACCTATGAATGTGAAGCCCTACTATTATGCTAGTGTGCAGAAAGATATCATTAAGCAGTTGACCAGAGTGATGTTGGCCTCTAGCATTATTCAACATAGCATGAGTCCCTTCTTTTCTCTTGTGATATTGGTTAAAAGGAAAGACGAAACATGGCAATTTTGTGTGGATTGCAGGGAGCTCAACAAGCAAACTATTAAGGACAAATATCCAATTCCCTTAATTAAAGAACTCTTAGATGAATTACAAGGATCAACCATCTATTCCAAAATAGATCTACAAGCTGGCTACCACCAAATAAGAATGCATCCTGATAATATGCCAAAAACAGCCTTTAAAACACATAAAGGTCATTATGAGTATTTAGTAATGCCATTCAGCCTTACTAATGCACTAGCTACCTTCCAGTCCTTAATGAATGAGGTATTTTAGGATGTATCTTAGGAAATTTGTGCTTGTTTTTTTTTTACGACATCTTGGTTTATAGTTAGAATTTGCAGGAACAAATGGAACATTTGAAGGCGTTCCAGCTATTAAGGGCTAACAAATTGTTTGCTAAGACTAGTAAATGCTCCTTTGGTAGTCGCAAAGTAGAGTACTTGGGCCATTATATTTCAGCAGAAGGAGTTGCCCCAAACCCCAACAAGGTTGAGGCAGTGAAGAATTGGCCTATTCCCCAATCGGTGAAAGCCTTCAAAGGATTCCTAGGCCTTACAAATTATTATCGTCAGTTTGTGAAGAATCATGGTGGTATTAGTAAGCCACTCACTAATTTATTGAAGAAGGAAGCATTTACTTGGAATGAGCAAGCCACTCATGCCTTCAAATCCTTGAAAGAAGCCATGACAACTGCACCTGTGCTTGCCTTACTTGACTTTTCTCAAGAATTTGTAGTAGAAACAGATGCTTGCGGATGGGGAATTGGTGTAGTACTAATGCAGAAAGGGCACCCTATTGCTTATATCAGTAAATCATTATCTTTAAAAAATCAAGCCTTGTCAATATATGAGAAAGAGCTATTGGCTTTGATCTATGTAGTTAACCAATGGACTCACTACCTCTTTGAAAGGCCTTTCGTTGTCAAAACTGATCATGAAAGTTTAAAGTACTTGCTAGAATAGTGAATCCATACCACATTGCAATAGACTTGGTTAGCCAAACTCATGGGCTTTGATTTCACCATCAATTACAAAAAAAGGAAGGAGAATATGGTAGCCAATGCTTTATCTTAATTACCCAAAAGTGAATTGTTGATTACTGTAGTGTCCACAATATTGCCCACTATTTATGAGGATATTCGAGTTACTTGGACTACAGATCAGAAACTCAGAGAGTTAATTGAGCAATTACAGAAAGGGTAGCTGCAAAAGTCACCATTTGTTTGGT
The DNA here is from genome assembly GCA_020521535.1 of Rubroshorea leprosula. Taxonomy (NCBI): domain Eukaryota; kingdom Viridiplantae; phylum Streptophyta; class Magnoliopsida; order Malvales; family Dipterocarpaceae; genus Rubroshorea; species Rubroshorea leprosula. The sequence goes on from BPVZ01000043.1 coordinate 425,550, forward strand.
TTGCCAACCAGCTCAGGTGGAAAGGAAGGATTGTGGTTGGGAATAACAAAAGTTTGCAACAAAAATTAATTAGCTCCGTAATCATTTAATTATAATCTTTTAACCAAAAGTCATTATAAAATTCAAGAGTGATAAAAATTAGTAAATAATCCAAACTCTCAATGAAAAATTGAAAAATTACCTGTGTAATGGCTCTAATTAAGAATCCAAACTCTTAATATATATATATTTTTAATATGACTGTGTACAATTTTTTGAAAAGGTACTTCTGCTAATTATCTGACAAAATCTCCTACTCCATCTTAATCACTTAATTAGAATTTTTTGATTATAAATCATTAATATAAAATTCAGGATTTGATAAAAAATAGTAAAGAATTCAAACTCTAATATGAAAGTTAAAGAGTAATTCATACAATACACAAGCAAAACAAACTATTATACAAATGTTATTTATTATACAAATGCTATACCATACAAATGCTACTTTATGCATTAATTGAAATCTAAATATAAATTTTTTATATCTAAAAAAAAATATGTTTTACTTTAATATTTTTTCATTTAATTTGTGTTAAATGCAATTCATCCCTTAATTATTTTTGTTAAATGCATCAATCTAACACTTTTTATCTTCTATTTCACATTATTATATTGTATTTAAAAGGCATGATGTTTTGTTTTTCATCTTACATTCATACGTTACTCTTAGTTGAAATCTTTTCACTTTCTTATTTAATTCTACTATTATTTCTTGTGAATTTACCCTTTTATTTTCTTTTACATTTTAAATTTATTTATTTTTAAAGAGAAAGTTGAAAACGCTTTTTTGAACATACATGCTCTTAATTAAATATTTCTTTTAATCGAAAAAAAAAAATTGTACTCATTTCATTTCTTTTACACTCACCCACTCTCAATTCTCATTTCATTTTTCGAATGGCATTTTCAAAATCATCAACGAGACTTGAAACAAATTGAAGCCAACCATTGTTTTAACTATTTTCGTTTGGTACAATTTTGGTTGATAGTTTACTTCTATGTATATCATTTTAGCTTTTAATTTCCAAAATCTTCATTACACACTTGCATTAAAGATCTACACCAACTCTCTTCATTGTCAAATCCTTGTTTTAGAGTTCATCTATTGTATTCCTATACTTGCTTTTTGTGAGATACACATTAAGGAATATATTTACTTCTTCAAGAGTGATATTTATAGTGAGAATTGATTGGGTTTTATTGTAGGTTAAGAAGAGAAACCTTTTTGTGAAAGAATTGTGTAGCTCTTTTGAACCACTCTCTTTAAATTTGCAGGTTATATGAAGGAAATCCTTAAGTTAAGGTAAAAAACTATGTGCTAAGCAGTTTAATCAAATCTCTAGAAAATTATTATGCAAATTATTCTTCTTTTCTCTCATTTTATTTAAATTTGATGGGTGCAAAAAGGAAAAAAATTTACAGCTCCAATTCACACCTCTTGGAGTACACTGAGCCACTCTTTGGCTAGGAAGGAATGTGAATCTGTTTCAAAATAAAACTGTACAAGAAGATAAAGTATTTGAACTGACATTGATTCGTTCTTACTATTGGGTAAAAGGAAAAGCAGGCCTGGAGGACATCTACTTGTGAGAATGGATTTGTAATCCACTGGCTTGATTGCCAAATAGGTGAAAAGATTGCAGGGACATATTAGTAAATTTGTAATCCATGGTTCTCATTGACAATATATTTGGGTTGAAGAAAATAGAGGAAAGGGGAGGAGAGGGAAGAGGAGGGAAAGAATTTCCTTTCCTTGAAGAATATTATGAACTAAAATGATTATGAATGTTTCACCTTCATCATCTTCTATCTTCTTTCTCGTACATCTACACACTGCTCCACTTTCTTATGCAATTACAATAGTGGTTATGTCTTATCATGTAACTTCTAATTTAGTCATTTAGGAGTGATTAAAGTCATACAACTCCTCATTTAGTAGATGATTAATCCATCTAACTCTTAATTACGGCCACTAGCCTATATACAGGACTTGTAATTTGCATAAAATTGATATAAAAGAAAGAAGAATAATACACTTCATACTCTCTGTCTCCCCTTATATCTCTCTAATTCATACTTTCTTTATTTTCAACACAACATGTTTTGACAATTATACATATGTACAACTCTAGAAAAAATAATGGTGAAACACCAACGTAAACAACCATTAAAAAAAAAAAAACTGCATTTTGTCCATGTTCATCGCGTCTATAACATATTTTAATTAATACATAAAAAACCACAAGACGGCAATCTAGCATGCAGACTTTTTTGTCCATTTATGTCAAGTAATGAGAAAATACCTGATCATCTTTCTCGTGTAAAATTATTTACGATTTTATTATTATATAAATAAACAGAACATGTTCAAATACCTCAAAAGTCTTCAACAAAGGAAGTTGTTTTATTAAGACGTCATGAATCACAAGTTAGAAGGGAATTGCATTTTACATAAGATGAGGCCTAGAAATTTTTCTTCACCATCTGGAAAACATTGTCCTCTACTTTTTCTGCTGAGATTTGAGCTCCTTCACCCTCTCTTCAGTGGCCTTCAATGCCTTCCCATATTTGGTTATTAACTGCATTCGACAGTAATTTCAGGCTTTAATTTCATGACAAAGAAAAATAAAAACTTTAAATACTATAGCACAAATAGATTTATATCAAAGAAAGAGGTGACACAATCTCCTGTCAGACAATATTCTTGTGACACTTTTCTATATGAGCAGAAGGCACCTCTTCAAATAAAGATACAACTGCATAGAATTGATCGCAACAAAATCTAATGGCCATAAAAACCCATTTCCATACAAAAATACAAAAATATAGCAATTAACAGGATTTACAGAAAATGCAGTTTGTAGAGAAATGGTCCTTAGACTCACCTCATCAATCTCATCAGGTGATATTATCAGAGGTGGAGACATCATTATGTTGTCCCCAGCAACACGTACTAACATCCCATGCTTCGCACATTGTTCTCCAAAATATGTACCTATTCCTGTGTGCGACAGTTATCAAGATCTTTTAGGAAAGAAAAATGATCATTTCCGTCTGAATTACTTAGGAAATTGGAACGTAATATGGAAGCATGTAATGCACTCCTCCCCTCAACCCAGCAAAAGAAAGAAAGCGCTGCCATATATAGCATAATTATGCCTTTTTATTTATTTATTTATTTTCACAAAGACTAAACAGCAAGAGAGTAGAGGGACTTGCCCCATTCAGGAGGAAATGAATCATTGGGGGACTTCTTGTCTGTAAATTCTGTACCAAGAATCATGCCAGTTCCTCGTATCTGCAGAAGCAGGAAGCAATTCAATGTAATTTCTCAAAATCAGATGTATGAATATGCATATATAATTCAGTATCTACCTCTCCAATGATGGGACTGTCAGAAAAGGCTTTTAAACCATCTTGAAATTTTGGGGAAATACTCTTCACATGCTCAACAATATTTCTTTCTCTGCAAGGATGGAAAAGAAAACTAGGGTTGAATATTACCTAGAAAACTAGAACCAGAGCTTGTCTAACATTGCAGATAAGGTAGTTTAATTTCTCATGCATGTTAGCTGTACGTGCAACAGCAGACAGGCTTATCTAGGATAAGACTATTGATCATTATGAAGCTTGATGGAACAAGCCAGGTCCACCATTTCTAGTCTCAAACACCCCCATACCACCCAATTCAAGATTTCCTCTGCAATTATAATAATCAGTTTCCCTCCAAATGATACTCCCCTCTGAATTCTTTTTTGTTCCATTAACTTCGAATAGCCACCTGCTTTATTTACTCTTTTTTAACTTATTTTCTAGCTAGCTAGAGGATTACAGAACAAACCTGTAGAGCTTGAGTGCTTCAATTGCAACAGCACAGGATACAGGGTGCCCAGAGTAGGTGAATCCATGAGAGAAGGAGCCTAACAAATGAGAAGGATTAGAGAAAACACAGAACTGTCCCCCCCTTTTCTTTTTAAAATTGTTATGCTCATACTAAGATGCTCATTAAGGAGTATCACCAACATACCAAGTTTATTGCTTTGAGAATAAATGACATCTGATATTTCAGGGCTCACCATTACAGCGCCGATGGGCATATATGCTGAAGAAAGGGCCTGGGAAACAGAATAATAGCATAGGCAGAAAGATGAATGGTGTTCCAAAATCCAAGATATCTCTGCAAATAAATATGTCCTACTTTACCTTTGCCATAGAGACAAGATCAGGTTTTATGTTATATTTTTCACATCCGAACATTGTTCCAAGCCTTCCAAATGCACAGATAACCTAAGAGATAACAGAAATTGCAGGATTTAGGACCAACAAGCACAGATCCTGCAGAAAGATTAGTCTTATGAACACAAAAAACAGTCACCTCATCTGCAATAAAAAGGATATCGTATTTCTTTACAACTGCTTGAATCTGCACCAAGTTTTAGCTTTGTGTTAGTGGAGAGTCACTTCAGAGAAAGCGAGAAGAGTTCATACAATATTGCACTTTAGCACAAAAGAATTTTAGAATAACAAGGGTATTTATTATATAAAAAATGAAAAAACAAAAGAGCCATAAAAAATAACCTTAACTTTGGTTATTGAGCAGGCCAATTCATGCAGCATTCTATTTATATAAATAGCACAAAATGGTGTACATATATATATGGAAAAAGTGTTTTGCAGATCATCATCCTAAATTTTTTTTGGAGGACATGTGTAAAACCTTATCTTCTAATTACTATTTTTAAAAACCAACTGTTGGATTAAAAGTTCTATTCATATAGATCATGCATAGCTATTTTCAAATTGTTCTAATAGGCCTAACCACTTTGTTGATTATAAGGAATTTAACATCATTAAATATATGCCAGTAAATAGAGTTTCTTTGATTAAAGGATTATAAGTGTTAGATCAATATGAAAATTGATATGCATGGTTTACATAAGTAGAACTTTCAATTCAATGGCTAGTTTTTGAAAATATTAATTAGAGGGCAGGTTTTTAAATAAGTCCTACAAAAAAAGCTTTGGGAGGACAACTTGCCCTGCATCATCCTCTATATATAAACACATGCTTATAATTTATATAGAAACTGTTACACACACACATGCTTATAATTTATATAGAAACTGTTACACATACCTATAATTTTCAATACAGTTAATATTTAGGAAAACACCAATGGATTAATTGTTTTATTCATGTAGATCATGTAAAGCCTAATTTCTTGAGATTAAATATATTTTAACAATTTCATTAATTACATAAAATTTTATGCCATTAAAGATATGTCAGAAAATATAATTCCTTCAGTCAAAGGGTTATAGATATTAGATAACTTAAAATTTGACATGTGTGATCTAATAAAACAGAAGAATCAATCCAGGACATTTTTTTTTTTCTCTTGGATATTTTGGCCATATCTAACTGTTCATTTTCCAAAATATTAATTATATTGGAATTATAAGCATGTGTATATATGATTGTGTGTTACAAATCACACATAAATTCTCAACTGATGATTTCCAAAGCTAACAATTTGAATGAATATAGCACCACATTTTGAAACCATTAGATTTGAGAACAAATGGCTGATAATTTATATGACTTATGAATATATGTAGGGAAAAAAGTTCATCGGCCAAACTTGGAAAAAATTAGAGAGAAAAACACTTTAAAATTACAAATTTATATTAAAAATACTAGAATAACCTATTTTTAAAGTAGGAATGGATTGTTTTGATCTTTTCCCGTGATGCTTTATTCTTTTTTCTTTTTTTTTAATGGCCAGGAACATAATACATGGTGCTTTATTCAAACCAGTTTTAGGGTGTTCTTTCGCCTAATTTTTTGCAAGTTCGTATGATAAACACTAATCTCATAATATATATATGAGGGATACATTTACACACAAGTCTTGCACATTACACTTAAAATCTTGACCATTCATCTCTCCACTTTCAATGGTTGAGATTTTGTGTAATTGTGGTTTGTAAGACTTGTGTGTAAGTGGATTCCTACTCTCTCTCTCTATATATATCTATATCATGATCACCAATTTCAAGATCTAATTGTGTTAACCATTCAGGATGCTGAGTAACTAGGTCATCTATGGCTAACTCGAATTGGGTGGATTCAATCAATGTTTCAAAAAATGCTAGGATTTGGCCAGGCTACCTGGTGTGCAAGCTTATCATGCCTACACAAGCCTAATCACGCCTAGGCATTTTCCTTATTAAAAAAATGCCAGAAACTTGGAAATAAAATAGAACAAATAAAAAAGAATCAGAAAAATAACCAAAAAAAAAGAAAAAAAAAAGTTTAATAGCATGTATTAGCAAAAAAATCATCTATATACAAAGAAATTTCAATAATTTATTAGCATATTACTGTAAGTTGTCTAATTTTCTGTGATTTTTCTTTTAAAATACAGCATAGTTTCACTTTAAAATGCCTAATTCTCCCAACACCTATCCATGCCTAGGCCAGCTTAATTGCACCAAACCATGCCTTAATCATGCCTAATCAACCTGGGCACATACAAACACAAAATAACACTGCCTATGCAAAGTGCTCAGCCACTGTATAGCGCCTAGGCACTCTTTTGAATTGTTGAGTTCAATCTAATAGCATCACAAACTAGTTGAGCTACACTGTACACAAAGTTTTACATCTATACCACAATCAAGTTGTATTAACTATTTGTGAGGCAAGGTCAAGAGGTCACTTTATGGCATTACCATTTACTCTCAACTCTACAACTTGAGTCAACCTAGCCTGAATTCAAAATCAGTTGAGCTCCACCATGCAAATCCTTTTTCTCCATTTATCCCAACAACAAGAAGTACATTTTTGCTTAAAGATATAGAAAAACAACCATTGTAATTCAACAAAAAAATAATAATAATAATAATGCAGAAAAATTATATACATAGCAGAATAGTTTCAAGCAGTGAAGAAAGCTATCAAGTTTAAATTTTATTTACATTTAATGTTCAAGCAAATGCAAAATATAAACCAAGTAGAAACATCATTGTTGATCTACTGCACAATCATTATGTTTCCAATTTTTGGAGGTCAGGGATGGCTCATTGTTGAGGATGAATAGAAAAATTACAAACATATTCAAAGGCATCAAAATGTTTGTTACTACTGTAAACAAAGAGAAACAACTCCAATCGCTAGTATTTTTCTATCATGAATCTATCTTCAGAATTAGGCATTAAAGTCTTACCTTGTCGAAATAAGTTGCTGGAGGAGGTATCACGCCCCCTGCCCCCATGACAGGCTCAGCAATAAATGCAGCAATCTGGAAATGAAGAACCAGAACAGGTCAGTGGCACGAATGCCCCTTGAATACTAAAATCTGTTGCAACTTGAAATATGTTTGACATAAGTACCGTTTCTGGACCCTCTTTAAGGATAAGATCCTCCAAATTCTTGGCTAATCTGGTTGAAAACTCCTCCTCTGTCTCGCCTGAAACATGACAGATTTATTTATCATTTAAATCTTCAAAATGACATCCATAAAAGACAATGGTGAAAAGAAAACCTGAAAGATGATAGCGCCAGTAATGTGGACAGTCAGTATGCAAGACAAATGGAGCAGGAAGATCGAATTTTTGATGTAGAGCTGGGAGGCTGCAAGGGTAGTTTTAGGTATAAAGAAGGAAGATTCAAAAGCTACACATGCAAATTTTGAAATATAAAAATCAAAGATTTAACATACCCAGAAAGACTAGCTGATATCAAAGTTGAACCATGATATCTGTAAAGTAAGATAAATTGGAAGATAGATGGTAAGCACAAAAGAAACAAATCAAAGAGAAAGGGCAGAGAAACAACAATGTAAACTTTACGATTTTGCTCGAGCAATAAATTTCTTCTTATTTGGTCTTCCAAGCGCATTATTATAATACCAAACCAGCTTAACCTACAAACAGAAAATTTGAGGGAAACAATTGAAATAATGAAATCATTACCTTCACTACTCAGCTCGTCATCGAATATTTATAGCAATTGCAATGCTTTTCTTAATATTATCATACAATAGGCAAACCTGAGTATCATTGGCTTCAGATCCACTATTTGTAAAGAAGACTTTTCCCATTTTGGATGCAGTAAAGGTTCCTAGAAGGTCCTTTGCCAGATCCTGAAAGATCAAAATTTTTAACTGCATTCACAGAAAATACCTCAAAATATACTTTGCAATAACAAACGCAGCAACTGTGGCTATCCTAGAAAGGTATAAGCTAAAAGTATCATTTACACAAGACTTATGTTTAATTTAATGAGGCAATGACACAAAGGAAATATAGCAATTGCTGATTGAAGTAAAACTGTTATTCATTAAAACATGGAAATCAATCAAAACAACTAAATATACCAATGATGGTTTAGTAGTACGATTCCAAAAGGAATGATAAAATGGCAATTTATTTAATTGAGCAGTAGCGGCAGCCACAAGTCTAGGTTCATTTCCTCCTGCAAAAAAATAATATTGCATTAAAAACTACATGCAAATCATTTCTCTTTGAAATAGATACTTGTACTGCATGGACAGCCTATATGTGTTGCAACGCAGAAAGGAGAAATGCAACAGTAATAAAATAGAACATGGCAACACAGATGAAGTATACCAAGTTAAGCGTAACTGTCTTGCAAATCACATATAATCAGAGCATTTCATGTTATTGAAGAACACAGGTGCAAAACACTCATAGCAGTGGGAAGCATGCATATACTCAATATTTTGAGTCATGCCCAATACATTCCATACATATTTATTTGATCTTCCCACCATGAGTTGTAGCCAAAAGTAAGTCATTGCTCCCATGCTAAAAGCAGCCAAGAAATAGAGTTGCTTGCTGATCTATTTTATTGTTGACAAACTCACTTTGACCATTTTCAAATGAGATTAGCTGTATGACATGGAGAGAGTATTACAATGATTCTACAAACCATATTTATTATTGATAGCATAGTAGGCATCACCACGATCTCATCAAAGAGAATAAAATGAGATTAATTACCACAGGGAAAAGAAGAAGAAGAAGAAGAAGAAGAACAAGAAGAAAAAGAAATTCAACAGAAAAGGAGATGTAGATACAAGGCAACAACATTTAAAAGTACTTAAATGACAAAAAAAAAAAAAAAAGTGTCAGCAATTGTACAGGTTTCTGGCACTTTTTAAAAGTCATTGAACTCAGTTCTGTTTACTAAATTGAAACAACAGCTTATAGAAGAAGTGAAAGTAAACATGGTGATGATGAACATGGAAACATTTATGGATGATATTTAATGAGAAAGGGAAAAAACGGATCGGAGCCACATGGAATGATTTTGAAACTCATGCAATTATAGTTACCCAAGGCTGTACACCATAGACCTGCAAGAGCATCTAGATACTTCTTTCCATTTATGTCATAAACATAGCAACCCTGATGAAGTATAAAACTATAGTTAGTTACATGAAGTTAAAAAGCAGCTTTATAAATGGTAAACATGAAACTTATGTATACTGAATGCAGAAAAGTTAAAAGAATAACATTTGAGAAAGATACCTCAGACTTTTCAATTACAAGAGGATTCATATCAGTACTCTGCCACCCAGCTGTGAATGGAGCCAGCATATCATGCCCTTTAAATCTGAGATAATTGGAGATTGATTACAATCTACAGCACATATTGATTTTTAAGTAGATAAACCATCAACCAACATAAAGGAGACAACAAGATATATTAAAACAATTTACTTGTGTATTATGTTATCACTAATATGAACTAAAGCAATCACAAAAGAGACACGTGATCAGTCAGATTCAACACAAAAATGGGTCCTGTTACATGGATACAAAAAAATTAAAGGGAAATACAGACAACCAACATACCCGTTATCAGAATCCTCCTTTTGCAATGAGGCCTCTGTGCTGTATAAACTGGACTGTAAGTTGCAGGGCTGCCCGAAAAAAATTCTGGCTGCAGCAGCATGCTTTATATTGGAACCATACTACAAATAAGAACAGAGCAAACAAGTTTTAAGATGGGAATAAATGGATAGCCATTGATGAAATTTTGACAATCGAAAATCCCCACGGATTATGTTTTCTGTGACGAGATAACAACAATTTGCTAATTTTTCAGGTTAAAAGGCCAAAAGAAAAGACACAAGAACATAATTATCAGTATTTCTCCATCTCTTCTCTAAATTAAAGTACTAAACTGAAATAAAAATAATACTTCTGAGAACTCCCTCCAGTGCAAAAGATTTCTGTAAATAATTCTTAGCCAATAAATTCAGCCACTATTGGAACAATGGAAAAAAAAAAAAACAATAATAGATCCAAAACGGAAAATACATCCTGTAATGGAATAAGTTTCTTTCCTTTCTTAGTTGGATTGTCTCTATAGAAATCAAAAACGTTACCTAATCTATTAGCCAAATTATCCTCAGCAATCTAACCAGCCGGTAAGTATTGGTTTTAAAGTGAACTAAGAAAAGTAGATCCAAAAGAAAACAATGAAAAGATTCATTAGGCTTAGAAAATCTGGAGGAAATCACACAAAACAAATTCAGAAGCACCATGGAGTCTGAAAATCTGACTTTCAGTAAAAACTCTAAGAAGAAAAATAAGGTGGATCCCGGTGATGATTAACATGCTGCTATAAGGATCCCCTTTCGAGTTAAAGAGGATGATATTGAAAATGGAAATGAAAACCTGTGAGTTGAGAACTGATCGGAGGAGGTGGTTGATCGCCATGGAGATAGCCTGCAACTGAGGAACATGCGCAAACAGTGCGATGCAGAAGAGAGAGTGAGAGAAATTGGTTTAGCCGCTCACCTTTTGCCATTTTATTGGCGATTGATTTGACTAATTGAATTATTAATTAATTGGAATCATTGCATGTGGACAATTCTCAGCCAAAGCCAATTTGGAGTGTACAACCTCGTTTTAGATTAGGAGGGTGTTTGGAAAACCTTAAAATCCACGCCCTTAATTTTTTTTTTTTTTTTTACAAATTTGAAAGAAAAATTTTTTTTCTATGAATTTAAATTCATTTTAAAAACTAATTTTCAAGTTTTTTTTTTGAAGGAAAGCAAGTAGCATTTTAAACATTTTCAAACACCTTCTATCTATTTTTTTAGTGCACGCTTAAGTAATTAAGTGGCACCATTAAAAATTATATTTAGGAAAATTTGTTTTAATTATTATTTATTTATTATATAAAATTATTTGATTAAATTTTATCTAAAAATTAAAATAAAATACTTAAATCGGGAAAAAAATACTTATTATAATTAATTAGTCATCCTGTAAAAATATTCTAAGTATGTTTTTTTTTATGGAGTCTAAATATATTCTCATTTTCTTAATAGGGTGGCCCTAATGATTTTGTTCATTGTCCATTAAATAAAGATATTGTATTTTATTGAAACCTATTATTCCCAACGTTTAAAAGAAATTTTATTGGTATTAAACCCCACATTGAGGGTTACTAATATAAAATTGAGCTGAGTATATCAAAAAATTCTTTTAGTGTTTATTTTTATATTTATAAAAATTAAATTAAAAATTTTATTTTAAAAAAGTTGAATTTTTTTCTTTATAAGCTAATAAATCACTAGTATTAATATTTAAAAGAAATTTTAAAATAACAAAGTATTTAATAAAGAGATATTCGATGTTAACAGGAAGGTTGATGGTGTCATAACGTTCTGACAGAAGGATAATGGTTGAATTTTTCTCTAAAGTTGGAGGATCATAATTAATTTCTTTTAGCTAAAAGGATCATAATAATTGCTTTTGTAAAGTTTAAGAATTTATAGCAGAAAGGCTTTTTTTATATATATATAATACTAATATTTAGCCACATACTTTAGAATTTAAAAAGTTGTTTTTGTAAATTCAAGCTTGTATTAATTATTAAAATTTTAAAATATAAAATTAAAATTTAGTGTAACACTTACATTAATATAAGATTATCTTAGCACTTTTATAAATCTACAAAGTAACCATAAAAACTATTGTATAAATAATAAACATTTTAGGGGTGTTTGGCAAAGAATGCTTTTTAACATTTAAAATACTTATAAACATGTTTTGAATAAAGCATTTCACATTTACTATTTCAAAACATATTTTTATTTATAATTTAGGAGTCTCTCGGGTAATGTACACATACTTTAATACCAATTTTTTCTCAAAATTTTTTTTAAAAAATATCCCTACATCAACTAGTTACATTCACAAAAATTAATTTTTTTATATTATTCTCAAAATTTGAGCCATAAACTTAAACTATAAAAATACATTTATTTCTTAATGGATACAATCTTTTAGTCGTGTTTGGTTAATGGAGGAAACTTTATCTCTTACTTTGCTCCTACTTAGATAGTTGGATTCTTTATAGATGGTTTGGTATTTTTATATATTAATATTATAATAAAATAAAGATAGAGTTAGTATTTTAAACAAATATTTTTCATAAAGTAATTCCCAATAAATAAATTTTTCTTTCCATCTATTTTCAAAATGGGATAACAGGTTGTCTTGAAAAATACTTTTTTATTTCAAAATGAAAAAGTATTCCTTTTATTTTTTTACTGAGAAACATACTTAACTATGTACTTTTACCCAACTTTCCTTAACATCAATTTCTTTCTCAATAAAAAAATAACAATTTTAATAAAATTTCATTACAACACCTATAAACTTTTTCTTTTTTTTTGGGTACATTAGAAGTTAACAAAAGCTTAGTTTCTGGAGAACATAGTCCTTGTACAGTCGTTTTGCAAAATCAGACTAATACCCATTGGGGGAGTTGGAAAAAAAGTAGTACCCAACTCAAGGTTATGCACAACGGAGGCCATATAGTCTACAGTTGCATTACCTTCCCTGAGAGTGTGATGTACCGAGCAAGAAGTGAAAGAGTCAAGTAAGAAGAAGATGTCAGATAGAAGCATCGAAGCCGCACCAGTTGACACCTTCCGAGCCTGAATAAGTTGAATTGCCAGCAAGGAATCCATTTCCAGTATTAATTGTTGCACTCCAAGGGAAACTGCAAGTTTAACACCTTCTTTACATCCCCATAGTTTAGCCAAAAAGCTTGTGGCAATGCCCACATTTATAACAAACCCATGATGCCAGCACCCACAATGATCGTGAAGCAGTCCCCCTGTAGTTGTCTTACCTGAGCTATGATCATGTGATCCATCTATATTAAGTTTAAGGAAGTGCTGGGGTGGAGGGGTCCAATTGACCCATCTGGGGGTTTTTAAGGTGAGGGTTGCTTTAGCCTCAAAAGCAAGCTTTGTTTCTAAGGCCAATTTGCTTGCTTGTTGAGTGATAATCAGCGGTCGGATCCTTTGCGCCTCAAATATTAGCTTATTCCTGCTTTTCCATACATACTAGATAGTTGCAAGAAAGATGCTCGGCCATGTGTCTGAAGCACGAGGTCTCCTCCTTGATGTGAACGAATTTTTTCTCAGCCAAGGGTCGAGATCCAACTGGAAGAAGTCTTCAGGAAGAAAGTTAGTGGCATCCCAAATGAGTCGTGAGTAGTAGCAATCCCACAAAAGATGTAATGGGGTTTTAGGTGATTGCTCGCAACGAGGGCAAACTAGAGTAAGCGTTATATGTCTGTCGAAGCGGATTGAATTTGTGAGGATTCTTCCTCTTTTCAATAACCAAACAAATAGCTTAACTCACTCTGGACAACATAATTGCCATATCCATGTCCATTCCCCAGCTTTGGGGGTGTTAGCTAGACGCAATTATAAAAGGAGTTGGAAGGCAGATTTAATAGAGAAGTCACCATGGGATGAATTGTGCTAGTACATGGTATCTTCTAAGTGACTTGTGATAGGTAAAGGGATAGCTGCAATAACATGTAATAAATTGTCTGGGAGAAGTCTTGTTAGTTGAGCTAAATTCCATTCAGAATTGTGAATGATGGCAGCCACTAGTAAGTCAATGAGATGGCGTGGAATTCGAGTTAATGCAAAGTCAAGAAGCTTTGAGTTACTTGCCCAAACATAGTGCCATAACTGAATTTGCACACCTGAACCGACTCGCCACCGTATTCCAAGATGCAGCACATCCCTACATTTCAGAATGCTTCTCCAAGTGGCAGAGAAGGAAGGGGTGGGGTTGCAGCTTAAAAAGCTATCCGAACGGAGGTATTTATAAGTGAAAGCCTGACACCATGGTTTGTTGCTTCTAGAAAGCATGTGCCAACCCAATTTCGCAATCAAAGCTCTATTACAATCCCTTGCAGTCCTCAACCCCAGACCTGCATATTTCTTGGGCAAGCAAACATTATTCCAGTTAACAAGGTGTGGTTTGTTGGAGTGCATATCTGTACCCCAAAGGAACTTGCGATTTAAAGTATCAATTTCTTAGCAGATGTTGCTGGGTAAGAGAACCGTTTGCATGGTATAAGTTGGGATCGAAGAGGTTACAAATTGGACCAAAGTTATTCTACCAGCCAAACTCAAAAGATTTTGTTTCCATCCTGCAAGCTTAAGCTTCATTTTTTCTAAAATGTATTTATAGGTACTAGATTTGGACCTGCCATGAAGGATTGGAACCCCTAGGTAGATCCCTAAATCATTTGTGAGAGGGATGCCACAAGTTGTGCTATAAGAGTTTGCTAAATGTCTTTGAACATTTGGAGAAACAAATAATTTTGATTTACTTAGATTTAATTCAAGCGCCAAGCATCTAGCAAATTTTGAAAGGCAATCCATAATAGTCTCAATTTGGGAAGGTGAGGCTATACCAAATAACATGAGGTCATTTGCAAAGAACAAATGAGAGAAGGCCAGTCTTCCTCGTGAAATCTTAAAAGGTTTCCACTAATGTTGCTGTAGTCTACTCAAAATCATATATGAGAGTTTCTCCAAGACCATGATAAAAAGGTAGGGTGACAAAGGATCACCTTGGCGCAACCTTCTTTGTGGTTGGAAATAAGGGGGCTTTTTTCCATTCCAGATGATTGAAAGCTGCAAAGAGGTGACCAAGAACATGATTAACCAAATTAGAGGTTCCAGTAGATTGAAATCAACAAGCACTCCATTGAGGAAACCCCAATCCACACTGTCAAAAGCTTTGTGGAGGTCGATTTTGAAAGCAAAGGCCCTTTCTTTCCTTTTAGCCTTCACAGTGAATGCATTGCCTCTTGGACTAGGATAATATTATCTATTGTACTTATACCAGACAGAAAGTTGCTCTACTAAGGTCCAATGAGGTTTTGTAGATAGGGATGCAATCTATTAACAATCACTTTAGCAAGGATTTTATAGGCAACATTGAGCAAGCAAATGGGTCTGAATTTTTGAATAGCATCTGGGCTTTCCCCTTTAGGAATAAGGGTAATATGTGCATGAAGAATGTTTGGCTCAAAAGAACTGTCAATAAGAGACTTGTTGACAAAAGAATGGAGTGTGCCCGAGACAACTTCCTAATGCTTCTAATCAAAGACTGGTTATATACCATCTGGACCAAGGCTTTTTAGACCTTTCATTGAAAAGAGAGCTGTTTTGACTTCTTCTATGGATACAAGAAGCATTAGAGATGTGCTAGCTGCATTTGACAATCTAGGTTGGAAGCAAGAATAATCCCTAGATATGGTGCATGTTTCTTTTTGAGAGAACAAGTTAGTAAAGAAATCGTGGACATGGGCTTTTAACATTGTAGGGTCTGTTACCCAAGAGTCATTAACCTTCAATGCTATGATTCGATTCCTTGCTCTTCGGATAACGGTTGAGGCATGATAGAATTTAGTATTTCTATCACCTAAAGTGATCCATTCCATCCGAGATTTCTGGCACCAAAACAATTCTTCAACATGTAGCACTCTGTGATACTCCTCTAATAAATCAACTTCTAGACTCTGCAAGAAGTGTGAGTGCTGGTAATTGGGTGAGTTTTGGATGCCTGCCAGGCATGCGTTTAAAAGCCTTTTACGACGAAATATGTTCCCAAAAAACTGTTTGATTCCAGTTAAAGCATGCTGTTTAAACTGCATTAATAGCTGAAGAGAGGGAATGATCATGTGTTGCCCATGCATTGTTGAATATGTCTTTAAAACCCACATGAGTCAACCAAGCTACTTCAAACCTAATTGGCTTGCCTATTCTTTGAATCTGATATGGGGGAGCTATGTTCAACATGATCGGGTGATGATCACTACATAACCTTGGCAAATTAATGAGTTTTGCATTTGGAAATTCTGCCAAGTTAGAGAGATTAAGGAGAGCTCTATCAAGCCTCTCTCGCAAAGAAACTCTCCCATTTATTTTACGTACCCAAGTGAATTTGCAACCTATTGAGTCTTTGGACAGTAGATTGTAGGCTTCGAGATGGTCCTAAAAACGCTGGGCACTAGAGAATCTATTTACAACTCTTGGGGATGCCTCATCAACATTAGCAATGTCATTAAAATCCCCCATGACAATCTAGCTCCCTGTAATGTTCATGGCTATGTTTTGTAAGAAATACCAAAATTCCCTTTTCATGGCACTATGTGGCTGAACATAGGCAAATGTGATGCTAAAGGATATTCTCTATTTTTGAACAGAACAATGAATGACTTAAGAAGTTGAGACAAGCACCTCCAAATCAAGTAAAGAGGATTTCCAAAATAACCATAACTCACCTACTCTGCCAAGAGAATGGACTCTATGTTGCTTATCAAATCCAAATCTTAGCATGAATTGGAGATCTGAAGAACCTTCCTTGGCTTTAGTTTATAAGAAACAAATAATGTCTGGTTGCTACAACTTAAGCAATTCTTTGCATTCTCTCCAAAAAGGAGCATGTTGAACACCTCAATTGTTCCATGTCTCTATCTTCATTGAGAATGAGGTGTGGGGGTTGGCTGTGCGTGGCCAACGACCTGGGGAAGATGTGTCTTAACCATAATTGATGGGTCATCCAATGCAAGCACTTGTCTCTGGTTTTGATTGGTGGTGGTAGGTAGAGATGATGGGCATGAGGGAGCATTGTGATCAGTAACAAGTTTTACCGCACTTAGTTTAATAGCCATACTCTGCCCAGGTTCAATGGTTGTGTTCTGGGGTAACTAAGGAGAGGATTCTTGTGTTTCTTAAGGATCAATAGGGGTTGGTATGGTTTGGGCATAGGAGGCTTAGTTTCTTTAGGGACTGGATCCCTAGTTTTGGTTTTTCTCGTGTTGGGTTTTGGCTTAATAAAGGTTGTTGAGAAGGCAAGAGGCGGGCCAATGGGGGTAAAATCCATGGGCATTGTGGGACCAACAAAATCCTTACTTTTGGATGAGTTTCCCGCCATCTCAGGCTCATTGACTTCCTTTGAATTTATTAGCTCAGCATCTACCTCCATAATCTCTGCCATCATTGCAAAGCGATTGTTCTTTGATTCTAGAGAATTGAAATTACCAACAATCTTGGAGGCTGAAGGTTGTGCTTGAGTTTTTGAGATGTGGTTTTGATAACTCCGAATTTCCAAGAGGTTAATGGGAGTATCACTGGTTGCTTGCTCAACCGAATGGCGGGGCGGTTGTCGCTGTTTTGGCTGACACTATTGAACCATCCATGGCCCAAAAACCATATTATTGTCTTTTGAGTTAGGTTTCAAAGTCTGTGTTAACTCAATCATAGCTTTTGCACAAGGGTTGTTTATAGAAGGGGATTGTCTTGGGTTCTTATACTGACAGTGTTCCTCTGTGTGACCAAATTCCCCACAAGAAAAGCAAATTTTGTGTAAGCCTTCAAATTCAATCTGGATCAGGGATTGAGGTAAACACTTTAAATCAAGATCCACAAATGAGGGGAGCGATTGGCTGAGATCAACCTCCACGCAAACTCTTGCAAATTTCCCTTTAATGGCAAGGAGAGTGGCTGGTCGACTTTGATTGGATTGCCAATTTTGCTGCCTAGATATAAACAGATTGCTTCATAAAAGCACACAGTAGGAACCCCATGTAGCTTAACCCATATTGCAGTTTTGGAAGCTTTGGCTCTTGCGGGGTGAAATCTAGGTTCCCAAGGCTGGACTGCCAAATAGTGACCAAACATTTGGTATGGCCCTCCGGTTAAACCCATGGAACAGTCTTGAGAGGAGAAAATTTTGACAATATAATAGCCAAGACCTACATCTATGATTTCAAATCATGCTCTAATCTCCATTCTTTCAATAGTCGTGAGTGTAAAGCATGGAAGTTGACTAATTTCCCAAGGAGTTTGATGATGACAGCATTTCTCCAAGGGGCACAGAGTCTTTCCCATATAGATTTAGGGATTCTAACTTTGGGGACCTTTGGTTAAGGAGGACTGGATCCATCTACTGCCATAGGGGATGGGGTTTCCAAATCAAGGTTTGCGGCCACCAATTCCTCATAAGTGACCAAAGGGGGCTCAATCGAAGCACTTCCCTGCACCAGTGTGTCTTTGAAGGATTTAGGAGGTAGATTTGAGGTAAGACTAGGATGGCTAACCGGTGGTTGTTGGGGGATTGAAGAAGGGCCGGTAGCAATTTGGATGATGGTTGGGATATTGGGGGGTGGCGGTGGAGGAGGAAGGTTAGGATCCATCGGCGGGGGTTCGGGAGGAGGTGTGGGAGACAGAGATATTCGAGAGAATTCCTTTTTCAACGTTGTTACCTATAAACTTTTATAAGTATGGTAATGTTTAACTTTTCATATAATATTTTTTTAATAAAAACTTTTTTAATGAAATTATCCTTATACAAAACAAGTCCTTAGAGTTTCCAAACTTATTTCTCAGTACTTTAAATGAAGCTAACTTATACCTCAAATATTTTTTAAACTTGTGAAAGAATACTTATTTATAAGTTAAAAAATACGGATTTAAATTTTTTAGGACGAATTGTTTGTTCTATAAATTTATTTGAATACTCTTAATGAAATATAATAAGAAATAATTTTAAAAAAAATATTTAAGTATATTTATAAAATAAATTATATTTTTAATATATAATACACCTGAAAAACACTTGTTCTTTTTTTTTTTTTTTAGATAAGCCTTATCAAATGCCTCACTTCTATCATCTTTGTTAAGTTTATTATATGTTACTCCCTTTCCATTGTTACTACTTTGACTCTATTGAATAAAATTAATCATGTGATTTCAAATTTAATTAATTTTATGAATCAAATTGTTAAACTTAAACACAGTATAAAATGAACTTTAAAGGATAACTTTATTAAGAAAATTTTGATTATAAGAATTTTTTTAACATGTACTTTTAAAGTATAAATTAAGAATATAATTAATTTATTTTTAACAATTAAATGTATTCAAAAATAAAAATTATCTTTTATTTTATCAATCATTCAATTAAAAGCATACTTGTGACATTAATACAAAAGTCAATATCAATTTTTATATTTATTTTATATAAATTAATTGTTAAAAATTTATTAGTTACACCAATGTTTTCAAAACCGGACCGGTCATTGAACCGTTTTCAGGTCCGGTTTTCGGTTTGACCGGTTCAACCGGTTGAA
>BPVZ01000043.1:478040-489771 GCA_020521535.1 Rubroshorea leprosula
ATTAATGAATCATGTTTTGCGTGCTTTCATTGGCAAATTTGTGGTTGTTTATTTTGATGACATTCTGATATATAGTAAGAGTTTAACTGATCATATTGAGCATATACGAATGGTATTAGAGGTTTTGAGAAAAGAAAACTTGTTTGCTAACATTAAAAAGTGTTCCTTTTGCACAAATCAGATTGTCTTTTTAGGGTATGTTGTTTCAGCTGATGGAATTGCACTAGACGAAGAAAAGATTAAGGTTAAAGAATGGCCAACACCTAAGAATATTTTTGAGTTGTGGAGTTTTCATGGTTTGGCGAGTTTCTATCGGAGATTCATCAAGGACTTCAGCACAATTGTAGCTCCATTGACTGAAATCATGAAAAAAAGTGTTGGATTTAAGTGGGAAAGTGGACAGGAGAATGCTTTCAATTTGATTAAGGAGAATTTAATTTCTGCACCATTATTTGCTTTACCTGATTTTACTAAAACTTTTGAAATTGAATGTGATGCATCAAGTATTGGCATTGGCGCAGTTTTAATGCAAGAGCGACAAACTGAGCAATATGCAAATCAGGCCAACAAAGGGTGCAAGAAAGTTGTGTTTGAACCTGGAGATTGGGTTTGGGTGCATATGCAGAAAGAGCGATTCCCTGGACAAAGGCATTCTAACTTGCAACCAAGAGGCGATGGACCATTTCAAGTGATTGCAAAGATAAACGACCATGCATACAAGTTGGAGCTTCCTGGTGAGTATAATGTTAGTGCTACTTTTAATGTTTCTGATCTTTCTCCTTTTGATGTAGGTGATGATTTGAGGACAAATCCTTTTGAGGAGAGAGGGAATGATGGGAATCAAGATGACCCCACATGTATCACGTCAAGAGATCCATTACATATTCCAAAAGGTCTAGTCACGAGAGCTAGAGCTAAGAAGATGCGAGAAGCTTTAAATGGCCTTATTGAGCAGATCTGGGTTGATAACCACATGCACATGTAAATCAAAGCTTGGATGATTGTCAAGGCATGATAAACATTATTCAGGTTGAAGAGAAGCTTAATTGAGGTCATTTGTGCTAAATTACACAGTTTGCGTCAATCTCACAATTCTGTTGCAATTTGTAACAAACTGATATTTCATGTTACTTTAGGTTACTTTTAGTGTTTTTGATGTCTTTTTATATTATTTTGGGTTGAACATTCATTTATTTAAGACCCAATTCGTGGTTATTAGGTTTAGGACTTAGGGTGTTAGTTTCCTATTCTGATTAGGATTTGTTTTCTCTATTTAAAAGGCTTGTAACCCTAATGGGGAGGAGGCTATTGAATCTGAGATTTTGAGAGACTTTTCTCTTTGGTTCATTTTAGAACTTTACAGAACTTATCAAGATTATTCTTGTGGCGTTCTAACCTGACTTATCATTCTCGTTCTTAATCGTTCGAGGGTGTGGCGTCAACCAACTTTATACCTCTGGTTCTTGTTGCGTCATAGACAACGGGTCAAGGTTTTTACCTTTGGTTCTTGTTACGACATAAACAACGGGTCAAGGTCCTATTATAAACCTGATTTAGCTTTCCTGGAGTTTGGAAATCCCTTGTCGTGCTGTGGGTCTCATTGTTCTCTTTGGGGTTCTCATCAGGTTGATTATGTTCTTGATGTGCTTCCATTGATGGCGAGCAAGTTGGTAGTCCATAGTGTGCTTAAATGGTAAGTTGTGGTTGTGGTTTTAAAGTTTGATGTGCATGTGGTTTTAATGATTCATTAATATTTTTTATAATTTGTGATTGTATATAGAAGGATTTTGAAGTTTGTTTAAATGGTCATAGTTAATAGTGAAGTATGTCTCATACTCCTGTTAATACAGATTACATAGTTGATGTTGTTGAAAAAAAAAAAGGAAACGATAATAGCAAATTCTGGAAAACAGTAGAAATGGACTGAAGAGTCGAATATAGAGACTCTTCAAGCATATGAGAGTCAACTATAAAGCAGCAAGAGTCGACTCCCATATTCCAGTAAGTAGGAAATGCATTTGCTACAGCTCATAATCGACTCTCCATTATAGAGTCAACTCTTTTGGATTCAGAGTTGACTTTATAATATGAAGAGTCGACTACCAAAGTCTAGTATGCAGGAATTTAATTTGCTACAGTCTATAGTCGACTCTCCATTATAGAGTCAACTCTTTTTGATTTAGAGTCAACTCTATAATGTGAAGAGTCGACTACCAAATTTCAGTATGCAGGAATTTAATTTGCTGCAGCCTATAGTCAACTCTCCATAATAGAGTCGACTTTAAATCAAAAAGAGTCGACTTTATGATGTGGATAGTCGACTACCAAATCCCAGTAAGTACCATATTTTTTCCCTTCAAATAGTTGACTCTTTATGTTGAGAGTCGATTCTTATTCTTTTACAGTCGACTCTACTATGTAAGATTGGACTCTTGAACTATGTGGTTCACAAAGTAAAAGAATTTCATGCAAACTCTTAACAATCAACGTGAGAAATACTTAGAAATCATTAATAAATGTTGTAATGTCAAAATATATTAGATAATCACAAGAAAACAAGAGAAATTGGAAAAAAAAATTGGAAAAAAAATTGAAGAGCATAAGTAAGACAATGATATTATGGTTCTTGAATGGATCGTAATTTTTAAACGGCAGCATCCCAATACTTTTTTTCAAATGTAAGACGCCTACCATTACCAAAAATCTTTGTAATTATTTCGGAGGACTCAGCAGGGGTTTTGGGTGGAAGTGACAAAAATGGTGATCGATAATGTGCTGAGCAAAATTTTGCAATATGACCCTCATGGTTACACAGTTGACAAGTTACAGCATATCGGTGCGGGCAAACTGTAGCTAAATGTCCAGGAGTATCAAATATTTGACAAATAGAGTAGTCTCCAGTATTAGGCAATGGAATGTGTTGGTCAATTGATACATTATTCTTTGCTCTTTTCAACTTCCTCTTAGGAGGACTTTTAGATGAGCAATTCCATAATGATTCAGGAGTATCCTCAACAATTCCTGTGTAAAATAGCATAAAGTTAAGTAATATAATAATAAATGGGGTGCATGAACGGGAAATGAGAAATAAGGGAAGGAAAAAAAATTATACCATTATATTGGCTGTCAAAATAATCTTGACTTTCCAATTGATTGTCAAAATAATCTTGACTTTCCAATTGGTTGTCAAAATATTCTTGACTTTCCAATTGGTTATCAAAATATTGCTGACTCTCCATTAAACAATAGAAAAAAGAGTTTTGAAATTTATAAAAACTATTACTTTTAAATTATAATATAAAAGTAATTATGCGAGGATAAAAAAAAAGTAAATTGAAAGAGTAAGGGAGAAATAACAAGAAATTGAGAAGTGTGAGAGGTGTGTATATATTGCCAATGGAAAGGTGTAGATATAATGGGTGAGCTACCAGTCAAAGGATTTTCAACAACATGGGCATTGTTGCTGAAATTCACTTTTAGCAACAAGAACCATGTTGCTGAAAGTGGACCTAAAATGTGTGGTGACTGGAAAATGTTAGCAACAAGGGGCATGTTGCTGAAATTCACTTTCAGCAACACACCCCTTGTTGCTGAAAGTGGAAGTGGTGATCCTCTCGTGGTGGTTGGAGATGGCCTGTATATATATATATATATATAGGTTTGGCCAACCACCGGTCAAAGAATATCAGCAACATGTTCCTTGTTGCTGATGTTTGGTTGGTAAAAAGATAAGAATAACAACAACAAGATATATGTTGCTAATACTTAAGGTTTTTAGAAACAAGGAACATGTTGAAAAGTATAGCTCAATTTCATTCCTAGGGACTCACCGGAAAGAAGTATATTACTGAAAGTGGGGCTGCTTTTTTAGGTGGAGGCATAAGGAAGAACTTTCAGCAACAAGCCCTATGTTGCTGATACATATTTTCAGCAACAAACAATCCCATGTTGCTGATATATTGTTGCTAAAAGCCAAAATTTTAGTAGTGCTTCTTCTAGGTCAAAGTTGGATTCCCACCTTCTCATAGTTAGGAAGTAGGGGTTAATAAACCAAGGGCTCCCTTGGATCACCTTGCTCAAATCTTCATTATCATGGAAGCGAACCAAAAAGAAATCAAGTCCCAAATCAATAAAATCCCATTTACCGGTAGGCTTCCATTGTGCCTTAACACGAGGATAAACATAGTTATAACCCAACAACTTGTGGTGGAAGGCCTTGATGATGATAGCGTTCATCCATGGTTCCCTAATACATCTTTTCTCTACTTTAGAAAGCAGAACAACTGGAGCATCATCATCCGGTCGTCATCCACATGTGAATCTTCCTCCATGTTGTTGGGTATTGTGGAGAAGGAAATGACCGACGGGTCCTCAACCACTAAAAGTTTGTCTCTATGGAAAGTCCTAGTAGTTGCTCCAGATAACTGTGGGAAGTTGAGGGTGGGGAGATCTTCGTCCATCAGAGCACCCTGGGGATTTGATTGATCCTGAACTTGTTGTAGATCCATGGTTTCCATCAAGAGAGGATCCTTGCTTTGGGAATTCAAGCTAACATCCTCCTTGATCCGCTTAACATTACGATCAAGGAGGTCTAATTCCTCCGATGATGGTTGGGCGGTAGAAAGCAAGAGAGTTTTAGACATGGCACCCTGAAAGCGCGTTCAAGCTCCTTGTCGAGAAAGTCCAATCTCCAACTATAATACCCCAAAATTTCTAGAGCATTAAAGTGTGAGTTAGGGACCTAATTGTGAAGAAATATTATTAATGAACTTAATGGCAAAAATTTTCAAAATTCAGGGACTTAAAAGAAAAGAAATGAGATAAGGATCATCTGCTTTTTCTTTTTCTTTTTTTTCTTTCTTTCTTTTCTTCCTCATCAGACCCGCGACCTGCTTTTCTTCTTTTTCTCCTCGACAAGCCCCTTCCCAGCCGCCAACTTCCTCCTTGAAAATTGGTGACAAAGCTTGGATATTTTCCCCTCATTCTTGTACAAGAACAAGCTATGGGACTTAGAACCCTCCCTCTAAAGCTGGAAACTGTCGATTTGCTCTGTTCTTCCTTTCTATCGGCAAGCTGTTGTGGGTGTGTAGGTCTGAAATTTTGGGTGTTTTCGGTAAGAATTAACCCTGAAACTCCTCTCTTTAACCTTAATTTATGTTGGGTTCACCCTAACCTGGTTTGTTCTTCCAATTTTGGGTTAATTCCGTGAGTTCCCTTGCAGAATTGCCGCCGGCCTCTTTCCCCTGCCAGATTCGGTTCTGTAGCTGGAAAATTTTGGTATGATGGCCACTCCTCTAAGTCCAATTTCACCCATTTAGCTGCTGTTTGAATTTCCCTGTATTATCTGAAATTTGCTGAAAATTGGGGATGAATTTCGGTAGCAATTAGAGCATTTTAAGTGTGTTTTGTTGCTTAATTCATGTAGAATTTAGTTGATTTGGGCTGTTGTGATGTTGTGTAGGAAAAATCCCGTGGCTTAGCCATTGTTGGCCAAAGCCATGGGTCTCCATTGCTTGTTCGGGAAATTGGAAAATTGGTATATATGTGTGTGGGTATAATTAAACCCATAAATGGAAATAAAAGCTGGTTCCTCCATCTTGTTTTAGCTAAAAATATATATATATATATATATATGTGTGTGTATTTATGTATATATATGTCACGCCCCAGAACCCAAATCCGGGAACGTGGCAGACGCCGTGCACTCGTGAGACGGGTCCCACAAATGCACAAGGCTCGGAACTTATCATATCACACTCTGATACCACCAAAATCTGAAGATCAAATCTTTAAAATTCTCTCTCATATCATAAAATCTTCAAATACAAGATCATGATTCATATCTAAAATTTATATCCAATTACAATATGGCTAGCCTTCTAACTCGTCACTTCCCGTGGTTTCCCCGTCCTCGATTTCACTTCCTGAAATGGTGGACAAGGAAAACTATGAGATAAACTCAGTAAGTAAATATGGAGTGCCCTTAATTAAACTCATAGCATGCCAACAAGTGTAATCAGAAAACGGATACAAGTACGGGAACAAAATAGACGTCTCCTCTATAGGTCACGGCCAGCGTTTATAAACCTCCCACTGGCGGGCACACGATTTGCTGGTGTATAACCCCCACTAGCAGGGTTGAACGAACCGGCTCTTTCACTAACATGTCGACATGTGCTAGCGTTTATAAACCTCCCACTAGCGGGCACACGAATAACATGACCATATCGGAGACAAAACAGGCAGAAGTTAACAGGAAAATCACAATTCACAATCACTTTCAGATCATCAGGACAGTTCACAATCCACTTTCAAGTAGGCATGCTCAATTTCATGAAAAGCACAAAACATTTCACTTCAAATCAGTCACACTTATGTAAAACGGGTTTAGTCCCGTCACCACTTCAAAAACAAATCAAAACATGCTTTTAAAACAGTACGGGCATTACCATAAATTTACTTACCTCACTCGCATAAAACCGAGCACTCGATCTCAGTGCTAACTGACAGAACGATCGAGAACCTAATCAAAATATCCACGAATTAATACCGGACTATCACAAATTCACACTGAACACTTCATTAGGATCATTCCTAATCACAATGCTATTTCCTATCAATCTCCACATGATCGGACATCTCCAAATTCGTTCTCATATCACAAACTAATCATTTAAATTCCCGTTAA
The DNA here is from genome assembly GCA_020521535.1 of Rubroshorea leprosula. Taxonomy (NCBI): domain Eukaryota; kingdom Viridiplantae; phylum Streptophyta; class Magnoliopsida; order Malvales; family Dipterocarpaceae; genus Rubroshorea; species Rubroshorea leprosula. The sequence goes on from BPVZ01000043.1 coordinate 484,729, forward strand.
ATGTTGGCCCTCGGGGTGTGAACAGTAACCGGTGAACAGTGTCGGTGAACAGTGACCCCAACGTGAACAGTACTCCGACGTCCACAAATTGGCCAAAACACTAGCTAATCTCACGGGATTTTCTCTCCAAAAATCACAACAATTAATCAAGCTAATTTACACTTAAACCAAGCTTAAAACATGCTCAAAGGCTACCGGGATTTCCCCCATTTTTCTACCAAAATTCGACATCACACGGCAGCAAACTAATCAAGCTAATTCTACCTTAATCAAGCTTAAAAACAATGGTTTAAGGCTGCCACATACCAGAATTTTCCAGCTAAAACCGGAGCTGCAGGGGGAAGAGAAGCCGGCGGCAATTCTGCAGGAAACTCACGGGTTTCCCAAAAATTGGAGGAAATAAGAGCAATTAACGTAAACCCAAGCCAATTCAAGGAAAAACAAAGGGATTTAATGGCTGTTTCTTACCCAAAACCGGAGCAAATCACCCCCACAAAGCAGGAGCAGCCGGCGGTGAGGAGCAGAGCAAGGCAGATCCGGCTTTTCCAGCAGGGGAGGGAAGATTTCTGGGTTCTAGGTGTGTTCTAGAGCAAGAAGGAAGGAGAAAACCAAGCTTATCTCACTAGTTTTCCAAGGCATGGCTGGGTTCCCTTTCTTTTTTCTTTCGAGTGGCTGCAGCGGAAAGAAAGAAGAAGAAGAGCAGAATCGGGCAAGGCTGGGAAGAAAAGAAAGAAAGAAAAAGAAAAAGAAAAGAAACTCATCCTTATCCAAAACTCTTCCCTCTTTAAGTCCCTCAACTTTCAAACTTTTGGCTATCAAGCCCAAAACAATATTTTCTCACACAAAAACCCTTACTTAAATGCTAAAATAGCACAAAATTTTGGGGTATTACAATATATATATATGTGCACAATTGATTTTAGTGCTCAATTTTCGGAAAGAAGGAAATAAAATAAAATAAAGAAATCAATATTGCTTGATGAGATTAATGACCGGCAATAATAGAAAAGGATTGAATGTTTAGTTTGATATTAAAACAAATTTGGAGATGTCTGGTCATGTGGAAACTGATAGAAATAGCATCGTGATTAGGGGGTAGTCATGGTGATTTTACTTTTGAATCGTGGTACGGTAATTAATTCTTGGATATTTTGATTAGATTCCTGATCGTTCTGTCAATTTAGCATTAAGATCGAGTCTTCGGTTTTATGCAAGTGAGGTAAGTAACTTATATGGTAATGCCCTGGATTTAAGGTAAAGCTTTTAAAAGCAAATTTTTGATGGTTTTGAAATGGTAGCGGGACTAAATCCGTTTTACACAAGCATGACTGATTTGAAGTGAAATTTTTATGCTTTTCATTAAATTGAGCATGCTTACTTGAAATTTAATTGATTGTTCTTATGATCTGAACGTGATTAGTGAATTATGATTTTTCTGTTAACTTCTGCCTGTTTTGTCTCCGATATGGTCATGTTATTCGTGTGCCTGCTAGTGGGAGGTTTATAAATGCTAGCACATGTCAACATGTAATTGATAGAACCGGTTCGTTTCTGTTATCTTGCTAGTGGGATTATACACTAGTAAATCGTGTGCCTGTCAGTGGGAGGTTTACAACACTGGCCATGACCTATAGAGGAGACGTCTATTTCATTCCCATACTATATCCGTTTTTTTTATTACACTTGTTGGCATGCTATGAGTTTAATTATGAGCTATCCATATTTACTTACTGAGTTATCTCACCTTGTTTTTCCTTGCCTACCATTTCAGGTAGTGTGACCCGAGACACGAAAATCAAGGGGAGTGATGTGGTAGAAGGCTAACCACTTGAGATTTGACATAGATTCTAGATATATATATACCACACTCTTGTAAGTTAGATTTTAATTAGAAATTTTATGGTATCAAAACTGATTTTGTTGAGTAAGTTCCGAGCCTTGTGCACTTGTGGGACTCGTTTCACAAGTGTATGGTGTCTGTTACACCCTCGGATTTGGGTTCTGGGGTGTGACACCAACCTTTGTAAAAGGCTTTTTGAAGTTTTGGTTATGTTGTTCTTGATTCAGAAATAAATGGATTTAATTTTCCAGAAAAATCATAAGGCATTACCAAGGATTATGCAATTGATCGGCTTCTAAAAGATGACTAGTACCAAATGACCTCTAATCACCATTAATCGCCATTAATGTTTTTAACTTTTGCTCATTTAAATCCGCACCTAAGGTTATTTTAAAAATTAAAAATTTATCTAACTTATTTTATTAAGAGACAGATTAAATTAAGGATGTAATTTATATAATTTTTTATATTAATTAATATAAATATAATAAAATTAATATTAATTTTATTATTAATATTTTGTAGATTATTGATGAAATAAATATCAAATTTTATTTTTTTAATAAGAATTTTTTTAGTTTGTACACTAAGAATATTTTGTTATTATAAATATATATAGAAAAATATAAAAACTGATATTAATTTTAGCATTAGGTAAATTTAATTAGATAATTGATAAATTAAAAATTAATTTTTATTTTTTAATATAAATTTATAATAAAAAAAGTATATTTAAGATACTTTAAAAATACAAATTAAATAAATTTTTTTAATAATAATTAATTTAAAAATATTTTTAACATGTAGTTTTAGGATACATGTTAAAAAACTAAAAAATTAATGATATTAATTACATTTTTCCATACTTCCTTTTTTTTCCATTTTTTGGGTACCACTGAAAAGAATGAATTAGATTCGAAGACCTAGAAAACATGGTTCCCATAGCATCACTAAATAAATTATGGCTCAAGCACGTGGAGGAGATACCAAGAGAGTAATCGTGCCATTGGAGCAAGGGGGTATGCAGCTACGTTGCCTTTCTCTGAGTGTGTGTCCAAGTTTACAATGTGTAAATGTCTGAATTAAGGACCCCTAGTATCCAGGACTAGAGCTGCAATTGTGCCATTTGGCTCGCTGTTCTCTTTAACCAGTTGGATAGCAACCAAAGAATCAAGCTCCCCTATCAATTTCTCAATGCCCAGAACACGGCGGAGGCGAAAAGCTTCCCTTAAGCCCCAGAGTTCTGCAATGAAGCGAGTTCCAACGTTGGCCACAAAACCATGAGGCCGCGATCCTTGTGCATCTTGGACCAAACCACCTGCACTGGCCAAGCCTGAATTGCGTGGAAAAGACCCATCTGTGTTTAGCTTGGGCATACCATCATCATGGGGATGCCACCTTATCTAGCGGGTCCTTCTAAACTGTTAAAAGAAAAGTAAGAAGATAACATGAGAATAAAAATGTTTTGAGATGTGATTTCATTTTTTTTTAAATTTGAAATTCTTTAAATACATCAAAATTTAAAAATTCTCTTAGAATTTGGTATAAAATATAAATTCTATTAAAGAAATTTTATATTTGGTGAATAAATACCAGCTGAAATTATATATCTTTGCACAAAGACCTAGTCAAAGGAATTTGTCCCTATAAAAAAATATCATCATGAAAAAGATATTTTTTAGTTGTCAAAAGTTTTTGAATTTCATATATATTTTTTCAATTTCAAAAAAGTTAAATTAAATTAAAAATAAAAAATTAATTAAAAAATTAATTTTCTTCGAATAAGTCAAAATCCCAAGAAGCCCAACTGCACATCTAAATAATAATATGAAATGGTAAGGCCTAAAACCAAAGCCCACATGCCATGAATTCCAACTTTCAATAATTATTTATGAACAGAATGCAAACATATATAAATTTCTATATTTCCTTATTCTTCTCTAGAACATTCTTCATTTCAAATGATTCAACATTGACTATCTATTCACCACGATGTTTTGAGCATCACTACTAAAATGTAGAGTTTCAGTCATGTGGATCTATCTAAGCCTCGTCATTTGCATTGCTAGGCTTGTGGGTGAATGTCTTGTGATAGTTTAGTCCCTTGGTAAAAGAATTAGTGAGGTGGATTGTACCTATGGGTGAATATTTCATTTTCACCCATGTGGTGTTTAATGTTATTTAATAGTCACCGGAGCATTTAGTTGAAATCTTCAAACACAAATAGTAAGGCAAACTACATGGGTGAATCTTCTCTTTCACTTACGTGGACCTTATTACTATCTAAACGCAAGGGAATGGTTCTATCTAACTCTATTTGACATCACTATCTAACTCTATTTGACATCACTATCTAACTCTACTTGACATCACAAGTGATATCATACTTGCTATTGCAATTGTTTTTATGTAAGTAAATCTTATATTTTACCTACATGGATTTTATTATTTCATAAAGGCGTGTGAAAGTGTACTAAAGTTTATATACTCTATAACTCACGTGAAATAGAATACTACACCATCAATTAGTAACGTAAAAAGTATTGCTAATACTTTTTATCCTTACTGATATGTGCCAAAATGCTAAGTCTTTGTGTTAAAAAAAAAAAAAAAATTACCCATGTGAACTAAAATCTAAGTATTTGTTAAAAAAAAAAAAAAACATTTACCCATATGAACCAAAATGCTAAGCATCTTTTCTAAAAATTAAAATTAAAATATTCATAAACTACATTTGATATCAATTTAGATTATTAAAATATGCTACAAATATGATTAATAACAAATATCAATTATGTTTATTAAATAACTTAATATTTCCATTTGTAAGCAATTATAAAACAAAATTAATCCATTTATATATAGAATGAACTTGAAAGAATAATTAATAATTAAATGAACTAAAAACTAAATGTAAAAATTCAATCAGATTCATAAAATTTAACAACGTACCTTTAAAAAATTATGGCAATTTCAACCATTATTAGTGCTTACAAAATATTACAAGATATATTTGAATTTAAGTGGAAAAAAGTTACAAATCGCTAAAATATAACTCAAAATGAGAAACTAAATCAATTTAAACCTCTTAAATTAGGAATAATATCTTAGCTATAAAACCAAAGCAAATATTCATATGAGTATATCAAACAATATTTGCCCAACTTCACATTTACATAAATTTTGATATAAAAATGAAAATT
>BPVZ01000043.1:496982-510337 GCA_020521535.1 Rubroshorea leprosula
AAAAAAAAAAAAAAAAAGGCAATGAATCCATAAAATCACTAGTAATATGTTACAAATATAGTAGCATAGACTAATCACAAAGGATTTGCGTAGGGAATTAAGGTATTGGATACGTATGGGTAGAGGAGCAAAGGCATTCTTTTGGTGGATTTCAACCTGCAAGTTCTGTGACTTGGTTGAGAAAGACAACGAGGATAAAGATGAGGTTGGAGATGAGGTTAGAGATAGAGGCTATGCAACTCATTGATCTCAAACGAGGATATCAAAAAAGTTCTATTTCGATGAATATAGCAATATTGGGATGGATTCTTTTGGTGGATTTCAACCTGCAAGTGCTTCAACTTGGGTGAGAAAGAAAAGATGGGGAATAAAGATGAATTAGGGATTTTGGGTTGGTGTTATAATTGGTGTTCTATATATAGTAGTTTATTTGTAAATTTATTGTACTATGAGGATAAAATTGGGATAGTGTATAATTTCATTAAACTAGAGCAAAAGCTAGTACAAAAGCACAAAATCTGTGCTCTCCAATTTTCAACAGATAAGAGGTGAGACCAACTTCTCACCAACTCAAGCTTTTTCCAAAAGTTGAAATGTTTGGTGTAACTTGTGCTTTTAAATTCAATAAGTCCTTCTCACAACCTGCACCAAACAAGTACTTACTTTTAGAGTGAGAATGGTATAGTAATTCTATTATAAACTACAATAAAGTGAAAGTAATGTTAGAATTAATTTCTTTTAAAAAAAATAGAATTTGGTTGGAAAGTCTTTAAAGAAGCATCAGAAAATCACTAGAAAGACATTGAAAAAGTGAAAATCATTCCAACACTTACCACATGCAATAGATTGGGTGACGTCTGTGCTAAAGGAAGGTTGTGCAATGAAGATTTATTGTTTTCATCAACCAAAAAACAACAAATTAAAAAAATCCTAAATGAAAACGGAAAGGAAAAAAAATACCTAGATTTGGTCAAAACAGGCAAAAGTTGCATATGGGGTGGAAGTATTGGTGAAATCTAGTAAAAAATCTTGGCTTTTTTGCCTAGATCTAGTGTTGGAGCGTAAACAAAGGTCGTAAATGATAGTGAGAAGTATAAAAAACACAATGCAGAGGGGAAAAGGTTTGGCAAATTCGTAGAGAGGAGAAGCTTTTTACCAATGTGAACAATGATGCTAGCTGTAGTCTAGCTAGTCATAGGTTGAGATGGTAGGCTTTTGAATTTTGAAGAGTAAATACTGATATGCACCATAATGCCTAATGCAAAAGAAAAAAAAAGTCAACAATGTGTATTGAAATGCTAAAAGAAACAATCTCAATCACCTATATAAACTATAATGCTCAATCCCAAATGATGAACTTGACACAATATTCACTACATTGATATTCTAAGTACTCAACAAAGTAATATATATCAATGTTTGATTTTTTTTTTATATATATAAATTTTAAAACTTGATATGAGATACAAATATAATAAAATGTAACAAATAATAGTAAAACATTTTGAAAATTAACTTTCATTGTATTATAAACAAATATAACTATATCTAATATTATTTTTAACTTGTAAAACTTAATATAACATAATTGAGGTTAATATTTTTTAAAGGATATTAGAAATTATGAAATAAAATAGTAAATAACAACTAAAAATATAAATCAGTAAATATTATTCAAGTAGGAAACAAGAAAATATATATTATGATTCTTAAATAGACTGTAATTTGTTAACTATATTATCCTAATATTTGTTGTCTAAAATCATTGAGATATGATATATTTCCTATTTCCTAAGGCTGAAAGGTACTTTGAAAGGAAATCAACATTTTTGCCAGGTTAGTGGATCTAATTTTTAGTAATGTAGTATATGTTGAAAATAATTATCTTACTTGAAAAAGTTGTAATAGCACGTTTTACGTCAATGTATATCAAATTCATTCACATGGTTTGTGTTGAAAGTTTAATTGATAGTCAAAAAACCCATAACAATGTAATTTATGTGGGTGATTTTTTTATCTATTGTTTACGTACATACTTTAGCACGTGGGTGATAATGTAACATTATTGTCCTATATTAAATTGATGATTGGTTAAATAGTACCAACCCACTACTTTTTGAAGATCTTAGAATCAACAACACAAAATATGTTGTTAAAAAATATCACTGATACATTGATAAACTTTTCTAGTTGTCACAAAATTTAGCAACTTGGTACATGTTGGTGAATTAAAAAATCATCAATGTATTACAAAATAGTAAATTCCTCCAACAACCAATAATATCCTTAGGCATGCCACATTATTGAATTCAAATAACGCTAATGTAGTCCAAAATATTGTTAAAAAGTCAACGAGTAGCTATGACTACATTTCAATTGCAAGAATTCAACAGTATGTAATACGTTTATGATTTATTCAAAATATCTATATAAATAGTTATTTCTTGCTTGGTAACCTTTGCTATTTGTCACTCATTCTCTCAACTTAATTTATTTTTGTCCTTAAGTTTTGATACTTGTCATAACCCAATTTTAACTAGGGATTGGATAGTAAAAGCCAATGGACCATTTTGTAAAAAAATTAGAAACTTGAAGGGCTAAGAAAAGGAAATGGCAAAACGATGTTGTTTGGCCAATGGGCTAATAAAAAAAAAAAAGGCTAGGGTTTTTTCAAAGTTCCTGATTCTTCTTGCTTTGCCACCAGCTTCTCCAAAATTTCACAAATTCCTTGTGTTATCCCTAAGTGTGTTCATGTTTAGATAGATTATGGCATCAATATATAGAAAATTTTGGATGGAAGTCTTCAACAAGAATCGTAAAGGAGGAATTCAAAGTCGATTCAAATTGAGGAGTTCTAATTTTTAAGAGGTATGAATCTAGCCTTGAAAGAGGGAAGATGTGTGAAGAACTAGTTTTCTTAGAATTCCAACTTTGAATAGAATTAGCTCATTATTTGTAAGGGATTTGGATTAGAACTTAGAATTAGAGACGAATTTGGGTTTCTTATTTGTAATTTAGGGATCTGGATTAGGACTTAGAATTAGAAAAGGATTTGGTTTTTTCTATTTGTCTATAAAAGGGGGCTTCAACTAGTCAAGAAAGGTAGAGATTGAGAAAGAAAAAAAAAGAAGAGAGAGGGGAAAAAAAAGAGAGAAGAAACCGAGGGGGCTAGAGAGAGAGGAAAAAGAGTGGGAAGAAAGACAAAGAGAGGATGAGAAAAAAGGTGCAGAAATTGAGAGGGAAATCGAGAGAAAAAGTGGGTAGTCGTAGAAGTAGAAGGGAAAATACAGAAGTTGGTACTTGGAATTTCAGGAAATTAAAGTTTGATTTTTACCTTCTTCCAAGTGTGTATCATTTGTAAAATTCTTAATTTATTCTTGTAATTTTTTTTTGGTCATATCATTGAATTATTGATTTGGGTCTAATTCTATGATGGGATTTTTACCAATGGTTTAGTTTCTAATGTTTGCCAAATGCAAAATTTTAGTTTAAATATTCTGTTTGATTAAGAGGGGAAAGTGCAAAAAAATGGAGAAGAAAAATGGATAGAAATAAGTAAAAAATGGTAGCAGGTTTTTTTTTGGGAAAACTCAAAAAAGAAACGTAGAAAGAAGAGGGAGGCAAGGAGATTAAGATTGAACATTTATATTGAAAATGTAGCCGCAAATTTTATTTATTTATTTTTGTCTATTCTTTAAATTGAATTTAGAAAATGTAAAAGAAAACATAGCAACAGTTTTTTATTTTTTTTCTGTCAATAGGTAAAAAAAACGAAGGAACAAGTTATTTATTTATTTCTTTTCTTTTCTATCAATTCTTTACACTTAGTTGAGGAATATGGGCTATGATGCTAGTTAGAATTCTATTTTTGAATTTTAGTTTTAATGTTTGGGTACTAATGAAGATTTGCAAAAGATTATGTATGTGATTACCTAGAATATGGAAATAATCAACATTTATATTATATATATTCTAAGTTGATTACATTGTCTGTTTGATTGTAAACTTTTTTTTTTTTGTTTATCTTTTTAAGAAGGAGAACTGATTTTTTCAATTAAAATGTTTTTTTTTAATTGAAAATACCTCAAAATTAAAGTATGTGATAACTGTATTCATACAAAAGTTGTGGGGTGCCTAACACCTTTTTCATGCTTAATCAACCCTCCAATCCTAATCAATTTCTATGCAGACTTTAGTGATCTATCCCACCTCGTTTGGATAGATGGTGACTCCATCCATTTTGGCACGTCAATAGTTTAACGACTCCACTAGGGACATTAGAAGGGTCAAGCCATTTATACTTTAATTGTGGGGTCTTTCAATTGCTAACTTTTGCTTTGCACTTGGCATGAAGTTCCTTATCTCTTGTATTTTATTATTTTATTTAATATTTTTGTTATTTTCTTATGTTAATATTATTTGAATGCTCCCTCACACACCTCACTTACATATCATTTTGTCCTTGACGAGGTGAATCCAACCTTAAGGTAGATGGATGACTCATGGAACAATGCAAAGTGCAATGCTTTCCTTGTGAAATGGGATTATCTCTTTCAAGTTCATTTTGTGGGTTAATATGACCTGGCAATCATAATGTTGCTGCTATATTAGGTCATGAAATGTCTCTTGTTAACTTTATAGAAGTTAGCAATTGTTGACTTTGTGGGAGTTAGCAGTTAAAAGAAAAGCTGATTGTATAGAATTCACTAGGAAACCACATGTAATGGACGTAGACAAAAACTTAACCATATGATGGCCAATGTAATAAACCACCTTCGAAGTTTAAGATCCTTATACATAGGATATGTAGGGAGTATTTTTATTTTTTAAACAATGTTTTTGTGTTTCTTAGGTGAGGAATTCGACAAAGAGGTATGACATTTATTAACTCTCCTTTCTACTTTAATAAATAGATAATTTGATTATTTTACACATGATTTCTTCAGAGAAAAAGGATAGTAAGGGAAAAGAGGTGAGTTCTGAGCTAGAATGTCAGCCGTTATTCAAGAAAAACAAGTCACATAAGGATGGATTCTCTATACAAACCAAAAGACCTTGTGTAAAGGACTTGGTTGCTGCTTGGAACAGTCTAAACAATCTTGATAAAGTGAGGTTTGACAAGAAATTTGGAATAATAGCCAATGTGCTACAACTGGAATCGGACTGAGAAATCATTAAGGCAATCCTAAGATTTTATGTCCCGTATCTTTGTTGTTTTGTTTGAGTTAGTGCCCACCATTGAAGAATATTTTCAATTATTGTTCAATCGCCCAACAATAAGTTCAGAAGTTTACATTCTAGATCAAAATTTATGATTGTTATCTATCAGTTGTTTACTATTCAAAAATTTTAAATAAAGAAATAAAGTTTGAAGTCAAATTTCACATTTTCTTGAATTCTATTTGTTGAGAAAGAAGCAAGTTCCTCAATACAAAAGAAGAAAAGATATGAAGGAGGCAACCTCATTATTTTTCTTTTTCTTTTCAAAAAAAAAAAAAATCAACAAAAGAAAAGGTCATGAAGGAGGCAATCTCCTCATGCTTGTGTGACAATTATTTGGCTCTTATTTCACCTTTCCTTATAGTAGTTGGTTGAAGTTACTATTAACAATAAGGAATCCATGTGTAAAATAAATTTAAATCATTAATATGGTTGTTTGAGGACATGACTTTACCTAATGGGGAAATTTGGGAATTTATCTTTCAATATGCCAATTAGATAAAACCATGATTTGTTTCAGGTTAATAATGCATAGATACTATAGGTGTTGAAAGATTGGTCTTAAAAGGAACTATCCTAGTGTTTGTTCACCTATTATCACTAGAGCTCTTGTAAAGAAGTTGGCTGACAATCTAATTTAGAGAAGGGAGGTCTTGAAGATCGAGTTTAAAACATAGAAAATAGTTTGAAAGAATTGATGGCTTTTTTCCAATGTCTTCAACTAACCTTAGTTGCATAGGCGCCTTTGACAACTAATCCTTTATTTTGAAGGAAATGGTTCTGTGGCAAATGTCCATGTAATCACATCTACTTTAACTCTTGGAAATGAGCCAATGTCATCCAGCTTTCCAAATTCAACTATTGTTGAAGCTTCTAGAAACTACTTGTCCCAACTTTTCTAAATGCTAGTATTGCTACAATTTAGACTAATGAAAATGATCAAGTTGGGACTTAAGTTGTTAAATCAATCACAGAGGAAGAAGACAAGGCACTAAAAGCAAAGGTGCAGTTGATGGAGGAAACACTAAAATCAATGCAAGCTATTCAAACCAATAAACCAATGGACATCTAATCTTTGTGCTTTTACCTAAACATTCAATTGCCACTTAAGTTCAAGTTTCTCGAAATTGGAAAAGTACAATGGCACTGGTTATCCTTATACTCACTTGACAATGTATTGTAGGAAGATGGCTCTTTATGCCAATGATGAGAAGTCATGATACATTACTTTCAAGATAGTCTAATAGGTCCTATGAATGCTTGGTTTTCAACTTTAGACAAGAACATAGTTAGGAGTTGGCATCATTTGAGCTAGAATTTTACAAAACAATATAACTATAACACATCATTAGCCTCTAGTAAAGAGGATCTTTAAAGGATGGAGAAGAAAGCAAGCGAAAAATTTAAGGAGTTTGCTCAGAGGTGGTGTGGGTTGGTTGCCCATGTTCAACCACCATTGACTGATTATGAATTGAGCAATTTGTTCATCAAATCTACTAAGGGTTCATACCGTGAGAAAGTTATGACTTGTGTCAACTTAAGCTTTACTCAGTTGGTCATTATAGGAGAGCAAGTTGAGGATGGAATCAAATATAGTGTCATCCTAGATTACCAAGGTATAAAGGATATTCTTGAGCAACATCAGAATGGTAAATTATAAGAATTGGATAATTTGACTCACACAAAAAGGATTAACTAGAGTGGGAGGCACAAAAAACAGAATGATGTACAAATGGTGAATTTTATTACCTATTGGCTTAAAAGAGTAATTCAAAATCAGGGAAGGAAGCACCAACAATTGGATCCCCAACCATTATCATATTTAGGGATATTCAATCAAATGGTAATGCTTAGGCAATTGACTCCAATCCCTACAAACAAGCCTCTTAATCCTTTGCCATTTTGGTACAATCCATAAGTTAGATGTGATTATCATAGTGAGACCATTGGTCATGATATAGAAAGGTGTTTGACTTTGAAGCATAAGATTCAAGATTTGAAGGATTTGAAATGCTTACTATTTCACTCAGACAAGGTTGATCTTAGAACTACCACTAATGAAGGCTTGAATAAGTGAACAATGGAGTTTTTTTTCCTACTGCTATCATTTTGGAATAACATGTGTCTTTCATGTTAATTTTTATTTGCATCTTCCAAACTCCTTTCATATTGCAATTTGAATCTTTGTTCTTCATGTTTTAATTCATAGTTATTTAGTTCTTGATTTTATACTTCCATGAGTTGCATTGTTAATGAACTTGAATTTAATTTTGAACCCCATAGAGAAAATTGACGCTTGAGAAAAAAGTAGACCTGGCAAAATGGACCCAATCTGAAAATTTGACCCAATTCATCCATCATGGGTCGGGTGATGGGTTTTATGTGTTAATCCGAAATCCAAAATGATCTAGACTGAGGTTATCCAAACCCAAATAGATTGGGTCACAGGTGGGTCGAGTCACTAGAAATGACTCGAACTTTTTTTATTCATTTTTATTAGATTATTTAAAAATTAATTTTAAATTTCTAATTTCCTAATCCTAAAAATAAATAAATAAATAAAATACACAAACCCCTAACCTCCTATCAATTTCTCTTTCTCTCAACTTTTCCTCTTCTCCACTTTTTCTCTCCCCTTCTTCATCTCAAGCTCTTTAATCCTTTCTTTGGTGGCACTTGCATCAAGAAATCAGATTAGGTGGCACATAGTGAGTTGTGTCATAAGACATTGTCAAAAAAGATCCTTTAAAAACAAAAAGAAAGAAAGAAAGAAAGAAAGCAAGATTGCCTACTAAAAATCAAAAGCTAGTGATTGAGGTACTCTCATCACCATTAGAAGCATAATGACAAGAACATCAAGAACATCAAGGTTTGTTCTTAGTTGCTAATTTGTTCTAAATTATTAGTTTATTCTTAATTAATAATTTGTTCATAGTTAATAAAAATCAATCCGATCCAATTTTTTCTTATATGTGTGTAGACATATTTTGAATTTACCTTTTAAACTTTAATATTGAATAGGGCTATATTTTTTTTATAATGCCCTTCTAGATATTGAATAGAATTGTGTTTTTTGTGTAATACCTTTAAAAATATTGAATAGACACTAGATATTAACATGTATATTAGATTTGTCTTTTGAACTCTAATCCTTCATGTCTCTTCTTTTAATGAAGGTTAGTAATGCCTTTATGAAATTATGAATTCTGAATATTGTAGAGCTATTATATATTTGACATATGTTTTAGTTTCACCTATATAATTAGTGATCTTTCCATTTTCTTTTCTTGAGATTGGAATGAAAATTGAATCATAAAATGAAAATCAGCGTTTAATAAAGTTTTCTTACTAAATAGTTAATTAGTAATAGACTTTGTTAAAGAAAAATAGAGAAAAATATAGAAAATTTTTATTTTTAATTTGAATTTTTTAGAAGTTGGGTCCATCAGACCCAATTCAAGATCTATGTGGGGGAGTCATGGGCCTACCCCTTTAATCCGACACCCAAAATGACCCAATCCAAAAAATCTGAGATCCGAGATAACCCAATCTGAACCCACCCAATCTGACCTGTTTGCCAGGTCTGGAAAAAAGTAAAGGTTGAGAAATGAGGGAGGTGATTGAGGGAGAAATAATGGATGAGTAGGAATGAGAGAAATGTACATAAAGAAATTGATCTCAAATTTTGAAACAAGCATTCCTATGATAGAAGGCTTGAGAATTTTTATCTTTATGATTTGAAACCTTTTTGGATGAAAACCGTTGCCAATGCTTCTTTTTAAGATTTGCCACAAATTGTACAAAATGAAAAAAAAATCCAAAAAAAAAAAAAAAAGAAGAGGAAAATGATTGAGTTTTGCTAACTTTGTTATACCCGATTGTCATCATTTTTATGTCTATGGTAAAAGATCTAAGGATAGAAGGCCTTTTTTTTTATTTTGAAACTTGATTCCCTAAACCTTGAAAGGTTACTTTATTTAAACACTTTAAGCTCAGTTTCAATGAACATTCTTTCATGACCAATTCAACAACATGGGAATATTGTTGCATGCCAAATTGGGGGCAAATGTCATTTTCATTGGAGGATTTGGTAAAAACTATTTTAAAGGGAAGAAAGAAACTTAAAGAAGGTCAAAGAAAGTGGAAGCTCAAAAAAAAAAGGAAATTGAAGATAAAGAAGCTAGTGAAGGAGAAGAAAGTTTTAGAACAAATTGAAAAGTAAATCTCTAAGACATGGCATGCAACTGGGGGGCAAGTTGGATATATACTTTGAGCCTATATTGACTATTCTTTCAGTAGCCATAGCTAAACCCTATAACAATCCATAAAAGTCCTTTTTAAGGGTTGGATATTTGTAGACATTTTGATGATGACATTCACTAGACTAAGGATAGCAAATCACACTCAAATTAAAAGAGCTTTTAGGTTCAATGATGAAAGGCCTTGTTTTTATTTCCCAAATACTGAAGTTGACTTTTAGTTATCCATTTTGAGCTAAAAGAAAAGGTAATCATCATAATAAAAAAGCCAAGATAATTATTTCTCTGAATATACCTACATCAAGAGCCTGGGGTGTGAAGAGTGAAATTAGGGGGTAAAAGGGATTTTGTCAGTAAGCTTATATATCTTTTCTGTCTAATTAGCCAAGCCCTAGACCATGATACAAGCTAATTCAAAGTCCTTATCAAAGAATCTGAAAGTTGTAGAATCTAAGTGTGATATTTCTCAAAAAAAAAAAAAAAAAAAAAAGAAGAAGAAGAAGAAGAAGAAGGAAGATGAATAAAAGCAAATGTGGCAAACAAGTTGATATTCTTGTGGTGAAAATTCTCATTCCTCTAGCCAAAATTCACTTGATTGTTAATACTTGAAGCTTTTCCACATTCACTATTGTTATCATTCAAATCTTTACAAAGCTTTTCTTAAGGCATTTGTTCATTTGTGAAAATGGGATCAATTTCTTTTTGAACAAAAAAGGGGGTGGGGACATTCAAACAATAAGAGTGAGAAGCGATATTTGTGTTTTGGGAGTTGCTTTTGAAAAAAAAAAAAAACATTTGTATGAAAGGGGCATCTTAATTGTATTCCAGGCCAAATTGGTAGTTGTTATTCATGGAAGTTAAATCACATTTCTTGTTCATATAATCCATTGTGCTTCACAAGATATTTCATTAATCTTGCCCATGACTATTTTAAACATCACTGAATTTGACATTGATTTTAGCATCTTTGAAAGGTTAAAAAATAATCATTTTTGCATATAAGATTTGACATTTGAAAAAATGACATGTAGATGCATTGAATTCTTGATGATAGTATGGGTGAATCAAACATGTTTGCGAAATTTAAAGCATCATCAGAGATAGACTAGATTAATGATGGCTCAAGATGACACTAAAGGACACCTATTAATCTCTTAAACCTTTAAGATTTGAAGTTGTGGATATTGATGAAAGTTCAAGATTGAATTAAATTAAAAATAAGAAGACATGAAGAAAGTTAGATTGAAAATTGACCAGAGGCACAAATTATTATTGAGGTTTGAAGAAATACTAATTCGATTCAAGATCATTGCCAAAGAAAGAAGAGATGAAGATTGCATCTCGCAAAAGACCACATCTTAGAAGTCACATCCTAGATGAAGACTGCATCTCATAGAAGACCACATCCTAAATGAAGATTGCATCTCAAGAAGAAAAAGAAATGAAGACCGCATCTTGCAAAAGATAAGATGAAAACCACATCTTAAAAGTCACACCTAAATGAAAATTGCATCTCAAGAAGAAGATTGCATCTCACAAAAGATAAGATAAAGACCGCATCTTAGAAGTCACACCCTAAATGAACACCGCATCTCATAAAAGATAAGATGAAGATTGCATCTTAGAAGTCACACCCTAGATGAATACCACATCTCAAGAAGAAGAAGAGATGAAGACCGCATCTCGCAAAAGATAAGATGAAGACTGCATCTTAAAAGGCACACCCTAGATGACGATTGCATTTTTGGACAACTAGAGACGAAGATCACAACTCAAGAAAGGAGGTGAAACTTTCACTTATAAATTGTTTTCAAAGCTTAAAATTGGGTTATGCTTTTATTATTTAGTAAAGAAAGGGTAACTGTCATAACCCAATTTTTACTAGGGATTGAAAAATGAAAGCCAAAGGACCATTTTGTAAAAACTAGAAACTTGAAGGGTTGAGAGAAGGAAATGGCAAAACAACGTTGTTTTGCCAATGGGCTAAAATAAAAAATAAAGGCTGGGGTTCAGTTGAACCCTAGTGTTTCAAAGTTCTCAATACTAATGTGATTCAAGATCATTGTCAAAGAAAGAAGAGATGAAGACTTTATCTCGCAAAAGACCACATCTTAGAAGTCACATCCTAGATGAAGACTGCATCTGAGGAAGAATAAGAGATGAATACCGCATCTCATAGAAGACCACATCCTAGATGAAGATCGCATCTTAGGAAGAAAAAGAAATGAAAACTGCATCTTGCAAAAACCATATCTTAAAAGTGACACCTAGATGAAGGCCGCATCTCAGAAAGAAGAAAAGATGTAAACTACATCTCACAAAAGATAAGATAAAGATCGCATCTCAAAAGTTACACCTTAGATGAAAACCGTATCTCGCAAAAGATAAGATGAAGATTTCATCTTAAAAGTCACACCTTAGATGAATACCACATTTCAAGAAGAAGAAGAGATGAAGACCACATCTTAGAAGTCACACCTTAGATGAAGATTGCATTTTTGGACAAGTAGAGACGAAGATCACATCTCAAGAAAGAAGATGAAGCTTTCACTTATAAATTGTTCAAAGCTTAAAATTGGGTTATGCTTTTATTCTTTGATAAAGAAGAGGCAACTGTCATAACCCAATTTTAACCAGGGATTGGAAAATAAAAGCCAAAGGACCATTCTATAAAAAACTAGAAACTTGAAGGTTTGAGAGAAGAAAATGGCAAAACAACGTTGTTTTGCCAATGGGCTAGAATTAAAAAAAAAAAAGGGAAGGGTTCATTTGAACCCTAGTGTTTTAAAGTTCTCTATTCTTCTTGCTTTATCGCCAGCTTCTCCAAAATTTCACAAATTCCTCATGTTATCCCTAAATCTACTCAAGTTTAGATAGATTACGACATTAGTATGTAGAAATTTTTGGATTAGAAGTCTTTGACAAGATTTGTAGAGGAAGATTTCGAAGTCGATTTAAATTGAGAGTTCTAATTTTTAAGAGGTATGAATCTAGCCTTAAAAGAGGGAAGATGCATGAAGAGCTAGTTTTCTTAGAAGTCCAACTTTGAATAGAATTAGATTATTATTTGTAATTTAGGGATTTCGATTAGAACTTAGAATTAGAGAAGGATTTGGGTTTTTAATTTGTAATTTTGAGATTTGGATTAGGATTTAAAATTAGAAAAGGATTTCGATTTTTTTTGGGGGGCCAGAGAGAGAGTGAGAAAAAAGGTGCAGAAAATTGAGAGGGAAATTGAGAGAAAAAGTGGGTAGTCGTAGAAGTAGAAGAAGGGAAAATACAAAAGCTTGTACTTGGAATTTCAAGAAATTAAAGTTTGATTTTTACCTTCTTACAGGTGTGTATCATTTATAAAATTCTTAATTTATTCTTGTAATTTTGTTTTGGTCATATCATTGAATTATTGATTTGGGTCTAATTTTGTGATGAGATTTTTGCCAATGGTTTAGTTTCTAGTGTTTGCCAGATTCCAAAGTTTAGTTTAAATGTTTTGTTTGATTAAGAAGGAAAGTGCAAAAAAATGGAGAGGAAAATGGCGAGAAATAAGTAAGAATTGGTAGTAGGTTTTTATGGGAAAACTCAAAAAACAATGTAGAAAGAAGAGGAAGGCAAGGAGATTAAGACTGAACATTTATATTGAAAACGTAGTAGTGAGGTTTCTTGTTTTTGTTTTGTTTTGTTTGTTTTTTTTTTTTTTTTTTTTTTTTTTTTTTTTTTTTCTTTAAACTGAATTTAGAAAATGTGAAAAAAAACATAGTAGCAATTTTTTTTTTTTTGTCAATAGGTAGAAAAAAGCAAAGCAATAGGTCTTTTATTTATTTTATTTCATTTTATTTTCTATCAATTCTTTACACTTAGTTGAGGAATATGGGCTAT
>BPVZ01000043.1:528696-543900 GCA_020521535.1 Rubroshorea leprosula
AAAAAATCACTTAATATGTCATGTCATCAAAAGATATCTTTTTTTATTAGTGAAGTGGGACCCATTTGAATGGATTTGGCACACGGTAATATGAAATGTCAAAATGTTTGTCCATATCATCACTTTGCTCTCCACATCATCAAAAAAATATAAAAAATGCCACATAAGCAGACTTAACGACTCAAATTAACAGAATGACTAACGGAGTGCATTTCTTGTAGTTGAGAGATCAAAAAAGTGCAAAAAATTGTTGAGGGATAAAAAATGTGCATTTCTTAAAGTTGAGGGACCAAATTTAGCATTTAACCTTATCAAAAAGCCTAGCAATATTTGATGTTGTAATATATGGCTAGGCCCAGTGGTATCTAATGTTGCAGTATATGGCTGCATCGCCAGAAATACAGAAGGAAGTTTCTTTCCTTTACTATTTCCTTATTTATTAAATCTCGTCATCTTCATCAACTAATTATTGCTTCTACATGTAGGTCATCAATAAACCTATGAATATTCATGGGAATTACTCAAAATAAATTATAGGAGTAGTGGCTTGGCAAGCATGGATGGGTGAACGTTGCCTATCTGGCGAAGCGAGGTATTCGTGCCAGCAAAGCTTGGCACTGGTGATGTTACCTGATTTCACCAGAAAGGGCTGGGTGGCAAAGACGTGAAGGCTAAGCTTGGTCACAAAACTATACTATTTGATGCTAATTAAAAGCTTAAAATCTTATTCAAAACCAATCAGAGATGCTGTCTTGGTCACCATTAGCAACTTGCAACTGTATTCAATGTAAAAGTTGGCTGCACAAGTTCCATGGTTTTGGGAACTATTGAAAAAGATCTTATTTCGCTAGGAAAATTTACCAAAATCTTGGGCAAATCCTAGGAAATCTACCAATATCTTGGGCAACCCTTGGAAATCTATCAAAATGTTGGCCAGATCTGATTCTGCCGGCTGCACTCAATTATCCCCCAAAAATGGAATTTTTTATGGTGGAGAGTTACTAAAAATGGACAACCTTCAACAAATTAATAGTGCTTCGCTAGAATTGGTGGTGCTTTACTGGAGCTACTAGCTAATTCATAATATCACTACCAAAAAGCTGTCAGCAATGCCCAAAACCACTCAAAACTCGATAGCTCACCCAAATCTACCCATTAGGCCATTGTGCACCTCTGACCCATTAACCCAAAAATTACAAAAATGCCACTGCACATATATATATTATTTTTCCTTCATTTTTCAGCAAATTTGAATAGTTTTCACAACTACAACTTTCTTCCTCACGTACCAAAACTTCCATTTTTCCTCTAAAAAGTCCTTCATCTTCAACCTCTCCCCAAATACACCAAAAATACCCAAAAACCACCATTTTTATTATATTTTCTACACTTCCAACACTACTAAACAATTTCCAAACTTGCAAAACATCATGGCTAGGAGATAGCATACTGTAGATTCATTTTCTAGGTTATCTTCATGAGCATCAAAGGATCAAGTTGAAGAGTTAGCATCAAAAACGGGATCAAGCCCTCCATTTGCAAGCCCCCACAATGGTCATCCTTCCTTCTCCCATCACTACTTTCAAGTTTATTCCTATTGTCTTGTTAAGGCTTGAGGGAGACCATTGTACCTTTTATCTACAATGTGAGGGTCTCTTATTATAGAGTAAAAAGTATTTGTCAAGGATAATAAAGGGCACATTCATTGTCTTTGCTATTGTGCTACAAAATACTATGTAAAAATGTGCTTCTTAAGTTGTAATTTTTAACCTTTATATATTTTCTATCCTCATTGCTCCTACAACATTGTACATTTCATTTTCATTATTTTTGGTAGTTGTGTAATCATTCTTGTTATCCTAGGAGCACCATCGTCACTCCACTCTTTCTGACTTGGCTAGGGACATTCTATTTCCAGTTTTCGCTCGATAAGCTCTATTTTTGGATTTTGCTTGAGAAACTCTACTTTTGGTCTTCGTTGGAAAAACTCTACTCCCAAACTTCGCCAGAGAAACTCTACTTCTAAACTTCGTTGGGTGATTTGTTGCTGACCTCGTTGGACATCTTGGAGCTCTATTGTTGCTACCAGCTTTCCATCTCAACTTGACTGGATAACTTACACCTTCAAACTTTGCTAGAGAATTTGTTGGCGACCAACATTGCTCCTATGGCACGTAGCCTCTTGCACGTGAAACGAGTACCGCCAAAAGAACCCTCCTCATCATTCGCGGGTAGCATCCTAGTCAGCCTCCATATCATCACCGTTGTTGACTCATCAACCTACATCACTAGCACACCCCAACAAAAATTAATAAATGAAAGTGTAGTAAATAAAACTAAGTAAAAACATATATTGTAGGTAGAAATCAAAAATTGGTAAAAATATATAAAGTGTAGTAAACTAAAGATTAATCAAACTATAAATTGCAATAAAAATGTACAAAGACTCAAATTAATTGCCACTATAGCCATGCTTGAATTTAAATGAAATACTGGATATTTTGAGAATTTGAGTAGAAGCAAACTACAAAATGAGATGAATGTCATTGAGAATAATCTTAACAAAATTAAACTAACAACGAAATGAATCCTCTGGGGATTGTTGTTCTACTCCTATTAGATTGTAAATTCAAAGATAACTTGCTACAAATAAACTTGAACTAATGAATTGCTAGGTAGACTAAGGTAAAACTAGGAATCACTTGTGAGAATATTGAACTTTGAAAAGTAAATTGATTTGTGTGTGAAGGACAGACCTGTTGAAATTGAAAAACGCATTGAAAACTTGTATTTAAAGGCCTCTGTAACTGAACCCATTCATAAAAAATTTGACCTTGATCCTCTCCATCTTCCACGGTGAAACTAGATCTCAACAGCTCCAAAATATTCTCCATCATACGAACTGCCGATAGCCAGAAACGGAAATCCAATAGCCAAAAACCACTAGAATGTTGTTTGTTAGAATCAATTGGAAATTGCCCTTATTTTTCTCAATTAACCCAGTTAAAGTTTACTTTGATTTAGTCCCTGAGTCTGCAACTCCTTCACAACGAAGAAAGGAAGATGAAAATTTAACTCAAAATATATATATATATATATATATATATATATTATCCCCAATCCATGAGCCTTAATTGCAAAAGTCCAAAATTAGGCTGCACTTTCCTTTGGCCACGTGATTGTCCTGCTCCACCCTAACAAATACTCCAAGTTCATATCCACTTTCAAATAAACGAAATTGGAGTCCTTTAGTTTAATTAACAAAAATGCCAAAGCCGCCCACTTAGTAAAAATATATGCATCAACACATGATAACATAAAAATTATTCCCAAAATAAGCAACAACGCACTGGATTACAACCAAATATTTTCTAATTAATTTTGAAAATTTTATGGCTGCTTGATCTCCATGTGGACACATGACATTATCTTAAAAAATTACTAATTATGGTGTAAATAGTGTTATAACTACAATTTAGTGTAGAATTTTAATTTTACAATTATAACATATCATTAAATAAATAGATGTACATAATATTATAATTAAATATCTAAATAAAAAAAGTTAATTATATAATAACACTTCATGATTAAAATTTACAATATCACATCATACTACAACTATATCATTTTCCTTCGTATTTTGTGGCTTGATGCTAAAATAAGTTCCATGGAGGATTTATAGGGCTTAATTCAATGATTGGTCTATTAACTATTAGTCTAATTTTATTTTAGTCTAAAAAGTTAATTTTCTTCCTAAATAGTCCATAAACTTTATAAAATATTTTAAAATAATCTACTGTATAAAATTTTTATTAATTTTGATAGAAAAATAATAAAAAAATTAAATCAAAATTAAAATAGAGTAATCTTAGCCACGAAAGTAGTTTACGACAAACTGTACAAACTATTATAATATGTCAATAATTGTGGATTTTACTACAAATAAAAATTGTCAAAAGGAAAAATTAAAGTAACATGTAATAAAAGTTATAGTTTTTTAGACAATGAAGAGGAACTTATCATCCTCATAAATCAGTTTTATCTCAAAATTAATTTTAATGAGTAAAAATTTACAAAAGATATAGTTGAAAATTAATTTAATCAAACGAAGTGAAACTATTATTAGAAAATTAACAGGTTAGACTAAACTAAAATAAAAGTAAAAGAGCCAACGACCTAAGTACCTTTGTGGTCATTTTCTTTTGCTAGAAGTAAAAAATATTGTGTTCGAGTCATATGACATACAGATGAAGTGAAATAAGGGATGAAAAATGATTGTTTCTTATTGTGCAACCAAAATAAAATAATAATAATAATAATAAGATAATAGATGGATCTGAAAATATTTAAAGTTAATATATTAAATAAAAAAATACAAAAATTACTAGATTATTTATTGAATTAAACCGGAGCTATACTTATAGTTTCATGCCTTCAATTTCCGCATTTCATATCCACAGTTTGTCCAATTCGGCCCGTTTGATTGATACACATGTAGGAGGCTGGACGATCGCAAATTTGTGCTCTTTTTTCTCTTTTTTGAACTATTACAACCGTTGTGTGATAGGGGTATGGGGAACCGACCCTATTTCTCGAGGGTGGGGAGAATGCACTCTAACGAAATGGCCTGCAAGCTTTAGTGCCGACTATTGGTTTTTTCTTTTAAGGTCCACTCCACCCAATTCGAGGCTTGTGTATGCTAATTATGAATTTACCTTTTTTAATTCAAAATTTAAAATAACTCAACTCTGTAACTCAGAATTCAAAGTGATGCAATTCTAACTCGCCCGAATTGACCCGTTTACCAAGTCCATTCAGCTCTCAGATTTTGTTATTCCACCTATTGATACGCTGAGACTGGGAACCAAATCTCATTATTATACACTAACATCCAGAAACTAATGCACAATTCACAAACTAACAAACACCGCATTCAACCTGAGGAAATAATGTGTAAATAAAGTATTTGAAGTGAAGTATATACGCAGAACACATCAATTAAGCTTGGCCGTGAAAGACAAGTACATTAATCTTAAATGACCATTGTACCGGAGAATTTAAGAGAGAATAGGAGTCTCATCTCTTCACCTCACCTCATTTACAAATTTCAGATTAAACCAACGTGTTAATTAAATGATTCCTGGGAAGAAAGAAACCACTTGAACCTTGCAAGAATATCTTGTCTGCACATGGTTCAAAATTGCAGGGTTCCAGGGCTCAGCAGCTCCCTTTAGAGGTTTCTTACTCTTTCATTACCCCTAACCATCCCGAAGATTTATGAAAAAAATTGTACAGCAACTTTGTTAGAGGAATCTACTTGTGTCTACTTTAAACCAGAACCAGAAGTGTTGTGCTCAAAACCCCCAGGGACAAACACTGGAAGCTGGTTTGAGACTGAGTCCCTCTTGAATCTAGACTCCCGGGGAAAATTCAGAGCTAATCTCTCTTGACCTTCCCTTGATCCCAGACCCTTTTCATTTCTTAGACCATCTCTAATTGGAACACTCAAAAGTGGACCCCCAAAGAAAATGGAGTCTCCTGTGTACATCAGCTTCTCTGCCTGCTGCCCTGGAGACTTTGTTGTTGATGAAGAAGATTCTTGCTGCGGGACAAATGCCCTTCTGCTCTGAGTGCTAATTTCTGCACTAGAACTTGACAGACCAACATGCATAGATGATCTATTCCGCACTTCTGTGGTTGACAAAGTAACTGATACAAACCTCCCAGCTTCTTGGTCCCATACAACAGATGTCCTTTTGACATCTCTAAGAAGAGAAGCAGCAGGAGCTGACAGCAATAGTGGATCAGCAATACTACCCCTTTGCATTATTTTTTCATCAAATCCTGATGAAGCATGAGTTATTGGGTGGTTGATACTGTTAAGACCTGGCTTGGAAGTTGATGTATGGCCAGGAATGCCAGAAAGTGATGTTGCTGCATTGTAACGAGCCAAAGCATGAGCTTGTGGTAAAGGGCTAAGCGTGACTGATTCATGAATGTGGCTTGAACTGCTGAGGCTACTAACGCTCTGAGTCCCAGTTTCATACTCATCTCGGCTACCTTGACTAGGAGCGAAAGAGTTCTTCAATGGTGATAATCTCAAGTCATTCTTGATCTCTTTATTTGCCCCTGTATCTGTGCTCACACTACTTCTAACACTAACATTGCCACTGGAACTAAATTCAGGATCAGCTAAACGATGGTTATCAAGAGGACGCAGTACTGAAGAAGAAGCTCTTGCTTTGGCTGCTGCCCTCATCGCCTCATTGGAATCTAATTTTGCAAGCTTCCAAGCACTAAGCTTAACAGGTTTTTTCAGTCCCTTGTTCCCTCTTTCTGCAACTCCAGCAGCATCTGGATCAATAGTTGATGGGACCATTCCAGGTTCCAAGTGAGGCACCACTTCATCCTGATGCAGCAGAATATTCAAAACACATTCATAACTCTCAACCATACTAGGGAAAGTAATTATTAATCATAGTTGCAGAAGGCAACTTAGATAAAGCTAATAAAATGTCTTGATGTTGAGCCAGAGACTTATATCAAGTTACCTTTGAAGAATGCCGGTTCAAGATTCAAATGAATGATCATGAAAAAGGACCAGTGGTGAAGGTGATTAAAATTTGTGAGAATATATCATATCATGGACACTGTAGTACAGGACCTACTGTAGTCTCAACTCATTATTGTCGAAAGTACTCTGAATTTAGACCAAAATTTTATTTTGGAAGCATAACATAACAATTTTTAATCAGATCATTTAGGGTGTTGGAATATAAAAAGAAACAAAAAGCAAGTAAAAGGAGATGGTACCTGATACTCTTTATAAATATAAAAAATTAAAAAGTAGATATAGGAGCTGATATAAAAAGAGTACCTGATAATCAACAAAAACTCTAGGAGGGGTACACCATGCTCCTCTGTACTGCAGACCCAGAGAACTTCCACCACTCATACCAGTTGTCGCAGATCCACTAGGAGAGTACAGCACGTTTGGTAGCTCCTCATCCATGGATGCACCAGCAGGTGCCTCACTCATTGCTCTCATTGCCACAACATACTCATAGGTTGTAATACCCTGACACAACATAAATTTAAAAGGAAAAAAACAGAAGTTTAGGTTAAAGAACAGTGTTCTCAACAAGGCAAACCAAAAATGAGCACTTGGGAGCGCATGAAAGCAAAGATGTGAAAACAGTTTTTGCCAACCTGTTAGACAATGGAATTGCATAAAAAAAATTCAAACTCAAAAAAATAGTAAAGGATGACAATAAAGGAACCAATTTAGTATCTGGTACTAATATTGGTAAAGAAATTGGTTCAATGTCTTTTATCTATCCTCATAGTCAAATATTTCGACCCTGCTGCCAGTGGTGTGATAGGAAATGACAGAGGAAAATGGATTCTTTGTTTCGTCTGGAATATGGAAATCATGACATCCTTGGCTGCAGAACCATGGGACGCAAGGGATGGTCTTCTTTTGGTCATCAATAGAAATATTAATTGTTAAAGTTGACTCCTTGTTGCTTTGCAGCTTCTTAACAAACAGAATTTCCCTAGTACACATTTACTCGGTGTTCTCAGGCATGATTGCAGGAGGCTGACGCATCTCATTCCCAACAGCACCATACACCACATTATGAGGGAGGGGAACATGCTTGTTCAGTGCTTTGTTAAGCATGGCCTTCACAAGCCTTATGGCTTTGATATTTTGTAAGAACCTATCCTGGATGCTAATGTTTTTATTTTGGCTGATGCTTATGGGATCTGCTACCCCAGGGACTCTATGCAATTGTATGTTTTAATATTAATCTTATCTTACACCAAAAAAAAAAAAGTAGGAAATTTATAAGTCATCCCACTCCAACAAAAAATGGTAGTTTCTGAGCTCACGCTCCCTCATCCTACAAATAAAACACAACAGCACTGTAAAATTGACAATAACACTAACTGTCCTGGCAACTGACCTTTCTGATTAGTATCATGTGAAAGAAGAACAGTTCACCCAGGGGTACACAAGCCAGCATAGAAACTGCAGTACATACAGCCTACAAAATTTCAGATCGAACATAAGAACAAGACATTTCATAAATTTACATCAAAAAGTTACATATCATCCTAAGTCTAAACCATATGTGATGGAAACATACCACAACTGTTGCAAATGGGGCACGAGAAAATCCATTTCCAAGTCTGTCAATAATCTCAGTTTCCATGGTCTTCTTGTTGACAAAGCAACGCACCAGAACAGCAATACCCACAGCAGCTTCCATAACAAGCTTAACCAATGACGAGAAGGGGGTTGGGGAAGTAGAAGAATCATAAGTGTTTGGAAAATATTATCATAGACAAACTAAGGGAGAACATTCTTAGATTAAAGACCATACCCAAACAAGACTGATTGCCATAAGTGAGATAAAAGTTACATAATTTTTGCGTCCCACACAATTGTTTAGCCACTGCATGCATATTTTAGAGTGATATTAGCTTCTCAGAACAAATGTATTGGTGATGTCAACTCAAAAACATGTCAAAAGCTACTTCAAGATGCAGGTCAACACAAAGATATACCCGGCAGTGATGATCGAAAGCATCTACACATTTATCACAACTTCTGCAATGTTTGCTAAACTTGCGCACCTGCATAATGACAAGCTATCAGAATTCACAACCACACACACATACGGACATGTTGCGAGTCGTAATCAGCAAGAATTTTCTATTTGGAAAGATATCTAAGTAATTGCTAAGTTCTTCCTTTAGCTCTAGATCATATCACAAGGTTCATGAAAGTTAAAAGTTTGATTTGTTTAATAGGGAATTTCCACAAAGGTCCTAGTCAAGCAGTGCACATGAACTAACACATTTATATTAGCTTTAATTATTAGAATTATAATTTCTTTAGTTACTTGACTTGAGTCTCTAAATTATCTACAGTCCTCTTTATTACTTGGTTCTTTTTATTATGCGGAAGTGGATAGGATTTCATTTTTTACTCTATACCATAAAACTGTGTTTCACGTTGCCTATTTTTAAAGAATAAAATAAAATAAAATAATAAAACTATGTTTCACAGACCAACAGCATTATGAACCAGACCACAGGCATCCCACAACAATAACCCTAATCATAAAGGGTGTCCAACCTAAACCAGTTGCTACAGTACACGGCCTACATATCTAAGTCCATGAGGGATTTTCCTGCTAAACACCTACAAAACAAACCATCAATCCTGCTCTCTTGGTTATTGTACTGGAATGCCAGCAACTTCTTTTAATATCAAACTTCAATGCTTGCTAATCCAACTCAAATTCAAACCTTCTTCCCGTCAATATCTACTCACAAGTGTGTTAATTTATTTAAGAAAAACAAAGAAAACAACAATGAAATCCAATGCATGAGAAACATTACGCATCAAATACTCAAGGACTATGATTATATCATATATGTTTTGGCCTTTTGATAGTTCTATAAATTAAGATGGAAGAATAACTTTAAAAACTCTCATCTTCTAAACAATAGGAAAGGTTTGACATCCACTTTTCAAGTTCCTTTGAGAACTTGAAAATTGCACAATTTGAACTAAAAAGAGATTCACAATTTCAATGATATACAGTAGGGCTTAGAGGCAAAGACAAACCAAATTACATCTTTATCTTATTTGAATGCAAACTGCTCAAATTTGAAAAGAGAGAAATTATTAGTGTCACTAGTATTTTTTTTAGCATTTTGGTTGATTCATAGAAGCACCTATTCCATTTTTATATAGATAAAAACAGAGATATGTGAGTTTATAAACTTATATTCTAGCAAGAATGCCATTGGTACTATTGCTAATTTAAAATATTAGAATTAGTATTGAATTTCATTTAATATAAAAAGAAAAAATCAAAAATCAAAATATTTTTCATTTTACCATTTTTATCACATTTTATACCTCAGAATTACACAACGTGCAGAACAAAGCATCGTCACCAGAACCCTGATCAGCTGTTGTTTCCTGTTTGCAGCAATCTTCGTGAACAAATACTGCACAGAAGATTCCACCAAAGCTACAAGGAGATTTCTTGATTGCAGGTTGTGCTGTAGCATCTACTCCTCCAGCATCTCCCATTGAACCTTTCTTACTTGAGTTTGGTGCAGCTATTGAACTTCTAGAAACTGTAGAAGGGGAAGAATGCATCCCACTTCCAATTTCATCATATTTTCTGGGTAGATCCTTTGCTGATAGCATGTGTTCAGCATCAAGTTCATTTGTTCCCCCATTGAATCTAGACATTATGCCAGGATCTGCAGGGTTGATTGCAGTACATCGAACATAAAGAATGAAAACTAGGAGCGCCTGCAATTGCAAAGAACAGCATACTCAGAGGCTCTGTTTTATTCTGGTTCACTTACACTAGAAATAAAACTGCCATGGAGGAAATTTAATGTGCAATTTCTACTTGGAACACAATTTAGCCTTTAAAATAACAATTCAAATCTATATCCATTGAAAAAAATGATCTGAAATACATAGGATAATGAATTTATTGCATGTTAAGTCCTTAATACAGAAAAACAAAATAAATTCACTTACCACCACTGAGTAAGTTGCACTTGAGGAATACTCCAAGACATGGCCTCCAAGAAAAGGAGCAAAGAAAGCATAAAAGGCAACAACTAAAAGGCAGAACACTGTGATTGCAACAACCTGCAAAAGTCAAGGAGTCAAGACCAAATTGAGAATTAAGCTAATGCATGAGTGACCTGAAATGACATACAGCAAACTTAAGAAGAAAAGAGAGAGAGAAAGACATCAAAAATCATCCAACCAAGTACTAATTGAAAATTAACAAATGCAATCTTAATATCATAGATGCCATTAACAAGTAACTACAACACACACAAGAAGCAATTCAGAGATGATATTAATAGCTGAGAATTAAAATTGCCCAGTATTGTTCAACTTGAACTTCTACAGTGCAAATACTAATTCTTTTAATCAACTTAAAAGCAAATATTGACCCAACATCCAATTGACATGATAGTTAAGAACATAAATTATAATATAGTAAACAAATATTAAACACTTTAAGCTGCACGACTTAACCTGAATTTTTGGCTAAACCTGAAAAGGAAACAAAACAAGTAGGATTTAGAGTGATTTTAACCAGGTCAAACTAGCACAAAACCTTCATAGTCTATGGATAGGATGATAACAAAAGGAATATTTAAGAAAGTCTAAACTATAAAACATGAAATTACAGAGTTGTTAATAACTTAACTCCACAGGCCTGAATTCAATTCATGTTTTCAAGGAGCAACAGCATTTAATTATCGATTGCGTCCAATATATGTAAACCTACTTAACAAAAACCGCCAGTGCCTACTTTTCAGCAGATTTTGAGAGTTGAACAAGCAGCAATATCACCATTAAATGTCAGCCAATATTCCGCTTGGAGAATGCTTATCAGCTAGAATGGATCTAATTAGAAGGATTGGATGGATTTCGATCGAACACATAATTAAGTGCCCAAATGACCTAACATAACCTCAAAAAGCCTCCCCACTAGCCACTTCTACGTTAAAAGTGTAGAACCCTCAACCTCCTTTCAGGAACTACGCCTCGGCGTAGAGGAAAGTGCATCAGTCAAAAAAATATATACTACCCAGACTCAAATTAAGCAGTAGCAACCCAAGGAGACGAAAATTTTCCTCAAGTATCCTAGGTACTAGACATTCAGAGGCACCCTCTATTCCGTGAAGCACAAACGAAGGATCTACAGGAATTAAGCACAAAACAAATAGCAACTAAAAACCCAGAAAGACATCACCAAGAAAACAAATCCTGAGCAATCTTCGGAGGCGAACATCAGAGAGAAAGGATGGGTCAAAATGAAAAAGATGGAACTCAAATTGAAAGAGAGAAAAGATGGGTCGGCACCTGAAAGGTGTGAGCGGGTAGTTGCCATCCATGTTTTCTCACCATAACTGAGCAATTGAGAGCAATCCTCTGGAGAAACCCAAAACCCTAACAGTTACTCGATTGCCGCAGGCAGAGAGTTTTCCGTCTGGGTGACTGTAACCTGAATGAAAGAAAATGGGAGAAGAAAATGACAGCCTTGGTTTTGTGCAGTCCACTATCATGTTATGAAAAGGAAAATGAAAAGGAAAGAAAAAAAGAAAGGAAAGGTATAAAAGCGAAGAACACAAATTGACAAAACAGAAAATCGTTGACAGACAGGCAGTAAGAAGTGGACCAACATGTGAATCAAAAAATAAATAAATAAATAAAATTTCTTTTTATTCACCTAATATAATATTCATAGTTTAGAATTTTATAAAAAGAAGAAAGTATGAGCAAAAATGTATATTAATTTTAATTTTAATTAAAAAATTAGTGTCTTAATTTTAAAAATATTACATTTTAATTAAGAATAATTATAAATGAGATAAAAATTTAACACTAAATTTGGGATTAATAATGTAATATAAATTATGTTATTTAAAATATTAAAAAGTATATTTTATATTATTTAATAATTAATTTTTGTAGATCTGTAATATTATATATATTATTATGTTAAATCATTTAAAATATTAAAAAGTGGATCATATATTATTTAATAATTAGTTTTTACATTTTTTTACTTAAAATATTATATATATCAATTAATTTAATGATATAATATATGTTTCATCATTAATGCTAAAATTTCGTCTTCCTTGTTATTATTTTTTAATTAATATTTTTTAAAATTAATTATTGAATTTAATATTCTGTTGATATAAATTATATAAATTATTAATTTCTAA
This sequence comes from Rubroshorea leprosula, assembly GCA_020521535.1. NCBI lineage: Eukaryota > Viridiplantae > Streptophyta > Magnoliopsida > Malvales > Dipterocarpaceae > Rubroshorea > Rubroshorea leprosula. The sequence continues at coordinate 541,498 of BPVZ01000043.1, forward strand.
CTTGGTATATTATTTATAATTGTTCAATTTAAACACTTATATTTTCAAACTTATATTTAACAATGTTAATTTTTATATAATCAATGAACTAATTAGATATATTTAAGAAATCAAAAAAATTAACATATATAATTTATATCAACTAAAACATTAAATCTAAACAATGAATAAGTACACTATGTTTAAAATTAAGATTCTAATTTTTTAATTAGAGTCGAAATTAATATCCATTATTCTCCAAAAATAATAATACATATTTATGTATTGTTTGGGGTAAGTGTAGAAACATGTGTTTGTAACTTGTTGTACGTGTGATTTTTTTTTTTTTCAAGAAATGTATTACTCTTTTTTTTAAAAAAAAAAGTGTAGATAAAGATTTAAATATTATTCTTTTTTATATTTTTATTTAAAAATATAAATTTTGACGTTTTAAATTATGAAATAAACTTTCTTTTTTTCTTTTTCTAAATAAGGATAAGAAATTTATAGTTTTTCTATTTAAGGATTTATTATATGGCAATGAAGATGTGGCAAACAGTAATCTTAATCAAAATAGAACAAGGTTCGTATATTTAAATAGGAAAAATAACAAAATTTGTATGATTAAATAGAAAAAAATGAAACCTTATCACTTGATTTAGAAACTTGAAAACTTCATTCCCTTAAATAGAAAAAATGACAAAATTTGTTCCTTTAACTATACATTTTCTCATTTTTTTTCTACAACTTTAATTTTTTAATAAACCAAAAAATATTTTTTAACAAAAGGAAATAGACTGCTCTTACCATCATCATCGTCGTCATTATTGTACATTTGTTAAGTAGGTTAGCATTACACATTAACTCAAAAAGTTTCTAGATTTATATAAACAGGCATACAAAAATTTACAATAAAATTACATACTAGCTCAAAAGTTTTTTAGATCAATACAATAGACGTGCAAAGATTTAAACTTGAAACTTCTTTGAGAAACTAAAAAATGCTCAAGTCAATATAACTGATAGTGATCTCTTTAGAGAGAGAAAGATAAAGTCACAAAGTTTACTTTTTAAGGGTAAAAGATATTTATAAGTTTTCTAGTGCATTTTTCTAGTGTTGTTTTACCATTAGTTGACCTAAAAGTAACACAATGTAGGGCCTGTTTGGTATAGCTTGTTGGAGCTAGAGCTTTTTTTGTACTGTTTATAGTGATAAGTTTAAATTTTTATTGGAGGGAAAATTTAAAAGTAACTTTTGGATATTGGAAAAAATGAGTAAAAATGAAGTTTTTGAGAAGTTTGGATTTGAAGCTTTTGATATTTCACTGTTCAAAGGTCTTTTAAGGGTAAAAAAGGGTTTAAAAATGTAAGTTTTTAGGAGGGAAATTTAAAGTGATGAAACATGAATAGTGTCAAGAAGTTGAAGCTGATGGGAAGCTCCACCAAACAAGCTCGTAATGGGTTTACATAGTAACATGTGCTAGCTAGGGACCTCATCTACTAATAACGACTCATCTAATCACTTTTGCTTGGCATTTTCAAGGTAACTACACTTGATAATTTTGTACCTTGGAGGCCTAGGGCAACTTAGTTCACTACTGCAGGAATCGGATATTCAGATTGAAATATCAGTCCAAATATATTAAAAATCGGTCTGAATATATATTCGGACCGATCTTAGTCCCTATAGTTGATCTAAAAAAACCTGGTACGAAAAAATATAATATACAGACCGACATAAAATCGGTTCGTATATATATAATATACGGACTGAAATCGGTTCGGATATTTCAATAAGAAATATAAATTGTTATTTAAAAATTGAAATAAGCGGACCGAAATTGATCCCAAAAAAATAATATAATAAAATAATAAAATATGTACGAACCGAAAACGATTTGGAGATGTAGCGGAAAGAGGCATAGCAAATATATACGGACCGGGATCGATCCAAATATGGAGGACCCAGCAGCAACTTTTAAAACTTACAACTATATCCAGACCGTTTTCGGTCGGAATATGTTGGATTTTCTTGTAACTTTTAAAAATTATTGTTCCAACCGGCTTCATTCTGAAAATATATCCACACCGGTTTCGGTCTGAATATATTGGACTTGGTTGTAACTTTTAAAAGTTTCATCTCCAACCGGCACCATTCTCAAACTATATACAGACCGTTTTTGGTCTGAATATATTGGACTTGCTTGTAACTTTTAAAAGTTCCATCTCCAACCGGCGCCATTCTCAAACTATATCCAGACCATTTTCGGTCTGAATATGGTGGACTTGCTTGTAACTTTTAAAAGTTCTCTCCCAACCAGCGGCATTCTCAAACTATATACAGACCGTTTTTGGTCTGAATATATTGGACTTGCTTGTAACTTTTAAAAGTTTCTCTCGCGTCATTCTCAAACTATATTCAGA
>BPVZ01000043.1:559961-573191 GCA_020521535.1 Rubroshorea leprosula
GATAAACCAAATTGAAATATTTTTTGAATTTTTAGACTAAATGGACAAAATTAAGAACATGCACGCCCAATGAACACAAATAAAAATTAAAGGGATTAGTTTGATTAAATTAGAAACATGGAGGACTGATTTGATAAAACTCAAAACATGAAGGACTGATTTGAAAAGAATTGAGATGCATGGACTAAATTGCTCAATCATGAAAATTTCGGGTGAAATTGAAATGAAGAAAGATAATTTTGACTTTGACCCAGATTAAAGAAAATTAAGGATTTAAATTAATTAATTAGGATGATTAACTTATTAAATGATTAATTAAAATTAATTAAAATTAATTAATCACATTATTAATCTTTAATCAAGATAATTAAGTAATATAATTATCTTAAATTAAAATTAATAAACATGATTAATTTATTTTAATTAAATTTAATTAATTTTATTAATCATAAATTAAGTAAATTATCTTAATTAATTAATATTTTTTTTTACCTTTTTTAGTTTTTATATATATATATTTTTTACTGGATTAAATCGGACTGACCCGACCCAAAAACGTAAACCATCATGCAAAACATATAAGAAACAGATCAAACATCAAATGAAAATGAGATTTTCATGTCATTTCCAGCAAAGACATACATTCATCCAGTGCCTAATCTGAATAATTTTTTTTTTGACATTTTCATTAGTTTTTCAGCAACATACATGGATTTAACATCACATTTAAAAAAAACATCAACAGAGAAGGAAACAAACAAACATGGCGAAAATCTTTGAAGAAAATAGATCAGAATCGGGGGGAGGGATCCCACCCACGGGATCAAGCTCCAATCCTCTCCCTCACTGCTTTTCCCAAAAACCTTCTCTGATGCAGGAAAATACCTAAGATGAAAACCCAGAAAATGCACAATCTTCGGGAAGCTCAGCGATCCTCCTCTTCTTACTACCGCTTCCAGCAATACCCCAAACTCAGACAAAGAAATCCCCAAAATCAAACTCCAAAATCAATCTACCACAGACCCTTCCTCTAAATCAAACTTCAAAAACTCTCCAACCAACCCCCCCTCCTTCTGATTTTTTTCCATATATATATACCCAAATAACAAAAAAATAAATAAAAAGACTTGCTCCTGTCAATCAGTAATGATGAAGATTTCAACTGGCATGTACTGTAGCGAGCAGGAGTGCAGGCGCGGTGCAGTAGCAGGATCAAGCGTGCAAGCAACAGGGGCGTGATTGCAGGATCAGGCGCATAGAGGGGAGAGTGCAGGCTTAGGCACGCAGAGGCCAGGGGTGTGACGCAGCGTGCAGGAACTGGTACAGAGCAAGGCTGGTGTTGGAAGAAAGGCTGGGTGCAGGAGCTAGGGGGCGCGGTAGAGTGCAGGCTGGGGTGCAGCAGGGCAGCGGAGGGGGGATCTGGGCGCAGAGGCGAAGGGATCTGGTCCAGGGGAAGGCTGGCGCGGTAGGGGCATGATGGCTCGGGCCTAGGCGGTTGTAGGCGGCAAGGACGTGGTGCAGTAGCAGGGCAGGCTCGGGTGTGAGGCGCAGCAAGCAGGGGCATAGGCAACAGGGGGCTGGTTCGGGAAAAAAAAAATACAAATTGATGGGGAAAGAGAAGGTTCCAGACACCTTCTTCTCTCTTTTTTTTTTTGTTTTTCGGTTTGGGTTTTTTTGGGTAATTTTGGTTTGGGTTTGGGTTTATAAATTCATTTTGATGAACTTCACCCCTTCAACTTTTAATTTCTTCAATTGAGTCCCTTCTTTCTTCTTCTTGAATTTTCCAATTTCTTTTTGCATGTAACACCTGAAACAAAATAAAGATATATTCGTCAAAGAAAAGGGAAATTTTCATATTTTTATATTTTTTATTTTTCCTTCCTTTTTTTTTTTTTTGAATGAAAATTTGAGTTATGACACGCTTCTATACTGTGGATTCCCGTCAGAAATATACAGATTGATACCGGTCTGAATATGTTCATTAGTATATTTTGTGCCACCTGAATATATTCGGACCGATATTGGTTTGAATATTTATTTTTTCAGACCGACACTATTCGGTCCGTATACGTCATTTTTCTAGTAGTGGTTCAAACTTATTGATGTGGCAACCCATCCCATATGTCATAATAGATCGATGCTCCTACATAGTACAAAAAGACTAACCTTATGAGGTTAGAGGAAATAGCATTCTTTGGGCAAAGTTGAAAAGTTTAGAGTGTGCAAGCAGAGGAAACTAATGTTTAACAAGAGACTACAATGTGGTTAAGTCACACCTACAACGAGTTAAAGGAAATGTAAACACGATAGAAATAAGGGAATTTAAGGAGTCTATCACAATGGTGGGACTAATTGATTTACTTATAATTGGAAGAAAATATACTTGGTATCATTTGAATGGCACTGTGATGAGTAAGTTGCATAAATACTTAGTTGCAAAATTGGGAAAATATTAAACAAAGGCCTTAAAGAGGTTAGTATCAAACCATTGCCTAATTTTATTGAAATATCAAGAGGTAGATTAGGGACCCAAGCCCTTCAAATTCTTCTATGCATGGTTGGAGTGCCTCAGATTCAAGGAGTTAGCTGAGAAAACAATATCATCAAAAAGAAGGAATGGAAATGATATTGCTTAAAAGAGAAGCTCAAAGCGCTTAAAGAGGCATTAAGAAAATGAGAGCAAGAACTATGCTTTAGAAGTAGAGGAGGAAATTGTTAGAGTGTGCCCTTGAGCCAACTCTATTTATACTTGTGATTATGATCATATATAAGGCATTCATTTATCATATATTAATTGTTATTCTCTTGTTTATATTAATATCAATAAAGTCCTTATAATATCTATTACATTAGAAGGTAATCGCAGTCGTTGCTATTAGTAAGAATTATATGATGCAATAATAGCATTTTTATATTTTCCATTAGTCATATATTTCATTGAGATGGGACATCAATGATGTAAATACTATTATGTGTGATGCTTTGCTAGCTAGCAAGACTTCTTGTCACAAAGTCGTGCATTACATGTGGGTGATTCAAAGCAAGTGAGAGCACTAAACTAACCCATAATGAGAGCTCTACATGCAAGTGTCATTAAAAGCTTCTCAATTAAAATGCGAGTGCAAGTGATTCTTTGACTAGAGATCATCATTAGTCTATGTGAGGACTTGTGTACTTTGATGCTATTTAAAAACAACCACTATACAGGATTGCGAGTAATATAGTTATTGGGTGCATCACAAATTGCATAAGAGTAATAAATGAGTTAAGATAGAATTTGTCCCTCTTAAGTTTGTGAAAAAGGATATCTCTAACCCTTTGATTTAGATAAGACAACTTATAACTCGATGACCATGGCATGAATCCAAGAAGTATGTCCACCTTAGGAATCAAAGATAATGTATCAAGCTTTAAGGATGATAACAAACAACATGCAATTTACTTTATAGAAATATCAATGATGAAGGGATAGAATTACACAAGTGCATTAGCCATAGGAAGAGCCCTCAACACTATTGACAATTTCTATCACATTGGGTGGCCATGATGTATTACTAGATATTGCACTTAGTCTATGAGTGTTTCTCATTGCCATCCTCATTAATTCATTGAAGGTTAAGAAAGGTTTAATTACCAATACCTCAAAAAAATGTGTTTGTTTGATGCATAACTTTGATTCATTGCAAAAAGCTTAAAGTCCAAGGGTAGAATTCCTTTAATAGTACTCCACACATAGGCTTTAGGAATTAAGAGAAGACTTAAGTATCACAAATGATAGTTATGGAAAAACCATAGTTTTTTTTTTTTTTTTTTTGGCAAAATTTTTGTAGCTTAAATTCTACAATGAATCATCTAAGAAAAAATAACTCTTTTACTCCTATTTGTACTAATAGTAGTTATGAAGACAATAGTAATTCTAATCCAATTAGAATTACATGAACTTAGACTACAAGTCAAGGAAGGAGAATGCTTTCCTTTCTTTTTCTTTTTTTTTCCTCTCCTTGATGCACATTAAGTCCTTATTAGACTAGGCGTGGTGCCTAGGGTTATCTTGCCCTAGGTGTTGACCAAGCCCTAGCCTAAGATAGGCTAGGGCTTTCAACCTTCTCGTCAAACAATTGAATCATTTTCAATCATTTTGTGAAATTTCTTATTATAATATTATTATTTGGTGTCATACAAAAATACATTGAAAATCTCGAATATGTTAGCAAAATCTTAATCCATTAAAAATTTTATTGTTTAATATCTAATGTAGAATGCACTAAATGAGAGTTTTAATTTTAGTTGTCGTTATTTTCTTGACTAGTTTGATTATATACTAGAGAGATAGATATTTTTCCAAATTAATTAACAAAATGGTTTTTGTTATTATAAAATATAATGATTTTTTGTGAAATGTATTATTCAATCTTACATTTGTTGGAAAGACAACTTTTTTTTTAACAGATGTAAATTCTAACATTTTATTCAAGTGTATCTTATCCTTCAAAATAAGATCCTCGGTAGTGATTTATTGGTATAAGTTTTACTGTACCAAAAAAATGTAATTAGATAATTGTAATACAAAATCTACTATATTTTCAAAGAAAATGATAATAGAGTAGGCATGTTTGTATTTCATACGTAATATTTTTAGTGTTTTATTTAGAACTTCAATGTGTGTAGTAGATTTCTTAATTGTACAATTGAATAAATAATGTAATGATTGATAAGCATTATAAGTGTTTGTTGTGGTGAGATTTTCTTCCATTGTATTTGATAGTACTAAAAAAAATGAAAATATAGAAAAAGTTAGTTATAATAAAAAATATAAACAATCAACACAAAATAACCATTCATTTCTTTTCAAGTTGTTGTAATTTCCAAGTTCTTTTGTTTAGAGATTATAATGTTTGCATGTCTATAATTTATAGAGGTAGTAATTTATAGGTTCTGAAGAATTTAGGGTGCTTATGCTTTCTTTTAGATAGTTAGTCATATTCATTTAAAAAATGGATAAGAATTGACAAGAGTCAATGAATAAAGTAAACGAATTGATAATCGAAATTTATTTATAGAATATAATAAAACAACTTTGAAAATTTTGACTAACGTAAATATTTTTTTAATTTTTAATATATCTTACTATTAATATTAATAATAGTGTTCTATTATTTATTTATCCATTAATATACATGACACATAATATAGGAAATCAATAATAGTGAGAGTTCATAGTCTTATGTTTTTGCAATTTCAAGAATAGTCTATACACTTTTATTACCTTCCTTCCTTCCTTTTACATTTTCCAAGGTTTAGAGTATTCAATTTTGTTTAGTTGATAGGCAAGCTTGGCTTTATTCACCATCATTTCAATGCAATATAACTCTGTTGACGACCACTTAAAAGGGATTAAGTGTAAAAATATAAAAAGAAAAGAGAGTCGCTACTCATTCAAATTATAATGTGGGACAGGTTACCTAAAAATAAGTCTGCGTAGAGATCAAGGTTCGAGAGTTTGGTTAGGAGAAATGAAGAGCATACGTGCACCTCACAATCTTCCGTTTAAATACGGTTGCATACTTTAACATTGGGGGTTTTAATTTAACTTATTCATTATATTTGTATTCAAGTCTTAATAAGTAAGCTAAAAAAAAAAAAAAAACCAAATTGAAACATTTTTTAAGTTTTTGGACTAAAATAGACAAATTCGAGAACATGCATGCGAGATGAGCATAAATAAAAAGTTAAAAGGACTAATTTGATTAAATTCGAAGCATGGAGGATTGATTTCATTAAATTCAAAACATAGAGGACTGATTTGAAAAGAGTTGAAATATGTGGACTAAATTGTTTAATTATAAAAGTTTTGGGTAAAATTGAAATGAGAAAAGATAATTAACAGAAATTAAGGATTTAAATTAATTAATAAGATAATTAACTTAATTAAATAATTAATTTAACATTAATTAAAATTAATTAATCACATTATCAATCTTTTATCAAAATAAATGATATAATTATCTTAAATTAAGATCACTGATTAATTTATTTTAATTAAAATTAATTAATATTACTAATCATCCATTAAGTCAATTATCTTAATTAATTAATTTGTTTTATTTATATTATATTTTTTTTTACTGGGTTTGATCGACCCGAAACGAAAAACACAACCCGAACATAAAATAACCAAAAAAACAGATCAAACATGCAAACAGCAACATAGCAAACTAGGGTTTATCATGAATACATCTCATTTCCAGCGAAAAGATGAACAGATTCATCAGGAATATCTATGATCTTTCATTCATTTCTCAACAAAACATATACAATCTTAAACTGAAGACTAAATGAAAAATACAGAAAGAGAAATCAGCAAACAAAGCAACACCCACGGCAGAGTTTTCTGAGGAAAATAGATCCATATCTGATGTGAGGGATCCCACCCACGAGACCAGGATCCCATCGTCCCCTTCACCACCGTTCCCACAAAAACTCCTCTGTTAAGAAAATTTCCTACAAAATAGACCAAAATCTTCTCCCGAATCACCGACTCCTTCTAGCCAAATTCCTCTCCTTTTCTGCCGCCGTTCTCCACACCCAAAACCAAAACCGAGACCTCTCCTTTTCTAACCTAAAACCCTCTATTTATACCCAAATAAAGAAACCCTAAAAGGAACATTCCAGAAATCAACTCTTCGGGCCTTTTAGATCCACAATTTTTGGGCCTTTCAAATCGGTTTCTTCTTTACCAAAATCTGCAACATGCAATTTGGGCCTCTTCGATCTTTACCCTTTTGGCCACTCGTGATCCATAGCTGGCATAGATTTGCAAATCTAGTCCAGCCGCAGGGATATCGAAATCTCGCCGAGTCGCCGGAGCTTCGCGTGAACGTCACCTCCATCACCAATCAACAGATCCAGCTTCAATTACCCCTGTTCCGCTGTTCACTCGCCGGCATGGTGGGTGCTTGGCTGTAGAAATAGCTCGGAAGGTGGGTTTGACATTGAAGGGAGTTGGAGATGATGAGATCAGAAGGTATGGAACCGAAGAAGGGGAAGAGGATCGCCGGCTTCCTTTTTGAGAGATGGCTGCCGGTTGCTCTGCAATAGGAAGACGAGGGTGAAATCGAGGGCTGCATGAGGAAGAGAAGGAAACCGAGGGAAGAGGCAGAAGCCAGGGGTCGCATGGAAGGGGAAGAGAAAACCCAAGAATTTTTGGGCATGGAAAAGGAGTTCAATTGCCAGCGGGTTTGGAGAAGTGAGGTGGTTGCCGACTGTGACGAAGGAGGGAGGTGGTTGCCGGCTGTGGTGATGATGAAATCGATAAGATGATGGTGGTGATGGTGATCGGAGAAGGAGGAAAAAGATGGCTACTGGCTGAGAAGGAAGCAGGTTGGTTCGGGAGGGAGAGAACTAAAGATTGATGAGGAAGAAGAAGAAGGTTCCAAACACCTTCTTTCTTTTCATTTTTTTTTTTTTGGGTTTTGGATTTTTGGGTTTGTGGGTTTTTTGGGCTTAGGTCCTTGGGTTTTGGGTTTGGCTTTTTGGGTTTTGATTTTGGTTTAAACTTTAATGCATTTCTCCCTTCAACTTTTCATTTCCTCAATTGGGTCCCTCATCTTAATTTCCTTCATCTTCTTTTCCAATCTTCTTCACAAAATCCCACCTTTGCTCATGAACCTAGCAAGAAAAACAAAGACAAAACATATTAGTTAAAATAAAATAAGACTAAAAATAAAAATAACAATAAAATTTTATTAAAAATTTGAGTTATAACAAACTCATAGAGTTGATACTTTTTCGCTCTTTAACTTTAATTATAATAATCCCCACTTAGTTTTTTTTTTTTTTTTCCGCTAACTCCATCAACTTCTTATGGACTAAATTTTATTTTTTATGGCTTTCTACTAAATTATCATTTAATACTAATATTTACAATACTAAAGGGGAAAATAAATGATTGTTAATTTTTAAAATATCAAATATTCATAAACTGTCATAGAACTGTTAGGAATATAAGAAATGGCTCTTAATCCACTAAAAACTTAATTAAATAAAAAATAGATGCAAATTATCTAACATTTGAAAGTACAATAACTTCACATGATAAGTTTAGAAGTTCAATAGTGATCTTGAATTTTCAAATATATTCTTTTATTTTTTTGATAAAGAATTTAGCAATTTGTTTTCTTATGCACTCAGTGTCAATGTCTTTATCCACATTTTCTTTCACAATAAAACTAACATCATTGCTTTCTTCTACAATAATTTCTTCCCACTCATCTTTTATAGGAGTGCTCATATTTTCCTTCATCATTTTCATCGGTAGTTCTACTATCGTGATTAAACAATCCTTTAAATCACTTAAAAAAAAAAAAACAACAACAAAAAGAAGAATGTTAAGCCAAAATATGAATGAAAGTGAATATAGTAAATTCAAGGAGTTCAAATGGAGAGAAAAAGCATTATGTTAATTTAATTTCTTTGTCTATAGGAAGATAATCAAACATTGGTGATGCTAGGTGGTGAAGGAGATCTCCTTCTTTTGCGACTCATAACAAACATTGTAGTAAGATTTTCAATGTTATGGTGCTTACCATTTTTGTCGCTTTTTGAACTCATTTATGTTAACTTCTCTAAAGCAAAATTCTATCGTTTGTGTTTAGATTTACATAGGTTAGGAATGCATAGTAGTTATCATTTAAAACAGAATAAGATAATATTATTTTTGAGTCACACATATACCTCATTAAATAATTTAATTTTAATGTGATTTAGTATTAACTCCAAAACTTTTAGAAATAGTTTTTGTTAGTTTTAGCTCAATTTTGCATATGGATTAATTTGTTTGCAGTGTTTTTTATATATTTTATCTACTTTATTAGTCTTTTGACTAAGTTTCTCAAGATGAATAAGTTGCTACATGAGTTTAATTCCATTTGATTTCTTAACTTGTGTTTTCAAAGATTGTAGAGCAAAGATGGTATTTTTCCTTCTATTTCCCTTGTCTTTTATCTACCAATTGTTGTATTTATTTATTATTATTATTAATTTCTGATAGTTATTTTATTCTTTACTTTAGTTTTTTATTAATGGTTTTACAGAGTATTCCAAAAGAAATCTATAATAAACTTCTTAATAATAAGCCAACTATTTCTCTTCATGGTGTTTGCAGTACTAAATGAGAAGTAATTGTTTATAAAACTAGCTTTGGCAATGGATCAACTACATTTGTAATAGATAATCATATTGTAGATAATGACACTGTTGGTTTTTAGATGTTGGAGATAGTATTTTTCAGTTTATATTTTTAATGACAGGTTTAACTTTTCATTCATTATTTTCTAATAATGGTTTCATTTCAATTTCTAGAATTAAAGGGAGATATACGCTAATGGTAAGTGTAATACCCCAAATTTTTGGGAATTTTAGCATTAAATTAAGGACTTGATTGTGAGAAAAGATTGTTTTGGGGCCTAATGTGAATATTCTGAAAGTTGAGGAACTTAAAGAGGGAAAGATTTTGGATAAGGATGACTTCTTTTCTTTTCTTTTCTCCTCTTTCTTTCTTTCTCTTCTTCTTCCCCGCGTGTTCTGCTCCGTCTTCCCGCTGCAGCCGCCCGAAGAAAAAAAAAAGGGGAACCCAGCCATGCTCGAGAAACTAGTGAGAAAGCTTGGATTTCTCCTTCTTTTCTTGCTCTACAACACATGTAGAACCCAGAAATTCTTTCCCCCTGCTGGAAAACCCGGATCTGCTCTGTCCTTCCTCTCTTGTCCGCCGGCTGCTCCTGCTTTATGGGGGCGAATTGCTTTGAATTTTCGGTAAGAACAGCCCCTAATTTCCTTTGTTCTTGCTTGAATTGGCTTGGGTTAACTTTGATTGCTCTTATTTCCTTCAATTTTGGGTAGATCCGTGAGTTTCTCCCTTGCACTGCCGCCGGCTTCTTCCCCCTGCTAGGTCCGGTTTCTACAGCTGGAGAATTATGGTATGTGGCAGCTTCTCTAAGTGCAAGTTTAGCCATTTAATTGCTGCCCTTTGTGTCCGAAATTCTGGATTAATTAGGGGAGAAAATTGATAGTAATTAGACCATGATTTAGCTTGATTCAAGTGAATTTATGTGATTGAGTGTTAATTGACTGCTGTGTGATTTTATGCTATTAGTGACCCTGCTAGTGGGGAGTTTATAAACGCTAGCATATGTCGGCACATTTCGATATGTTTCTGTAATCCTACTAGTGGGAGTTAAACGCTAGCACATGTCGGCACATGTCGATATGTTATTCGTGACCCTGCTTGTGGGGGTTATACACCAGCAAACAGTGACCCTGCTTGTGGGGATTATACACCAGCAAACAGTGACCCTGCTTGTGGGGATTATACACCAGCAAACAGTGTGCCTGCCAGTGGGTGTTAGACGCTGGCCGTGACCTATAGAGGAGACGTCTATTTCGTTCCCGTACTGTATCCGTTTTGCGTGATTGCACATGTTGGCATGCTATAAGTTTAATTAAGGGTAATCCATATTTACTTACTGAGTTTATCTCATAGTTTTCCTTGTCCACCATTTCAGGAAGTGAAACCGAGGACGGGGAAACCACGGGAAGTGACGAGTTAGAAAGCTAGCCATTTCAAGATTGATATAAATTTTAGAAATAAATCATGATCTTGTATTTGGAGATTTTATGATATTAGAGAGAATTTTATAATTTGATCTTCAGATTTTGGTGGCATCAGAGTGTGATATAATAAGTTCCGAGCCTTGTGCACTTGTGGGACTCGTCTCACGAGTGTACGGCGTCTGTCCTGCCTCGGATTTGGGTTCTGGGCCGTGACAGTAAGATAAGAAGTAATTACGTATTCCTTAGATTTGCAACTAAAACTATTCTTTTAGTTGAATTTTAGGCACTTTGTTCAATAGCTTATATTTGTTAAGTTATATACATTTTATTAAATATCAAAGGTAATGATAATGAGGTGGTGACTTGATTGAGATGCTCTTAGTTCAATTTTTTTTTTTCCTTTTTGTCTTAAAATATAGAACCATTGAATAGATTTAATCAATTTTTTTTTTTTTTTTGTAGGTGCTCTCATTGAAGTATAAGAACTAGTGTTAAGAAAATTAGTTTGTTGTCAAGTTTTAATATTTATTTTTTAGTTCTACATTTATAGAGGTTTCTTGCTATTAAGCTCTATTTCTACCAAATATCATTTGTGCTTAGGTGTTTTAATTAAAATAGGCTTTGTTTTAGGTTTGGTTTGGAAACATAATCATGTTAATTATTTTTAAAAAAACTTATTGTTGTATTATTTAAATATATGTTCTCTGTATAAGTAATGAAATAAGTTTTGTCATTAATTCATTATTCATAATATTATTAATAAAGACTATTGTGGCAGAAGTACACTTGATAATAAGTTTAAAGCAAATGATTAAGTTGTGCTAAATGCAAATATTGTCCTTAGTCTACACTTTATAATAGTAACCATAATGGATCAACTTTTATGGAGAGGCTATTAGAATCCTTGTATTTTTATATTAAATTATTTAGTTATTTGGAACCAACCGTCTCAAGAGCATCCTTTTAAGGGAGTAAAAGTAGAGAAATGTTGTTCAAATAGGAAATAAAGAATTTAATTGCATGCAAGGGAGAAGGGAAGGAGAGACATGGAAAACTTTGAAAAATGGATTCAAAGGCTTGATTTGGTTGGCTCTGGAAATGTGCCTTTGAGTTACTATGGTATGTTGCAGGCAAAGAAATTGCTCCAATGTTATGGCTTTGATGGTTATAAAATGAAGAGAATGGATGCATGGTAATTTGTTGGCATGATTGGCCCTATTTTCAGTTTTAGCCTAAACAAGTAAAAAGTGAACTATACCCAAAAAAAAAGAAAAAAAAGAAAAAGAAAAATAGTTGCCTTGTATTTGAGTTCTTTCTTTTCTTCTGATGTGAAGTTTGTAAGGTTTTTGACATGGTTAGAATGAGAACAAGGCCCACCCCCTTTTGCTTTTAATTAAATTTGTATTATTTTTCCTTGTTCTTTGGGGTAGTTTTTTTAATTTCTTTTTTCTTTTTAATCTAAATGAAATTCAATCTTGAGCTTTCATATGTATTAGTTAAAACTCATGTTTTGAGTGTGTTGTACAGTTTCATACTTTCATCTCCTTGTTTTAACTTCTCTAAAGTTGCATTGCTGAAAAACTGAAATCAAAGACTACAAGTTTGATGCATCTTTTATTTATTAAAGAAAAGAAAACTTGTTATATTTTAATAAAATACTTTATATACTCAAAGATGTAACTTTATAGCATCAAGATAATTAATCATGGAAGACAAGTTTGCTATTATATTAAGTTTTACAAAGACAACAATTTTATAATTACATACTCAAAGATGTCAATGGAAGTACAAAAAGATGGCTAACTTTAATTTTTCATTTACTAATTATTACTCTCTTTTTATTTTAGTCTAAAAAATTTAGTTTCTTTCAAAATTATTTATAAACTTTGAAAATTATTTCAAATTCATCTACCTAAAATACTGTCATTAGCTTTTTTAACGGAATCCCATGGCATGCGTACGTCACACCAATTATGTGGCACATGTAATTTTGAAAAATTACACTTTAACTCCAAAAACTTTATAAAATTTTTAATTAAATTTTATATTCAAATTATTCTACTTTCTCAGCAAGAATTTTTCTTTATTTTTTTTATTTTTAATTTTTTAATAAATTTAAATGTTTTAATTTTGATTAACAACTAAAAATTCATCATTGTCATTATTAGGATAAAATTATTTTTTTTATTTAGTTCAAAAAATTAATTTTATTTGTATTATCTCTTTCTAAAAATAACTTCTGTTTTTTTCAAATAAAGAATTTGAGGATAATTTATGTTTACCTATATTACCCTTAAAAAGAAATCAAAGATGAAGAGAAACATTTTGTAATGGAATGATTAATTAAAGTAAATAGATAATACTAAGATTAAAGTAAAAAATATATTTGTTTACCTTGAAAAATAAAAAAAATAATTAATTTGAGACAAGTTTGAAATTATAGAGTGACAATTATTTTGGAACAAATGGAATAAAGTTAAAATGTACTCCTCACATCCTAGAATAATAAGCATTTTTTTTTTTAGAATTTATCTTAAAATAATAGTGATTTTTTTTTATATTTTAAAGGAAATAAATTTTTTATTTCTACTTTAATTTTATGATTATATCTTAATTTTAATA
>BPVZ01000043.1:573291-589496 GCA_020521535.1 Rubroshorea leprosula
ACTTTAACTTTATTATTATCTATTTACTTTAATTAATCATCCCATCACAAAATGTTTCTCTTCATCTTTGATTTCTTTTTAAGGGTAATATAAGTAAACATAAATTATCCTCAAATTTTTAATTTGAAAAAAAAAAGTTATTTTGAGAAAGAGATAATACAAATAAAATTAATTTTTTGAACTAAATAAAAAAAGAAATGATATAATTTTATTCAAATAATGACAATGATGAATATTTTAGTTGTTAATCAAAATTAAAACATTTAAATTTATTACAAAATTAAAAATAACAAAATAAAGAAAAAATCTCACTAAGAAAGTAGAATGGTTTGAATATAAAATTTAATTGAAAATTTTGTAAAGTTTTTGGGTTAAAGTGTAATTTTTCAGAACTATATGTGCCACATAATTGGTGCCACGTAAGCATGTCATGGGATTCCGTTAAAAAAGCTAACGACAGTTTTTTAGGTAGATGAATTTGAAATAATTTTCAAAGTTTATAGATAATTTTGAAAGAAACTAAATTTCTAGACTAAAATGAAAAGAGAGTAATAGTTAGTAAATGAAAAATTAAATTTAGCCCAAAGAAAATACATAGTAAACATATCCCATCCTATGAAAATCTCCTTATAAACTATGTTCTTTGTATAATTCCATCCTCAACTTCGAGGAACATTGTTGTTATTACTAAGTATTTTTAGAATTGATCTTTTAGACTCTAGATAGTGCAACATAAAGCTAACCAAGGGTGAAAATTAGTTGTACCTATAAAACGTTGACCTTTTTTAATGTTTAGCCTTGGCTCTCACTAATAGTCATGGCATAACACACTTGCATTGGGAATTGTCGCCTTTTCTATACAAGTAGTAGGCTAACATTTTCTAGTTTCAAGCTTATTCTAGAAATAGTTATAACATTTCCAATTTGAGATCTTGTGAGTATAGTTGTTTTAATAACCTTTGTTGCTAATCTTGTTACTATTAATCTCATTCCATTGCAAAGACAAGCATGTTGTTTTAAATTCCTCATCAACATAATATGTGCTCCAACTTTGAGTCTTAATTGATGTAAGGAGAGACTTGTAAACTCAAAAGAGTTCAAATACTCTTCTACATAATACAAAGGGTGATAGTTACTTTGGTCTACTAATCTTTCCACTAAATTATAACTCAAGTTGATGTACTTTGATTTTGTAATTACATCCACATTTTTTGGAGTAACAATTGATCTTTCACACAAGTAAGACTGATTATCATATAGGTTTTCAAATTATGGATATATAGCATCGATAAACTGAGATACTATATTTTATCCAAATGGAACGAGTAAATCCTCAAGAATTTATATCCAGTGCCCTTCTTCACCCTCTTCACATTGTATACCTTGTATAATTCCATCATCTATACTTAAAATACATTATAAAAATTAATTTGCTCATGTTTTTGAATGTTAGTTAACTTGTTAAAAGCAGTCACATGTTCTTTTTGAGATTCAATACTTAACAGTTATTTCACAAAAAAGAATTACATATTGTTGCATTTACCACTTCACTTCTTGTTGATTTTTTTATGACAGTTACACATTGATGAGAATTATCTCCCATGGAAACTATTTTACCTCCAAATGGTAGTTTTTTAACTCTTGAAATTTCACCATCCATTAAATCTTCAAATGTGTGGTGGACTGCTTCAAAATAATGTTTGTGATCCATAGGAGCCTCACCCCATATACTAATATATGCTAATTGGATCAACTTACATGGTTGATCCTACTTGCCTATACTGCACAAATTATCTTTAAATATTTCTCATCGAATATTAAATTTGGAATGTGTTGTACTTCTTAGAAGTAGTAATATTGTTATACGAAAAGATGCAATTGACAATAACAATCCATTTCTAGCAGTGACTCTATACAAAATAATCTTATATAATTGAGCTTTATTAGTACCTCTTAGTCCGGTAATGAAAAGTAGCTTGTCTTTATTGTTATCTTTTAACTACATTATTTGATGAAATATTGTTAGTTGATCTTTATTTAATATAGCAAATAGCTTATTGGATTCTTATTCAACTTCTACTTTATCATAGTTTAACTTTGCAAAAATAATAGTATTTGTTCTATATTAATACCACATCTATTTGATGCAAGCCATGTTCTTGAAAATTGGAGCCATTTTCTATGAACAATCTTGTAATTTCAAAAAGTGTAAAATTCTTTAACTAGTCTTCTATAAGTTGTAGTTTATGTAAATATAAGATTTGCCATCATTAGTGTAAGATCCCATTAGAAAATTTTAACCACATTTTATCTCATAACGTTGCACTATTTCACTTCACAATGCATGAGTAGCAATACATACATTTCCTTGAGAGAAAGGCCAACTTTCCATTCAAAAGCTTCATTTATAGTTTCTTTCCATTCTTTATCTTCTCTAATCAATCCTATTGAGTAACAAACTTTTTTGAAAGTGTTATATTTATGCCCACCAATTGTGTATAAATTATTAAAATTTGTTGGTATTAAGCTATGTACTCCTATGATATGTTGCAACAACAATCTTAAATAATATTTTTCATATGCAGCAAGATGAATCTATTGTTATTAAGTTGATTAAATTTTGTTGAAGAATTTTAAAAGCATACTATTTGAACTTATTCAATTTTAGATTGCTTGTAGTAGGACAAACATAATATAATCTTCCAATCATATTCCCCCATTGTTTGGGTGTCCATCTTCATTTTTGTTTATTCCATACCCATTTTGTTGAAAGTTCTATATTAACTCTTTAGCTTTTGGAAATCTAGCATTTGTTGTCATGCATTTTGTAAACACAGATTTCTATATACTTTGTCTCTCCAATACTTGTACAAATCTTGATCTTCATGGAAACTTACCATGTGATTGTACCGTAGATGAAATTGGAAACCAAATCACTGATTCATACTGTGGAGTGTGTAGTGTTACAAACTCTGCATCCTCAATCAATGTAAGCAAGAGAAAGTTTCTTAATGTAATGTTTTGAGGTTATGTAAAACCAACTAAAGTTTACATCAAAGCTAACTCTTGCTTCAACTTGAAACCTTTGGCATTACTATACAATTTTGGAAATTTATTAAACATTATTAAATCATTTTAAACATAGTGAAACTAATTTGATAAAATAAAATGTTTATTAAATAATATAATTTCAACTTTAGTATAGAAGTTTGTATCAAATTTGATATTGTTTTCTTGATAGAAAGAACAATCTCTAGAGTTTCTTGAGCTACCTCTAACTTTCTTGTAAGTAATTGAGATTGAAAATTAAAACTACCAAACCTAATAAAAAAAACAACAATCAATTCAACAGTCTATCTAGATATTAAGAAATTTAAGAAATGGCAAATTGTTTAATTAAATAAGAAATTCAAAGAACCTGTCTAAATATTGTTTCACTTTAGGGATGTCAAAGTTAACATAAACCTTTGTTGAAGACATGCTAGCACCATGAACTTCTCTTAACAAACCACATTTAAATCAGTTAATATATATAGAATAAAGAACATTAATATTAAATTTTATAAAATAAGTTTTACTATTAAATTGTTTAGTAGCTAAAGAGATAATAATGATAACTTGTATTGAATTCTCTTCTCAAAAGTTCAAATCTCGTATTTGCTACTTAGCTTTTCTCTATAAACTAATAGAAAACTTTGCTTTCCTACAAAATAATAATAACATAATTAATAATATTAAAACGAATAGAAAAGAGTTCAAAGCTATGAGAAATGTTGTGCTCTTCTC
Source organism: Rubroshorea leprosula (assembly GCA_020521535.1). Classification (NCBI taxonomy): domain Eukaryota; kingdom Viridiplantae; phylum Streptophyta; class Magnoliopsida; order Malvales; family Dipterocarpaceae; genus Rubroshorea; species Rubroshorea leprosula. The sequence goes on from BPVZ01000043.1 coordinate 577,078, forward strand.
CCTAATCTTCCTCAAAGGGAAAAGCCAAAGCAGATGCAAAAAAAATTTAATAGCCATATATCCTAATCTTAGAAGCTATATTCTAATCTTCCACAGACAAGGAATGCCATTGCAAGAAGAAAAACAATTTATGGATTCAAAAAGAAAACTATGTATGGCAAAAGGAAGCTAGATGGCAATATAAATAACTCTTGAAAAAAGTGTACCAAGTGAATCTAAATTTAGAAGCTTTTAATGGATCATCATTAATTTGCTTAATGATAAACATGGTAAAAACAAAAAATTTCACCCAAATCTCACAAAAATTTCAACTTTTAACAATATACAACCCACAAAATTAAGTTTCATATTTTTAGTCAACATAGAAGAGATAGAGATTGTCAAGCAAAGTCTAACCCAGAAGGTAAGACAGATGTAGCAAGCAAATACTACTAAAAACTTATAAATAAAAATCTATATTGATATTATTATCACTTACTCAAAATCCATCAGTCAAATTTTACAGGTAACTTTGATACTCATGCACTATAATCCACCTTCACATCATCAACTTTAGTTAAGACACTAATTAGATCTACATGGGACATTAAAATTGCCTATTATAATTCAAAGATTGCATACAAATTGGTACTAGTATAAATTTGACATTTTTTTCAAATTCTTTTCATGAATTTGGGCATATTTTTTTCTTAATCACAACATGAAGAACCTCAACCTACAATAATCAAATTAGTTTAGCAATGACATCAAAACTATAATAAATAAATAAAATTCAAATTGGAATAAAGTTATTAAAATTAATCACTTTCCTAACCTTCTCATCTATTGCCACAACACCAAGACTTAGATCTTTCTCATCCTTAGCATTAGTAGCCACATTCCAAATTTAGCTCAATCAAACATGTATTCTACTTCTAGATTTATTTTTGACTAAAGTGTTGATATACTCTCTTCCCTTTTCCATTTTAGTTGAATAAAAGAAAGAGGAGCCATTATGACAAAAATGCACCCAAAAAGAATAGGAGGTATGTCTAATGGGTAGTTTTTTGCAGTTGAAAACTAACCTAGCAAATCCACACAAATCAAAGTAAACCCAAGAAATTGTGGGTGGAAATAGCATGAGCAATTTCCTCAAGGCACCAAGGGTAAGTAATTTGTAGGTAGTAGAAGGTGGAAATAGGAAATCCACAAATTAGCTCATAGGCACAGACCTAAAGTCAACGCAAATCATTTGTGAAGCAACCAATGATCAAGATAAGCAACAAACAGGGGTAGTTTCTAGCAATTTTGAATGGGGAAAACAATAAAAGCACATGTGGAACAACTGATGATCAAAGGGTTTCTTACGATTTCAAAGGAACGAATCAACAAAAGGCTGCTATTTTGAAACAAATCACTACACTAAGACGATGTGGGATATTAGATGGAGGGAACTAGTGATGGAGGAAACTATTGCAATAAAACGACATAGTGGCTTATCATTTTGGGCCACCAAAGCCTATTGAGGCTGCTATTGGAAGCACCTTTAATAGGTTAGATAGATAAGGACTTAATTGTTACTTTTGAATTTATTTGTCCTTAATCTCAAACAAATTCAAACTTAAATAACTTAGAGTATATAATTAGAGTCAAAAGGTGAGAATGACGTTAAAATTATTGGGTTAAAGCAAATCAACGCCTAAAATAAAAAAAAAAAAAAAATTAACACGTTGTTCCATCTCAAATTGCCCATTTAAAAGATTTTGGCCCAAATTTGATTGTTGACATCAGTAGTTGTCATCATTCTATTTAAAATATTATAATGTAACATTGACAAAATGACTACTGATGCCAACAGTTAAATGAGATACTTGCATATATTATATTAATCTTCAAGTCTAATAGTTTGAAAACTATTACTAAATACGGTACAATTATTTCAATTGTTGAATATGGGCTGATGATTTATGCAGGAGAAAAGAGAAATATAGGACATCCTAGCCTTAAAAATATTGATGAAATTAAAACCTACACTGTATCTCACATAGTTTGTAGCCTTAATTTAATGTCTTCACTTTTTAGTACTAAGACGTCATAATCTTTCCTTTTCTAATTATATAATATTCACTCACCTAATATTAATTTTGAAAATTATTCTTCCATTTGCTCAACATGCACCATCACAACTACACGCACCACGGCATTTTGCCCTCTTGCTGATACATTTTCCCCCGATACTAAAGATTAATTTTGTTGTCAGCCAAAAGAAAAAAGATCAATTTGGTCAGATATCAACATAATTAATTTAATCTGCAAATAGTCATCCCTTCCCTCTGCAACTAGTGTTCTAGTCCACAAAAACTCGAATGAGTATCACATTGCTTCCCTTTCTCCAAAATAATGTATCATAAATCTAAAAGACTGAATTGTAATCGCAATAACAATCTTATAAAGCTTGTGAAAGGGCATGCCCACCTTCACCCATGTATAGGTATTATTCGATGTAGTAACATCTCTTATTGTCCTGTTTGAACTAAAAATATAAATAAATGAATATATTAGGCTGTCCTGTTACGTTCCTGTGCTGATGTACATGATATCCTGCTTTGATATGTGCATCTGTCCTTTGTCTCTCTTATTATTGGTTTGTGCCTGTTCAGGTTGGCCACGCTGGAAAAAACAGTGCTAGTAAGTTATCCGCACCCAATAGATAATGGTGGCAAAACCTCTGGGCAGCATTATGCATTATAGCCCAACATGCACACAAATGGAGAATAACAAGATGGAATAGAATTAAACACACCCCTAACTTCTCCTACACTACACAAGGGATGCATTACCAACCTTTTTTAGGACCAATGCTAGGTACAAATAAGCTGCTTCCCATTCATCCGGTGATAGTGTGCCTGGATAATTAAAATAAATAAATAAACACCATTATAAGCATCAAAACATGGTGACAACAAAGATGAATAGAGTCCTACAATTCAGTGAAGCATCTAAAAGAGCAAAGGACAATATACTTACTCTGATCTTGGTTACCATCACCCAATGCACCAAGCCTCCTCATGAGTTCTATGTATTCTGGCCTTCTTAAGAACTCGTGAACAAATTCATGAGAGTTCTTCACAAAAACTAACTCAAGATCATACTGCAACATGGTAACAACAGAAAACCTCATAAATTTGTTTGCTTATACAAATGTAAGAGAGATTGACCAACACCCAAAACCAATCTAATGTAGTCATATAAAAGCTGAAGAAAACATAACCAAATTGTGTCACATTTCATCCTCACTTTCTTTTTTCACATCCTTTTACATTAGGAACAATTTATGTTAATTTTTCTCTCATTTATTTACTTATAACTACATCTTAGTTAAATTATATATCACAAGAATATACATGTATAAGCATTTATGTAACCTATATACTAATAAATATGACAATATCTAGGTATTACCTGGACCATGAGGCTATGAGCTAATTATCATATAAATTTAGGAATGTCCATATCCATAAAAAGCAGTAGGCCAAAGACAGAATCACACCTCTTCTGCTAGAGACTTAAATATGTGGAAGGGGACAATCCATTCAGGGCAATCAACAGCATCCTGAAAAACACACCAAATTGCACAAAACTTAAATTGAAAGATCAGGTCAGATGTTTAAATAAAAAAGTTAGGAACTTCAAGAAGATTTTCAACAAATGAGATCATGTGATTCTTTCTAGATGCAACACAGTAACACCTAGAGAAAGAGTGATAATAAAATTAAGGCAGGCTAGCCCAATACCATAAAAATATAAATTAGATAGAAATGTTACCTCCAAGTGAAACTTGTACTTGATTCCAAATGGGCTGGAAGACTTAAATTTCTGAATCATGTAACCATGTCATTCAGTATCTTAAGAATTAGATAGAACTTCCCATAAGCACATGTTATATTGGCAGTTTTAAAGTAAATGCATGACAAGCCAAAGGAGGAGATTGCTCACCTTGTCAGAAAACTCTTCATCAAAATGTATCCAGTACACACTGTTCCCAAAGGCCAATCTGTCAGCTGCATATTAATGGTGATATTAGCATCACCAATCAAGAATGGTTGAAGTGGTCTAGTGTGAGCAACAATACTAAAGCTCAATAATGGCAAAGGAATTTTGCAATGATATACTGATGAAGTAGCACTTAAAACTTTCAAGTTCATAGGAAGTTCAAGTGCTAGGTTAGCACCTTGACCTTATTCATTGTTTTATAATTTTAAAGGCCTTTATTGTCATTTTTTATTTAGTTTGGACCTAGTACTACAGACCCTATAAATAGCCATACTACATAGATGAATTGAGATTATTACTTCCAAAAGCCTAATTTCTTCTGCTCAATTTCCTGTCTCCAATTTGGTATTCCTCTTCTATTCTTGCTGCAGTACTGGTTCTACATCATGTGCCCTTTAGGATGGAAGGGGATTAATATGATTATCTAAAACTTACTTAGATTTAATTTTTATTGGCTTATATAAATTAATTGATTTAATAAGTTCAATGCTTCATTATAGCAATTTTTGTTTGTGGGCTGGCACTCAAATATTAAATTTCTTTAAAATATTTCATTCAAGATAAGAAACAATAAACCATTTGAGGAGCAACAGAATGCAAATACCTTGTCGAAGTTTTTTTATTATCACATTGGCATCTGGCATTGTCCCAATGAAGGTCCCTCCAGGACGAAGTAAAGCTGATATATTGGCCAAGGCCCGTCGTGCATGTGCCTCGGTAGACCAAGAATAATGCATGGCAAACTGCAGCGTTCAAAGCATTGATTGTCAAAATCTCATGTAAGTCTCCAATGATATAAACACATATATCACTGATCTAAAAATGTTATATATTTGTCCAATGCAGCAAAAGAAAGGATTCCTACTTCAAATGCATTAGAGAAATATTTCAAGAATGGGGTTGCTTTAGAAATTTAGATCAACCAACAGATCACTGCTTTCTTCTTTAAAATAGAGTGAGAGAATGATTTTTGAGGAAAATTTTGAGTTCAGTTGTCTCCTGATAAAAACAACGTTCCTCAGTCTGCAGTGCAGTCTTTTTAACAGCAATCCATTAGATAAAAACAAAAAATTTTGGCAAACAGCTTAAAACAATAATTTTCTAAGTTAATCAGTGTAACACTATAGTGTCACCTATTTACCTGACAACTGCAGATATCAAAAGGTGCATCATCAGCTAGAACTTGGTCTAGGCACACCTGAAATGAAAACAGAAAAATTAGAGGTACATCCTTCTAACATCTAATAAGCAACATACAAGCTGATAAGTTAGCTGGTTGTAAATTCAGTCACCAAAACACTAATTTTGTTTTATGCATCTGTTCTGTACTAAGCTAGTCACTATGTCCATAGCAAAACATGTCACAAAACTGACATCTAATCCATATATCCATGTTGAATTAGGCTGGTTAACAATGAATATGCAATCTCAAAGCAAGTTGTCATTATTGTACTTACCTCAAAACAATCACCACACATAAGACGGGCAGGAAAAGTGAACTTCTTGCGACGTTGATGATGGTCTGCGTCACCATTATAACGTGTTCGGCAGTCTTCTATCTGTACAAATGTGGAAAACAAAATTAACATAGCAACTAGCATTGAATTTATATATCTTCCATATTTATTGCTGCAAACGAGCTGAGCAGAACAAGCAGAACTGAACTTTTACAAGTTAGAGCTCGGATCAATAGAATTTATGCAGACTTATGTTCAAGTTCAAGCTCAATTTAAGCTTTATTTTTAACAAGCCTGATTAGGTTAGACCCTTTTAGTATTTGAGGTTAGCTCAAAGCTCGCTAACTTTATAAAGCTTAAATTCAAACTTAATCATTATTTCATTATTAATATATGTAATGAAATTGGTTCATGAGCTTCAAAACCCAACCTATCCAAACTTGAATTTGGCTCAAAAAAGATAAACTTGTTCCAACTAAGCCTAAAATAAAGAAAGAACCAAAAAAAAAAAAAAAGAAAGAAAAAAAGAGAGAGCAAGAAAAGAAAAGAGAAGAAAAAGAGCCACCAGGGTGTGGTGGGAAGTAGATCACAAGAAACTTAATTTAAACAAAACACATTCAAGCAGACTCAAATATCAGGATTGTGGACTGCCCACCAATTAACCATGTTATAATATCCAAGAAAAAAATCACAACTTAAAGAAAATACACTGATGTCAACTTACTGAGCCTTCAGCTATATCAATGCCAACATAATATCCAATTTTTGCCTTATCCCATTTGATGAGGTCACCTCCCTAAATCATAAAAATAAAGAATAAAGTTTAGAATAAATGAATTTTAATAGAAAATAAGCAAAGTTCATTACTTAAAAGGATTGGCTAGCACCTTGCCACAGGCAAGATCAAGAACAGCATCACCTCGCCTAGCATAAAGTTGTATTAGGACACTTTTGATCTGTCCAATGAGAGAAGAAAATAATAAAATACAGAAATCTGATGCATTATCTAGTGTGACAAGTTCAGAATGTATTTCATGAGTTAATAAGAAATACCCAGTTGTTAAGTCTCTTTAAGTGAATTATAGGACTAGCTTCCCGTTCTTCCAAAGTTTGATTTGTTCTGGCACTATAATGGTCAGCCACATTCCGGGCAAAAATTTTTGTGCTCTCATCCTCCAAAAAGCGTGAATCACCTGAGACCAATTGACATTTATATTAGGGTCTTCATCATTTGGAGCTCAACTGGGAGACCGTAAAGCAAGTAATAGCCACAAAGTTTGTAAGCTGTATCAGTTTCTTCCTCCTTCTCTCTTTTCTTTTGTTTCCCTTCATATCTTATTCAGAAATCAAGTATTATCGAGCTGATAATCAAAATTTTGATGATATTTCAGTTCTATTAGCTTTTAAGACAACAATAATCAAATAACTAGAAAATTACCACAAATCAATAAAAATGTCAAACCCAAGTCCAAAATTCAACTAATAAACCACAAAACCCAACAAAAAGAGAATAATAATAAATCAAAATCAGTCATAAAACGGTGCCAACAAAAATTACCTTCTGGGTTATGCTTAAATCTGCATTGAGGTTGCCCTGCAGAGCTCGATGGAGAATCTGGGTATCCTCGTTTCATGGTCGATTATTGCTATGATAATTAATAACTTTCAGTGATTACGCATATATATGATTTGGGTTCTGTGAATAGGGTCGACCTTGATTCAAAGCAACAGCCTTTCGGTCTCTGAAGACAGAGGACTAGACTTTGAGACTTTGAGTTGTTCTGTTTCGTGGTCGGAACAGTTAGAAGAAAGAGAGAAGTAAGGAAGAATTCAAGGGCCGTGAGGCTGTTGTTTTTCCATATAAAACGGTAGCGCTACCGAGGCCACGGGTTATGGTTTGATGTCCGGAATTGCCAGAATCAGATCTCACGAGCTGGCAGTTGATGTGGCTTGAAATTCCCTCTCTTTTCCTCTCGATTTTTCCTCCGTAGCCGCCTACATTCCTCCTCCTTTCTCCTGTGGCAGGAGGTTCGCGAACCCCTTTGACGAGCGGCTAGGATTGCAAAGGAGAGTCCCAACGGAGCAGGGGTCGCTGATTGGCAGAGGTGTGTACAGCTGCAGAAGAGGCGGAGAATGGATGAGGATGGATTGTGCGGCGGCAAGGGAGTCCGGCTGTTTGGAGTTCTGTAGACGAATATGGAAAGCTGAGAGAAGAAAGGGTCCGATCGCGTAGAATCCAGAGGAAGGGAAGAGTCTGCGGCTGCCCAGTCCCCTCCCGGTTGTTGGAGAGTAGCAGAATGGGTATGGGGGTTTCCGGCAATCGTTAATGAAGCTTCTGATCGCTGCCAAATGGAATCCCCCGAGGGCTTCTGAAATATCTCACTTTATACCCAGGTGATACGGTGTGTCTTTGTTTGAGAAAGAAGAGATGGGTACGGAACGAAACTGTTCGTTTGATTTTTTTTTTTGATAAGAAATCATGCGCATATTTTATTCAATAAATAGGCAAGATAACAGTTCCCCAGATTAGACAATTTGTTTATCACTTGCCACAGCATGCGCCATATCAGCTGGTATTGCACCCACCCAGTACTCGTCAGCCTCGGCTTGGAGAGCTCTTTTCGCTAACTCATGGGCAACCGAATTGCCAGTTCGGCGCACAAGTCGGACCCGACAGGCAAGAAAGGATTTCATGAGCATTTTGCAATCCAGCAAAACAGAGCCCCAGTTGGAATTTGCAGTAAAAGAATCAATGTTCAGAGCTGTCACAATACAAGCATAGTCAGATTCCATAATAATTCTTGTAAGAGATAGATCGTGAGCCCACTGTAAAGCTCTACGCAAACTGCAAGCTTCAGCCACTGTAGCTTCCACCGCCCCTTGATCCTTACATGCCATGGCTGCCATAACCTCACCCGAGCAATCCCTTAGTATGGCTCCCATCCCAAAATTGCGTTGCTTTACTGAGATAGCCCCATCTGTATTAATTTTCACAAAGCCAACATCCAGAGGTTTCCATCGTGCACTCTGTCTCTGTGCAACATTAACTCCATGAACTTTGGACAACATCACCCGTCTATACTCACTTAAAAATTGCATGCTCTGCTCAATAATCCGCTGCGGATCCATGTGCTTTCCTTGCCATACCATGTCATCCCTCCAACTCCAAATTTTCCAACATGATACACAGTAAAGTTCTAACTGGTCTGTAATTGCACCAAACCAGAGATCTTTATTCGGTCTGCGTCTTTATTTCGGATGAACCTGCAAAGCCTCGAGGTGGGTTCTTGGGGTAGACACTCCGATACTTAAATCAGCAATAATCGGGTCTATTTCTGGACTAACAAAAAAGGAACTTTAGATTGGTTTCAATTACCTTTTTGAGGTAGCCCCTGAGGGGTATTTATAGGTCTTTGTGAAGTATCAACGTGGCTTGCTTAGCAGGATAATCAGAGTGTGATGTGTCCCTTAAGGAGGTAAAGTCGGGACCGGCGGTAAATTCGGGACCGAGAAATTATATGATAGATCAGATGCGGGCATGTCCTCTATATTTACCATGGGTAAATTCGGGACCGAGAAATTATATGATAGATCAGATGCTGGCATGTCCACTATATTTACCATGTAGCCATTTGACCGGAAGTGTTGGAATTAATCTCACTTCGGCTATTAAGGAATTGTTACAGTACGTCCGAGGTTAAGGATCTTGGACTTATCCTTACACTATTCCCCTCGGAAGTCATTCACTTATGAATGATGTTGTTAGAGGTAATGGGAGTAGTGCATAAATAGAGATAAAGGGGAATGAAAATATCAAAGATGAGTTACAGAAATAAAATGTGACTGGAACGATTGTGGCCGAAGTCGTAGTGAAAATAATGACCGAAGTCATAGTGGCCGGGGCCATAGTAAGAAGTGATGACCAGAGTCATATTGGCCGGAGTCGTAATAAAAAGTAATGATCGGAGTTGTATTGGCCGGAGTCGTAGTAAAAAGTAATGACCGGAGTCATGTTGGCAGGAGCCGTAATAAAATATGTGATACGAAGTTACTATGGCCAGAGCTGAAGTAAAATATGTGACACGAAGTTACTATGGTCGTAGCCGAAGTAAAATATGTGACACGAAGTTACTATGGCCATAGCCGAAGTGAAACACTTGTAAGTTAAAAATATAATTGTGGAAGTGAACAGAAGTGTTGAGGTGGGTTTAAGTGGGCCCGTTTAGAGAGTCTGACGTAGGGTTATTATGTAACATGACAGCTGTCTGTTGAAAGACGTGTACCATAAATACGGGCTGAAAAAAGTAACTACGACAGTCAGACAAACGGAGTGGGGAACGAATCGTCAAATTCGAACGGTTCCCGTTAGGGTTATACAGTTGAATTCGAAACGGTGTGAATTAGGACCGTCAGATTAAGCTAATCCCAACCGTTAGGAGTTATTTTCGCCCTGAGGTATAAATAGCTAAATTTCTGTAAAAAGAAGTTTACTTTCATTATGTTTTCTACAAAATCGCTGTGAAAACTCTATTGTGTTCTTCCTGCGCCTGAGCTGTTGCATTGTTTGTGGACTTCTACATCAAGTTTTCAAAACCAAGATCAGGTAACCTATGAGTTGTTGTGATCTGGGTTTTAGAGTGTGTTTTCTTCTACTCTCATCCTTTCTGGTTTAAATCTAAGTGTTTTTGAAGGAAGGGAGGTTTGGGAGTGAGAGTGACAGCGAGTGTGGGTTAGAATTTCTTAAAATTCTGATTTCATCTTCTTCTTCCCCCCATTGTATTCTATGCAGTGAAATTTACAGACTTGGAAAGATGTCTTCTGAAGAAACTGTGAGTGGTGGGGGAAGTGAGGGAAGAAACTGTGAGTGGTGGGGGAAGTGAGGAGGTGAGGGCGTTAGAATATAGGGACGTGAGTATGACCAGTGAGTCGTTTGACTCGGAGAGGACGGAGGAGGGGGTGGAAAGAGGTGAGCTAGTTGGGGTGGGGGGGATAGTGTACCCATCATTGTGGTAGAAGTGGAGGGTAGGAGAGAAAAATGTTATGATGTAGATGCAGATATCGTGGGGGAGGTGAAACAGTATGAGTCTGAATTCGAGGCCAGGAATAGCCTGGGTTATTTGGTGGAGAGTTATGAGATTTCTTCTCGAGTTTTGATTAGGCCAGCTGGGGTAGAAGAGAGGGCCTGTTCTGCTCCTCGGGATCATTGGATGCCCGTGTCTGCCCACTATTTGGCAGTCGGGCTTAGGTTTCCAATTCCTGAGTTGCTAGTGGGTCTTTTATTAGATTATAGTATAGGGTTGACACAGTTAGTCCCCAATGCTATGAGGGTAATAATAGGATTTTTAGTTTATTACCGAGCTCAAGGGGTTAATGTGCCAACTGTAAATATGTTTAAGTATTTTTTTGTTTTAAAGGGGGGTAGTAGGAAGGATAAGGGGTGTTATTATTTTACCCCTAGGGTGGCAAATAGGGAGAGTAAGGCTTTATTTACCGTGGGTCCTTCATCCATTAAAGGATAGAAGGAAAAAATTTTCTTTGTAGATGATACTGAGTGGGAGAGGGGGGATGCCGAGGTAAAGTTGTTGTCATCCTGGAAGGCTAAGAGAGCCAATCAAAATAAGTTTAGTTTAAACGAGGATGAGGAGGAAGAGGTGGGGAAGTTGGTGAGGGAGGGGGGGAAGTTAGTGAATATGATGTACCTCACCAACACAAAATGCATAGAGGCTATTGAGCTCTATGGGCCAAGCGGTTTAAGTGAAGGTGGGTTTAGATTTTATATTATAGTGTTTAATGTGGAGCATAGAGTTGTGTGGTTGATACTGTGTTTTCCTTATTTTACAGTTGAAATGGATAAGTTTTTGAACGTTGCTAGAGGAGTGGCCATTCCCAAGAAGCTAAGGAAGAAGTCAAAGACTTCAACCATGGAAGTGGGGGAGGGTGGAGTTGGGAGGGAGGTCGGAGTTGGGAGGGAGGTCCTGCCTAGCACTTCAGCCGGAGTGGAGGAGGAGGTGCCAAGGCTGGAGTTGAAGAGGAAAGGCAGTGAGGAGGTGGGAGCACTGCAAAGAAAAAAGAGGGTGGTGGAGGAAAAAGTGAGGGGGAGCGAGATTCTTCAGTTCGTACCTCGGCCTCTTCTCGTTGAGCTTGATCCTGAGCTTAGGGAGTCTGAAGGAAAAGAGGCTGAGGTACGAGCTCCTGGTAAGGGGAAGGGCCTCGTTCCTCACTATCTTTCCAGAGCAGTTTGTTCAAGGCGAAGAACATAATGGGGGCAAGGAGGTTTATTAATGCCGCCTTCCCCAAAGTGGACAAGCATCACGCACGGGACGAAGCTCTAAGGTATTGTGGGGCATCCATGGTAAAGCATGTTTTGGAGGTATGTTAAGTTAATTTTTATTTATTTATTTATTATTATTATATATATTTTAACTTTTGCTTGAATTGCAGAGCACGAGCTGGGTGAATGATCTAGCTCAAGAGTTCATGGAGAGTGTGAAGGAGTGCTCACTCTTGCAAAGGCAATGTGACTAGCTACAAAAGGAGAAGGAAGAGCTGGAAAAGAACAATAAAGAGATGCAAGAGGAGCTGGACGAGGTGGTACCAATAGTGAAACAACTCAAGCAAGAGAGGGCTTCCCTAAGCACCAAGCTCATCTTTGAGGAGAGCAAACGAAGAATCTCTAAAAGCGAGCGTGAGGCTCAAGAGAAGGAAATAAAGTTGACGAAGGAGGTTGTGATGGAGCTGAAGAAGAATGTGCAGCTGCTGGTGCACAACGGGATGGAGGAACACATCAGCAACTTTGTTAGCTCCAACTCGTTTGACGACATCGTCAACCTCTACCGGCTACCAACTACTATTCTCGCTTTCACGGACTACAGAAAAAAGGTGAAGGCTGAATATCTCGAAGTGGATATTATAAAGATCACATTCGGCAAG
>BPVZ01000043.1:591509-605319 GCA_020521535.1 Rubroshorea leprosula
GACGCTTGTCGAAGGGCCCAAGAGCAAGTGAAGAGTAGCGATTGGGAGGAGAAGCAGCATTGATAAGAAGTGACCTAAAGCTCCATTTGCTCGAACTGAAGTGGATCCCAAGAAACGAGAAATGGATGAGGTGATGCGAGGCGTTAAGGGAAGGAAGCGCTTGGCTTGATTGTGCAGCCAAGCAACGGAACTTTGTGTAGAATCTTTGGGCAAGATCTTCAAGCCAAGGGCCTCGTCAACCATTGTTCAAGCCTACAGTGAGCTAGATCACGACACATGTTACTGCTAGAGCCGGAGCTGACAGAGCCAGATCCTGACGCGATAGAGGCTATAGTGAGCTTGCGATGGCGCATACCAGCCGTTGTTGCTGCAGAGCCATGTGGGGGCCATGAGACCAGGCTTGAGACAAACCTAGATCTGTGTTTGTTTTGATGAAGAAGCAGCAACAGCAGCAGCTAAAACTGATGAGTGGAAGAAAGCATGGAGGCTCACGAAAAAAACCAAAGCAATCTCCACTTAATGAGTTTCCATCATTGGGCAAATCTGTGTTTGTTTTGGAGAGGAAGAAAAATCGACAAGAGAGAGAAGAATAAGAAAGAAAATGAAGTTTTTATTTTTTTGTCTTTAGTTTTGAAAAATTATGAAATAATAATAAAAAAATATTAAATTTTCTTATCTGGAATTTACACGTAGTTAAAATTAAAAAGTTTCAGTGATTTTGTGGCAAGATAACATGCCACTTGTCACTTAACTGACAAAAGCACTATTTTGGTACCAAAAATGAAAGTTTAAGGATAATTTTAGTACTTTTTAAAGGTGAAGGGCAATTTTGATGCTAAAGTGAAAAGTTGAGGGACCAAAATGGTACTTAAACCATGGCTTTATTAACAGATTCTACCATACCATTGGACTCCGAATGGTAAACCGAGGTGAACTGTAATTTGATCCCGTAGTTGGAACAAAAATCTCAGAAAGAAGAGCAGTTAAACTGAGTACCATTATCAGCTACAATCTGGTTCGGGATTCCATATCTGCAGATAATGGAGCCGAAAATAAAGTCTTCAACCTTTTTGGAAGTAAGATTGGACAATGGGTGAGCTTTAACCCATTTTGTAAAATAATCAACTCCAACAATCAGATGGGTTACACCTCCAACTCCTTTCATGAATGAGCCCAAAATATTAAGTCCCCACTGAGCAAATGGCCATAGTGCTACCAAGTTCATGAGCTCTTTTGCTAGTTGGTGAGTTAGATGTGCGAAGAATTGGCACTTTGGGCATCTTTGAACAAAGTGAGTAGCATCTTTATACATATTTGGCCAGTAATATCCTTGCTTTAGGACTTCGTGAGCCAGAGTTCTAGCACCAATGTGGCTCCCATAGACACCTTCATGCACCTCTCGAAGTGCGTACTCAGCTTCATAGGGATTCAAGCACCGTAGAAGAGGGAGTGAGAAAGATCTCTTATAGAGGACCCCATCGACAAGTGTATACCAAGACGCTTTCTTCCTCAACCTCATTGCCTCTTACTTATTTTCAGGCACTGTTCTGTCTTGTAAAAAGGAGATAATTGAGTCAGTTCAGCTCGATGTGTCCGGGTCTATGCTGATCTCCATCATTCGTGGCTTCATGAAGCTTGGTTCATCTAAGACTTCCAAAAAAACTGATCTGGAGCTTAAAGAGCTATCAGAAGCATATTTAGAAAGTGAATTTGCTTGTTCATTCTTAGTTCAAGGAATTTTATTCAGACAGAATTTCTGGAATTTGCATTTCAAGTTGGCCACCAGGGCTATATATTTCACCATCACAGGATCAATGACTTCGCAGATTGAGTTAACTTGATTAACCACAAGCTGTGAGTCACTATATACTCGTATCGCCATGACTTTCAACTCCAATGCTATTTGCAAACCAAGTAGCAGAGCTTCATACTCAGCCATGTTGTTTGTTGCATTGAAGTTAAATTTCAAAGCATGTTCACTTCGGTATCCATCTGGGCCAATTAAGAGAGCACCAGCTCCTGAACTCTTACTATTAGATGCTCCATCAAAATATAAGGTCCAGTCGTTGGGCTCGGGATTAGGGGTTGAGTGACATGGAGTGCATTCTACGATGAAATCTGCCAGTGCTTAAGCTCGGATTGCAAACCTCTACTAAAATGTTATCTCGAATTCTCCCAGTTTTACTGCCCACTTAATTAATCTTTCGGAGCACTCCAGCTTCTACAGAATTTATCTAAGACGTTGGTCTGTAAAGACGATGATTGAATGTGATTGGAAATATGGCCTCAGCTTTTTGGCCGAAGTGACAACTGCTAATGCTGCTTTCTCAGTAATAGGATACCTCAGTTTTGCGCCATGCAGCACGCTGCTAATATAATAAATTGGTTTCTGTTGTTTGGCTTCTTCTCTCACTAGAACTGAACTAATTGCTTCGTCTGAAATTCCAAGGTACAAATAGAGAATCTCTCCATCTATAGCCTTAGTTAGTAGGGGTGGTGAGCTAAGATAAGACTTTAGCTCATCGAATGCGACTTGACATTCTTGGTTCCATTCAAACTTCTTCTGTTTGCCTGATTCGTCCTTTTGGGCGGTTGACCTCATGATCTTGAAAAATGGCAGGCACTTATCTGCTGACTTCGATATGAATCTATGAAGAGCTACCACCCTTCCAGTTAACCTCTGTATATCTTTCACTAACTTCGGCAGTTCCATCTCGGCAATTGCTTTGATCTTTTTTGGATTGACCTCAATCCCTCTTCGGGAAACCATGAAGCCTAGAAATTTCCCAGACTCCACGCCGAAAATGCATTTGGCTGGGTTTAACCCCATTTTATTCTTTCTGAGGTTGTTGAAAGTTTCATCGAGATTAGCTAGATGGTCTTATGCTTTTAGGCTTTTTACCACAATGTCATTGACATAAACTCTCAGATTCCTGCAGATCTGAGCTCGGAAGATGATGGTCACCATTTTCTGATAAGTAGCACCTGTGTTCTTTAAACCAAATGGCATCATTACATAGCAATAGATTTCGTCACCAGCATACAACGAGGTTTTCTCTTCATTCTCTAGAGCCATCGGCACCTGGTGATACCTAGAATATGCATCCAAAAGACTTAATCTCTCATTTTCCGAAGCCGCTTCAACCAGTTTGTTAATACTCGGCATCGGATAGCAGTCCTTGAGGCAAGCTTGGTTGAGATTTGTGTAGTAGATGCACATTCGCCATTTATCATTTGCCTTTTTGACCAGCATTAGGTTAGCCACCCATTCACAATAGTCAACCTTTCTGACGAAACCAACTTGTAGAAGCTTTTCTACCTCTTCCTTTATGACCTGAAGCCTCTCCCCCCCCTAAGAGACGTCGTTTCTGGGCTATTGGTTTCTTCAATGGATTGGTGCTGAGCTTATGCTGGGATACCAAGGTTGGAATTCCTAGCATGTCTGCCGAAGTCCAAGCGAAGACATCGTTGTTAGCTCGGAGAAAAGCTATTAGCTCTGCTATTTCCTTTGGGCTCAATCGAGTTCCAATTTGCATTTTTCAGCTTGGATCTCTGTCATCAATGTGTACTTCCTCGACATCCTCGACTGGAGCAACTTTGGGTTCATTCTTTGGTCAGTTATCTACTATCTCAACACGCATGACTTGTTGATTGTTAGGAATCCGTTTGAGAATGGCTTCCAACGTCTAATCTTTGTCTTTCTAAGGTCTCGTGACCGAGGTGATATAGCAATGTTTGGCCACCTTTTGGTTGCCTTGTAGTATCCCCATGGGAGTTGGGAACTTCATGCAGAGGTGAGATTGGGAAACCACAGCTCGGATTTCGGTTAGTGTGGGTCGGCCAATAACAACATTGAAAGAGGACGCCATTTTGACAACTAGAAACCAAACTGAAGGGGTAACATAAGTTCAGCCACTCCCAAAAGCAACATTGAGGGTAAGAACTCCTTTTACTTGAACTAGTTGGTTGTTGAATCCATAGATGGGACCATCGTACCATTGTAACAAAGCTAAATCCAATCCAAGACTCTCAAAACAATGAAATTACATGATGTCTGGTGCACTCCCTATGTCGACAAGGACACGTTGCACCTCACAGTTGTTAATCATGACATAAGTGACCAAAGGATCATTGTGAGGTGTGACAACTGCGTCGAAATTAGCAGATGTGAAAGTGATGGGTTGATTCTTCCAATCAGCATCGTCAAACTTTCGTTTTTGAGCTCGGTTTGGATGTTTGACCTCTCTGACGTACAACTTTCGCTATTTAGAGCTTAAACCTCCTGCTTCCAAGCGCCTCCCGTAATCATATGTATAATTCTGGCTAGTGGTGGGAGTGGAGGTGGGGCTTGTTGATATCCCACGCCTTGTCTATTTCCTGCGTTATGAGATCCCTATGGCTGTGCCCCCTGTTCTCTAATAAACTTCGGTTGCTCGGTTCGTTGGATGTATTCATTCAACATGCCCTTCTGAGCGAGACTTTCCAGTTCGGACCTCAAACTATTGCACTACTCCGTTGTATGACCATGATCTTGATGAAAATCACAATACCTGGTGTGATCACGTGTAACAACAGAGCTTCACATTGGTCCTAGTCGCCTCAAATCCATCTTATTCTTGATCTGCATGAATATCTACGACCTCGATAGATTAAAAGGAGTCCATGTAACTGGTGATTTACTAATATTTTGCCGGGGAGGTACGGAGTTCGACTTTCCAAACTTAGGTGGGCAGGTCATCATCGGACCTCGATTTTGTACTGTCTTCATCCATTTTCTGCTCTGACCCTCATCTCTCCAATTTGGGTTTTGATTTCTGGGAGGAACTGGTTGGTGGGATAAAGCATATTCCTCAACAGTGATGAATTTCAACGATCTGTAATTAACGTTGTTGAAAGTAGTAATAGGATGCTTGATTAAGGTGTCTCTGAATCTTTCATGTTGGAGACCTTGAATTACAATTGCAATTCCCACAGCTTGGTTGAAGGAGTTGACTTCAAGAACTGCATCATTGAACCTACTCATGTAATTCTTCAAGGATTCTCCGTCTCTCTACTTGACTCGCATAAGTTCAGAAGTGGTTTTCCTGATCAACCTTCTATTGAAAAACTTTGTGGCAAAAGCAGATGCCATTTCTGAATAGGAGCTAATAGATCTTGGGGGCGAACTATAGTACCAAGTTCAGGCATTACCATGGAGAGTGGAGGGAAAGATCTTCTACATTAACGCATTAGAGGTGTTCTGAGCTTGCATACAGGAATAGAAGGCATGGAGGTGACCATCGGGGTCCTTTGTCTCGTCGTATGTCTCGAGCTGAGGAATTTTGAAGCCAGCGGGATAAGGTTCCAATGTGATGTTGGTGTTTAGAGGATGGGGTATGGAGTCAGTATTGTGGTGTGGAGGTGGAGCACCTCGCTGTTCAGCTACCAGTTTTTCTAAGCTATCTAAACGTCGAGTGACATCATCAAGTAGAGGTTGTTAAGCTGAGGCTATGTGAGACTGGCCCTGAGACTCATTGAGAGCAGAAGCATGCTGAACTGGTTGAGGGTCTTGTTGTGGAGCTAGGGGTTGTGGAGTAGGGTTAAGTAAATTGATGAAGGGGTCACTAGGATTATTTCGAGCTAGGAGCTGAGCCAATACTAACTAAAAAACACCAAACTATTGCTGCATGGCAGCAAGTTGAGCTATAACTACGTCTTGATTGGCGGTGGAAGCTGAGTTGTGAGGTTGGTTTTCATCTCCTCCTTCTACATGATCAACAGGAGGGAAAATATTTGGGATCTGAGGTGGGAGGTGAAATGGAAGGTTGTTGGAGACTTGACCTTGTCCAAGAGGCTGAGATGGATTTCTAGCTCGACCTGATCGAGTGTTAACCATGGATCGAGTGTTAACCATGATGAGAGAGCAACAAGAGATCTTTCAGTTCGATTCCCACACACGGCGCCAATGTAATTGCACCAAACCAGAGATCCTTCTTCAGTCTGCGTCTTCACTTCGGATGAACCTGCAAAGCCCCAAGGTGGGTCCTCGGGGTAGACACTCCGATACTTAAGTCACTAATAATCTGATCTATTTCTGGACTAACAAAAAAGGAACTTTAGGTTGGTTTCAATTACCTTTTTGAGGTGGCCCTTAGGGGGTATTTATAGGCCTTTGTGAAGTATCCACGTGGCTTGCTTAGCAGAATAATCGGAGTGTGACGTGTCCCTTAAGGAGGTAAATTCGGGACCGACGGTAAATTCGGGATTGGGAAATTGTATGAAAGCTTAGGTGCGGACATGTCCACTATATTTACCATGTAGCCATTTGACTGGAAGTGCTAGAATTAATCTCACTTCAGTTATTAAGGAATTGTTACAGTACGTCCGAGGTTAAGGATCTCGGACCTATCCTTACATGGTCCTTATCCATAATCTCACTCACATGATCAAAAAAGTCTGCAAAACTATCAATGTGGAAATCAGTGGCTCGAAGGCTGAGAGAACAACCCAGCCATGTTGCTCGTGCAGCCGAGCACAACACAAGACAGTGTAGCATCGACTCCAGTTCTGTGCCACATATGGGGCAATCTAAGTCAACTTCCACTCGTTAGCGACGGAGATTATTCTTTGTAGGAAGCACATCTCTATACCCCTGCCAAAAGAGTAATCGTACCTTTTTAAGGATATCTAGATTCCATAAGCGACCTCCTCTAAAAGACCCATTAGAAGTTGAGGGACCATCATCGTTACGCAGCTCCACAACACGATGATGCCCAGTGTGAATCGAATAAATACCACTGTGAGTAAAGTTTCGAGTCCAGCCATCTTTGTGCTTCATCCAACTCAACGACAAGGACAACACCAATTGAGCTTCATGCGGGTTGAAAATCTCAAGAATTAGGTCACGTTTCCATGAGTGAGTTTCTTCATCTACAAGTTCACTAACATATCGAAGAGTACAATCTTCAGGGCATGGTGTATGCACATAAAATTGGGTGTTTCCCAAAAGCCAAGGGTCACTATAGATCTCTGTAGAATGTCCATCTCCAATCAGTTTTCTACATCCTTACTTCAAAAGTGGGATAGAAGTCCAAATACTTCTCCAGGTAAAGTTGCACAAAGGCTTTAAAGTTACATCTAACAAGCTCGAGCACGGGAAATATTTAGCCTTCATTAGTTTAGCTACTAGGGAATCAGAGTTTACGAGCAGCCTCCAACCTTGCTTACCAAGCATGGCAATGATGAATTCATGTAAGGAGCAAAAGCCCAAACCCTCTTACTTCTTTGGAATAGCAATCTTCCTCCAATCCATCTAATGAATTTTGTGCACATCTTCACCTTCGCCCCACCAGAACCTGATCATAATTTTTTCCAACTCTGCACAAAGCCCAAGAAGAAGCAAGAAACGGCTCATAACATAGATAGGAAGGGCCTGCAAAATAGATTTTATCAAAATTTCTCAACCAGCTCTTGAAAGAGCTTGTTCTCTCCATTCTCCAATATGTGACCAGAATTTGTTCTTCAAACCAAAGAACATAGCAGCCCGTGACCGGCCTACATGAACTAGAAAACCAAGATATCTCACGGTGTTATCTCCTTCTCGCATATCAAAAAGGCCAACAATACTATCACATGCTCGTTGCTGTATATTACTACTGAAAATAATTGAAGATTTCAGCATATTATCTCTTGCCCAGAAGCCATCTCATACCTTCGAAGAACATCCAGTAGATTTTTGGATTTAGATTCAGTGGCCTGTAAAAAAAGAAGACTATCGTCAATAAAGAAAGATGAGAGATCTTTGGAGCCTGTCTACATATTTTAACTCTATGCAACAACTTTCTATTCTCTGCATCTTTAATCATCATAGTCAGCCCTTCTGCACATAAAATGAAAAAAGGTAAAAAGATAGTGGATCCCCTTGGCATAGTCCTCTAGTCGATGTGACTTGCCCAACATCCTTCCCATTTAACAAGACATTGTACTGCACTATGGATACACATCCCATTATTAAACTGATCCATCATTCAAAAAAACCCAATGCCCTCATTAAGGCCATTCAACACGGTCAAATGACTTACTCATGTCCAACTTTATGGCTTGCCACCCTTTCTTTCTATTTTTTCGAGCCTGCATAAAGTGGAGCACGTCATAGGTGATTAAGAAATTATCAGTAATGAGCCTATTTGGCAAAAAAGCACTTTGCTCTGGAGATATGACTCATTGTAGAACCTGCTTGAATCTGTTTGCCAAAACATGTGCGAAGACTTTATATGTCACATTACATAAACTGATGGGCCTAAGATCACCCATCCTCTTTGGTTCATTACATTTCGGGATAAGCACAATATTTGTAAAGTTCAATTCTTGTGGAAAGTGAACTCCATGGTTCAAGTAGTGGAGTCATGGTTTAACCATATCATCCTTTACTATGCTCCAGAAACATTGGAAAAAAATGGGTGATAGGCCATCAGGACCTGGTGCTTTTGAAGGATGCATTTGGAAAAGGGCCTTAGCAATCTTTTCCTCCTTGAATTCCTACAGCAAAAAAACATTATCCCTATCCTCAACACATGGCCGTAGACACATAGTGACAACTCCGATGTTTGAGGGTTGCAATGTTGTGAAGAGTTTGGAGAAATACCTAGTAACCACTCCTTGTATAGCATTGAAATCAGATGTCAATTCCCCATTCTCATTTAGCAGCCTATCCACCATATTGCGATCCTTAAGTTTAGATGCTCTATTGTGGAAAAAACGAATGTTTCTATCCCCTTCTTGGATCCAAATCTCCCGCAAACACTATCTCCACATAATCTCCTCCCTTTCCAACCATTCTTCTGTCTCATCCAGTATGCTTTGTTCCATAAGACAATTGCCTCCGAGCGTACTTGATTTTGTAGGTCCTCTAATCAGCTAGAGCATTGTTTTAGACGCTGTTGCACATGGCCAAACTGTTTGGAATTCCATAACTCCAGGCCTTTTGAGCAAGCACGAACCTTTTGCATGAGACAACTCTAGGTACCCTCCCCTTCAACCGATTGCCAGCCAATCTGAACTACCTCATAACAGCCAGAGTCCCTCAACCACATTTCTTCAAAATGAAATTTTTTTCGATGAGAATTCATACGCTCCTTATGTCCATCAAGAACTATCCATAAGGGATTATGATCAAAAGATAATAGTGGTAGCAATTAGATTTTTGCCCGAGGGAAAAACCTCTTCCAACTAGCAAAAGCAAGTCCTCTATCAAGCTTCTCAACAATCCTCCCCTTCTCCAAGTAAAAAAGCCGCCAACCATGCAAACCTCAGTTAGCTCACAAGCATCAACAGCTTCATCGAAACCCCGAAGCATCCAACCAAGCTGGGCACCCCTTCCAACTTTCTCTTCAAAAAGTAAACAATCATTGAAATCTCCACAAATCAACCAAGGTAAGGATGACTAGCTAGCCAGTTTTTGCATTAGATTCCACGATCGCCATCTATTATGCCTTTCAGGGTGTCCATAATAGCCTGTGAATGTCCATTTATAATCTCATAGGCCCTTAACTTCCATATCCACATGGTTCATAGAATAAGACAATAGGGATAGCACTACATCAATCTTCCAGAGCATAGCAAGCCCCCCACTACGGCCTACTCTTTCCACTATAAAACAATGTTGAAAACCAAGCCTTCTACAAATTCTATCCATCCCCTTCTTATCCAGTAATGTCTCACAAAGAAACACTACTTTCTTTAACCTCATCATCTCAATGAGGCTATGAACTGCTCGAGGGTTCCCAAGCCCCAGTCAGTTCCAACAAAAGAGACTCATGGCGACTAGCAAGCCTGCATAGTAGCGCCCTATCACGGGGTGAGACTCGCTCGGATGGCACTTGTCTTGGAGGCGGAATCTAGCTCGACCTTGTGTGGCACTTAGCTCGGAATTAACCCCATCAACCCGAACCAAGTCAGCCTTCCCCAACACTTGGCGTGGCCCTCTAACTAGGCTCGAGGTTAGCAACATGAATATGAAGGTAGGAAGTTGGGAGAAGAAGAGAATTTATTAAGATCGCAAGGGAGTGTACAAGAGCATGAGTACACAACCCCTCTATGCACTCACTCACCTAGTAGCTCACTTGCTCAAGCCTACTCCTCTTTCTTACTAAAGCCACCCCTATTTATAGAAGAGATCAGGCCTAAGCCCCTCTACAGGTGAGGTCTCTAGAACACTCCACACAATTCCCCTCATATGTACAATTCCAGAACATTCTCCATTCTCCCTCCTAAGCCTACATTATTCTAGAATCCCCTATTCTAGAATTATCTACAAGGCCTTAGGAGAAACCCGAGGTTGGGCTTGGCCCAACAAGCCCATCCAGACCCCTGTCTGGTACTGTTCCCGCACGCCCAGCAGCTTCTAGAGAGTTCTGGTTTGCTCCAGTCCGCTGCAAAGGTATCGACACCATATCCACGTGTATTTCTCGCGTGTCGACACTTCTTCAGCTGCACACATGACACGCTCTATGGACACTCCTGGCCGCTCCCGTGCGTGCCAGTGCCTCGAGCCTGTCCGCCCCCATGCGTGCCAGCATCTCGACCCAGGTGGCCCGTGTGTGCACCCGTGTCTCGGCCTAGGACACTCTCGCGCACCCACGCAAGTCGCCCCTGACTGCTTCTGCATGCTCATGCATGTCCTGTCCGCAACCTCATGCCACGGCCCCAGTATCGACGCCTCCGCTGGTAAGGCCCACTGTGTCTCGAGCGATCCACCTTGCGCTTGAGTCCTTGAATGTATAGTGCCGTAATCGCAACCCCGTGTCGCGACATCGACACCCGCGTCCCACATACCCGCATCCACTCTTCCACTGGCACCCATGATCGTGCTCGCGCCTATCCTCATGTCCGCGCTCGCACTCCACGACACTACATGGCATGTCCCCTGGACGCTGCACACACCTCCTGTGTGCCTGTGGCTATAGCTCCGTGCCATGATGCCTTCGAGTTCGGCCCCCGAACTCACGTGCCGCGACAGCCCGCCAATAGAATAATCGAACTCCCATCATTGCGCGCCATCTGTTGGTAATAGTTTCTCATCCTTCCTTTTTAATATGTGAGCAGGTAACCTCAAATAAACTTTTGTAGTTTGTCGCTCACGAACATCTCTCCTCCAGCCTCTAGTCTTTAAACAATGATCACTTGGGCCCAGAGTGAATTTTTTTTTTCTCTTAAGTTGGGAGTGTTTCTTCTCTCCTCGTTCGTGGGAGTCAACCAAAGAAATAATGCTCAGTTTTACCATCAGTATGGCAGCGGAGTCGAGCATACGAGATCTAACGGCAGCGTTAGGGAGCGGCTTATCCCTGACAGTAGAGGAGGAAACGGGGCTTGTTTTGGATGATGGAGGAAGCATAGATACCACGAGACAGGGCTCGCAGTACTGTCTGGTGTCTGGTGGGCACGATATTAATCAGAAAACGCTACAATATGGAGGCTATGGACAATACACTTGCTAGCATTTGGCGACCGATTAAAGGCATACACATGAGGTTGCTGGGAAAGAACATCTTTGATTTTTACTTCTTCCACCTAGTTGACATGCAGAGAATGCTGGCTGTTGGTCCCTGGCGTTTTGTGAACCATGTTATGGTGTTGAAAGAGGTGTAAGGGGGAAAGCAGGTGTCGAAAGATGATTTATATGAAGTTCCCTTTTGGATTCAAATCCATGGGTTACCACCAGATCGTCTAAGAGTGGAGACGAGCAAACAAATAGGGGAAAATTTAGGGCGTCTTCTTGAAATGGATGATGGAGGGGGGCATGCATGGGGGGTAAAGTACATTTGAGTCAGGGTGTATATTGATGCCAAAAAGCCACTGAGATGGGGGATGAAGCTTTCATTGAAAGAGGGCTTAATTTGGGTAGACTTCCGTTACGAACGACTACCCAACTTTTGTTACTGTTGTGGTATGTTAGATCATGTTGAATGGGATTGTGAACTTGGCCTCGAGATGGAGCAGCTGAGTGTGAAAGAACGTCCTTACAATGAGAAGCTACGGGCAGTGCCTAGACATTTACAAAGAGCGAAGGAAGCTAGCAGGGGGCGGTGGCTTAGAGATGCCTCCGGCAAGTCAGTCGATGAGCTGTGATAAAGGCATCATAATCCCAGTTTGGAAGGTGCTCAAATTAAGGAAACAAGTGATTTCTACACTAATTGTAGTAGAGGTGATTGGGGAGTTGATAGGGGATTGACAAATGACCACCCGAGGCAAGACAATCAAAATGTGATCTGTATTGAGCAAGCTACTGATTCTGTTGGGAGGATTTCACACCATGGATTGGGGACTGCAAATATGCACAATTGCGTGGATTTGGGTTTAACCGATTGCTTAGAACGAGACAACAAAAGGAAGGTTTTTGATTTGAATGTGGAAGTTCCCAATACTCTTAATTTTGAGCATGAAAAGGATTCAAAAAAGGGGGGTAATGGTGTCTTACCAAATGATTCCAGCCTAGCAGGCCCAATACTGCAGGCCCAGGTACAGGCAACCCATGTTTTAGCAACCCAACAGGCTGAGACAAGTTCTGTTTTTCTCTTCACTTCGGGCCCAAGGATTTGGTTTCTTAAAGTTTGAGTAAGAGTTGTAAATAGAGAGATAGAGTTTACTCAGATTTTAGATTACTCGTGCCAAAGCCAACTTTTAGACACTGGCAGTTTTGGTTAAAAAATAAAAAATGGGTTGAGAGCCACGGCTTAATTTAATAAATTATCCATTAACTATTTTTTTTAATTTTAGTTTAGATATCTTGTTTTTTTTCAAAGTCATCTATTAACTTTTAAAACTATTTCATTTTCGTCTATCTCATGTAACTCCGTTAATAGAGTTAACGAAATTCTACATATGGGATCACGTGCTGCCATGTAAGCAGCCACATGGTAGTAGCAAATTTCCAACAACAACATTGTTTTTCTTCCATTTTTTTTTTTTGGCCACATGGTAGGAGCAAATTTTCGGCAGCATTGTTTCTCTTTCATTTTTTTGGCCACATTGTAGGGGCAAATTTCCAGCAGCATTGTTTCTCTCTCTTTTTTTGTTTTTTTGTTTTTTTATCACATCTCAGGACCAAATTTGCCACATCGTTGTTTCTCTTTATTTTCTTTTGTCACCATTTTTCTTTAATTAAAACAAAATTTATCATTAGAAAATAATAAAACCAAATGTTTTTAACAAGTATCTTTAAAATACAAATTAAAATATATTTATTATATTTTTTCGATGAAAAATATAAAAATAAATTTTAATTTTACTAACCAACCAATTAAAATCACCTAATATTCAAAACAAAGTTTATTTTCATAATTTTTCATACAAATTATTAAAAAGTATAAAATAAATGCACTCTTAATTTGTATTTTAAAATACATATTAAAAAACTTTTATAGAAATAATGTAATGTTAAAACAAAAGTGCAAAATAGTTAACTCTTTCTTAAAAGAAAAATCAAATATACAAATTTAAGTATAGAAATTGAATTCTAAATTATGAGAAAGGTAACTGAGTTACGCTTTTGTTTTAATATTACATTATTTCTTTAAAAGTTTTTTTAACATGTATTTTAAAAATATGAATTAAGAGTGCATTTATTTTATTTTTTTAATAATTTGTATGAAAAATTACAAAAATAAACTTTGTTTTTAATATTAGGTGACTTTAATTAGTTGGTTAGTAAAATTGAAATTTATTTTTATATTTTTTATCGAAAAAATATAATAAATATATTTTAATTTTTATTTTAAAGATACTTGTTAAAAAAATTTATTTTTTAAAATACTTATATTTTAGTTTTATTATT
>BPVZ01000043.1:622374-642137 GCA_020521535.1 Rubroshorea leprosula
TCTGCCATTACAGTCCACCCCAAAAAAGCGAATGGTCCCAATTTCTTCATCATAGTAACTAGCTTCCATCGAATTGGTGTTAGCCACAAAAGGTTTATCATCAGCTTTCACAACCTCAATTCTGCCACCATTCCAGAATATCAATTTTTGGTGCAAAGTTGAAGGAACACACCAACTAGAATGGATCCAATCTCTCCCAAGTAATGCATTATAAGTGGCTATAGTGTCAACCACAAAGAACGCACACATAAGAGTTCTGTTTCTCACAGTGAGCTCTACAAACAAAATTCCCCTTGAGGGATTTACTAGTCATGTGAAGTTGTTGATTGCCACTTTTGTCTCCATAAGATCTTTCAAAGATTTGCCAATTTTATGTAGCATACAAGTTGGCAACACGTTGATAGCAGCACCATTATCTACCAGAACCCGATTCACTAGCATATCATCCATGTGAGCATGAATATATAATGGCCTTATATGTTTGGCCATTCTCTCTTCTGGCTTCTGAAAAATAACTTTGTCTATTAAAGTCTCATTTTCATCCTCCTTCAATGGGATCTCAATAATTCCTTCCTTAGCCTGATTTACCTGTTGATAATTTGCAGATTCCAATTCTCCTTTGGCTTGGAAGACCAGAGGAAGGATAAGCACCAAACAAGACAAATTCACAAAAAACTCACCAAATTGGATGGTTTCTTACTTTGTTGAATTTTCCATTTCTTTTGCCACCTTGAACATTGCTTTCAGGCTAGTTTCCTCACTTGTCTCCACAGTCAGAACTTGAGGAGAAGTTGGACTTCTTGGTTTTTCATCTTCTAGTGATGTCTAACTTGATATCTTGCTTTTGTCTTTCAAGACCCATACTGATTTCATTCTCATTAGAAGCGGCTGAACCAGATCTACCATGCCCCCCGAGTTCTCCATTTGTTGGTGACGTCTCTCTTCTACTTTCTTGCGTTGTAAGTGCCGCTTCAAAGTTCTTGGGTTTTAAGCTTTAGGGAACTTTGGATGAACCACTTGCTCCCATTTCTAGCTAGGAGATATGAGCAATAGTTTCACCATCCTAGGCCGTTTTACATAGCTAGATTTCACAGCACTCTAACTTGGACCAATTTTTTGTTGTTTTAGATCATGCCCCCATGCTTTCTTCCTTGTGGAGGATCTGATTTGGCCTGAATTTTGCGAGTTTTGGCCTTCTTGATGACCTATCTCAAGTCATTAGCTGTAAGCATGCGCCTATAATATGGTCAATTTCTGTCCTTGAAAAGGCTTTGAAGATCTGCCACGTTCACTCCAACAAACAAGTCTGGGAATGGGTTTGCATCAACTCCCATTGTTTCATTATCCTTTTCTGGGAACCGTAGAATCCCTCTGTCGATCTTTTCTTGCAACTGTTGTCGATTTCATAGATTTGCCACATGTAGTGCAACCTTTACTAGTTCTAGCTACATTGGCCCACCAACTGCCAATTGGATCTATGGAGGCAGATGTGGTTGATTGACTTGCCCTTCGAGCACTGAAGCCGGTGGATTCTAGACCTACTTAAGAGGATCCACCACATGAGCTGGCAGTGGTACTTCTGCTTTAAGCTAACGCATTTGTTTAACCATTTGATTTGAAATAGCCTACTATGTTCTATGACTTTCATCCCCAATTTCTCGCATTACTCTAGTACCTTCTTCAAAAACCCATCTGAGTTCAACCATATGTTGTCTTATTGCCTTTTTATGATGTTTGCAATATTCTGCTTGACTTTCGACAAATTTTTGCATAGCTTGGGTCTACTCTCTACATGCTAACTCCATACGCTTAGTCAAGCTTCTAATCACATTACTTGATTCAACAAAGTCACCCCCACGATCTGCCTCTTTCTCCTTGAATATTGGACTCCCATAAGACCGTTCTACCAAAGTTGACACTAGGAGAAAAGTAATGGGATCATTTTCACCCTTAGAGTGGAATGGACAATCATTTACATGTTTAGCTTGTCATGGCTGAGCCTCCTTATCCCTGTTCCTATTTTGGGTGGCATAGCTACGCCTCTTCTTGGATACAAAAAAAGTGGATCCAAAAACTATAAGTGAGACATGGTGAGGTCCCAATGGGTGTGCCACAAAAGGATTGTTTCCTCAAAAATCCTCAAGTGGCTTCGCACGTGCGGAATATGGATGTAGGCGTGCCACTTACTTTTCTGAAAAGCAAGAAAAAAGGATTTTCCCTACGACCCTCTTCTTCCATGTGGTCGACCTCCATTAGGATGATTGGAAGAACGTTGGTTTAAAATTGAGTTTTTTGCGCCCTTTAGACGATTTGCAAGAGGGAGGGATGCCTTCCTGCATAATGGGTTGCTAATCTACCTTGGACAATCTCAAGGACTTTACCACTTCTGTGAATTTAAGTTAATAGATCCAAAATAAACTAAATGAGATACAAATTTTAATTAACTTGATGTTTATTGCGTGAAAGAAGCAATTACATAAACTAATTTGGGTACTTGAATGCTGAAAACAACTTAAATCTATTGGGATCGATGCTAAAACTAAAATATGAAAGCTAAGGTAAGCAATCACTATGAAACTAGAGAATTGAAAATTTGATGAGTTTTGTGTAGGGCTCGCCATGTGTGTTGAAAAATCAGAAAGTTTCTATTTGTATCCTTCTTGCAAACTGTCTCTTGGCTGATCAGATCATGAATAACTCCTCAATTGAACTTCCTCCCAAATTCTAGGGATTTTTGTTTCTTTTAAATTTAAACTGCAACAAACTAGATAACCTTTATCCTTCCAACCAATTTTATAGATACGCATCCCTTTAGTAGATTTGATTTCACTTTATCCATTAACACATGACATTACTAAAAATATAATTTATGGTGTAAACAGTAATAAATATACTTATTATTTTAACTTTCCATTTTCTTTCTCTTCTTATCTTATCTTTATCTTTTCAATTATTTTATCATTATTTTATAAAGAATAAAAGAAAGAATTATAATGCATATTAATTACTAAATGCATGCTAAAAGCTCTATATATATTTATATGAAGGTACCACTTTATCTTCCACATTAACCTAAAATTAATAATTATTTATTAT
The DNA here is from genome assembly GCA_020521535.1 of Rubroshorea leprosula. NCBI lineage: Eukaryota > Viridiplantae > Streptophyta > Magnoliopsida > Malvales > Dipterocarpaceae > Rubroshorea > Rubroshorea leprosula. Next base: position 625,471 of record BPVZ01000043.1, read on the forward strand.
ATAATTTTAATGGTGTAGTAATTTTATATTTTAAAATGTATTAAAGGTAGTATAAATAATAATAATTAATATAACTTAAAACTAAAACTAATGCAAAGAAACTATAATATTCTTAATATGAGTGACATTAATATATTTATAAAAAAAAAAAAGATAAAATGATATGTAAAAAATTAATTAAAATTATTAGTTTTATAAGCCAAAAAGATGGCAAAAGAGTCTAACAAATTAAAATAGATATTAAGCTAAAGGAAAAAAATACATTTGGTTGATAAAAATAAAATATGTAAGATAACTGATTTATTAGAAAATGTATATGTGTATTTATTAATGAATTTATCATATTTTTTCTATACCAAAATAATTATTGTTTTTTACTTTTTCTCTAAATTAAGTATTTAAGGATAATTTCTATATTTATCTACAATACCCTTAAAAAAGAAATAAAAGATAAGAAAAGATTTTTATAATTAGATGATTAATTGAAATAAATAAATACTGATAATGACATAGAAAAAAATATATATCTACCTTAAAAATAAAAAATGATGACAATTAATTTAAGATAAATTTAAAATAAAAAATATTTATTTCTATTAATAATTTCTTAATATTTAAATTAATTAAATAATTATTATAAAATTAAATAATTAATATGAAAAACATAAAAATAATCCTATGCAATGCACGAGTAAAAAAAAAACTAGTTACGTATATAATATTTTATAATATCTTTATCAAGCATCGAATATATTTTCTCCAGTATTCAATTCTCAGAATATGATTATCTTCTCTCTTTTTTCCCCCTAACGAATATGATTCTTTTTTAAAGTGGCCTCGCCGGCAATAAAAGAATTGAAAGTATCGGGTTCGATCCTATTCTTCTATGCTTTCATTTCTTTATTGCTTGTTTTGGGTTCCCTGGTTCTCCAAATGAAAGTTCATTTTAAATGCATGCTTCATGAAATGAGGAAAATATGAGAGATCTGAGAATAAACTAGATGAGGGGAAAAAAAAAATAAAGTAAAAAAGAACGTTTGAGATCAAAAGTAATAAATAAAAAAATGAAAATGAAAGTTATGCATAAAAGAGAGAGAGATTGAAAAATAAGAAAAGCTTTCAAAAAAATTAAAAAATTCCAAGTTCCAACAAGACGCTTTACCATGGGATTTGTTTGTTTATTCTTTATTGCATTAATTTGTTACTACTTTCTTAATTGTGCTATGTGGTGAAATATCTCCCCCATTAAGACGAATTTTCCGCTCTCCAGGAATTAAAAATACAGCTGGCCTACTCGTAACCATAAAAATATTTCTAAATTTAAAGTATAATAATTATATTTCATGGTAATTGTGGTGCCTAATCCCTACCTTACACCTAATTGTTTTCTAAACTCCCTTAATTTCTCGGAAACGAAAATGATATATCTCAACTTTATCTTGAGGATTTTGCTAAATTTTTTTTTTAAACACATGTTAAAGATAATAATTATATTTTTTTAGTCATTAAATCTTATAAAAAATAAAAATATTAATATCAATATTAACATTAATATTATATTTATTATTTTAATTAATTAATAAAATTAAAATTATTTTTATTAATTTTTTTATAATTTAATAATTAAAAAATAATAATAATTACAATCTTAATACCTATCTAAAATAATCCTTATCTGGGGGAAAGAATGACTACATTATTGGACGCAACAAAGGCCACAACTCCCCTTTTTTGCGAAGACAAAAAGGATTGTGGAATTAATGGGTAGGTGGTGAATTTGAAAGTTTCACCTTTCCTAGTATTTGGTTTTGCGGTCCAACAGCAGGTGTGGTATAGAGAGGAGATTTGATATTTTTGTTCTTTTTTTTTTATTTTTGAACTTTGACAATTGTTGTGGATAGAAGAAACTAGAACTTCATTAGATATTATTTTTTACAACTTTTTTTTACGCATAATCTTATTTAAAAATGTAAAATTTATTATTTTTCATTAATTTAATTAATTTTTTTATATATTTTTATTAATTTTAATAAATATTTTATAATATATTTTTAAAATATTAAAAAACAAAAACACATACAATTATAGTTACAATACAAAATAATAAACAAAGTCTAAAATTTTACCAACACAATTCTCCTGAGGTATTATGGTGCTGATGTAAATATTTAATTTTTTTATCACCCTTTCGTCCCTCCAATCGTCATTCATTATGTAATATTTCCAAGTGATTAATTTCACCAGTAAAAGCCTCTCTCCAAATGTAGTCCTATAAATTGGTTAGCTTCCTTTTATTCTCCAACAGTTTTCTTCAAAGACAAAAGGATATTAATTAGTCATTTTCTGTTCAGGTGTAACACCATAAGATTCCATTTCCTGGTGCCAATACCTCTCGGTTCCTCCGACGTGCATCAATATTATTAGTGTGGTGGATTGAAGATGGCTTCACCCATGTCACAATATCCTAGGATTTCGGATTTGTCTTCTGATGCCGTGGAAGTGGTTCTCGAGCATACGCCCCTCAATGCCCGATGGTGGCCCAAGCTGCTCTCATGGGAGTCCAGGCTCCTCTGGCTCCTCTCTGGCTCTTCTATTGTCGTTTCCATTTTCAATTTCATGCTCAGTTTTGTCACCTTGATGTTCACTGGCCATCTTGGCGCTATTGAACTTGCTGGAGCTTCCATTGCTAACGTTGGAATTCAGGGTTTTGCTTATGGTGTTATGGTACGTAGAAATGGATATAAATGTTACTCCTTTCCTTCTTTTTAGCATTTACAAGAAGGTAGCTGCACACCTAAGAGCTATAGAGATTTGATTTTTATATCAAGATTTTGAAATTATGATGTGAAAACTTGTGGCTGAGGTGAATACAAAATTAACATCTAATCTAAATTTGACGATAGATAAAACAATGATGCTTTCTTATATTTAAAGACATTTTTTTTCTTATTATTTATTTTGTTGTGAGATTTTTATAACAAAAAATAATATAGTTATTATACCTCATGATATTATAAATTTATAAGTTTCTTTATTTGAAGTTTTATTCATAATATAATATATTTATTTATTTAATAATATATTACATTTCTTTAATAATGTTATAATTGTAAAGTTACAATCTTATGTAATTGTAACTATGGCACTACCCATTTTATCATTTAACTAAATTTTTATTAGTTAAAGCGAGTAGGTTTCATTTGGGAACTTTTTTGTTTTTTAGAACAACAAATTTTATTAAGAGAGTGCAAAGGTCACTTCTGCTCTTACAAACATATCTACAGTATGTGGTATCCTGCACTATTGCTCAAAGCCAACTACCTATACAAGGATAAGATCTGCAACAGCATGTATACTTATATCAGTTTTCCATCAAGCCCCCACACCTGTTTTTATGAATCAATTTTGCGCATGCCCTAGGATTGGATATCCAGTCTAAATCTAATAGTGAATACAAGACTCCCCTTAACCTTGCTGCAATCCATGTGGAAAGACCTTGTTTGTATGATCAATTCCAACATTTTCTCCACGTCCACCTTAGTGCCATGATCAGTTCCAACATTTTCTCCACGTCCACCTTACTGCCTCTGAAAATCCTTTCATTTCTGGTTAACCAAATGGTCCAAATAAAAGCGAACCAGACTGCTTCCCACCCCACAATAGCGGTCTTCCCACCAAACCAAAAGTGCTGGATAAAAGCCTCTTTACAGCCAGAGTGCAGAACATAGGAGATACCTCAAAGAAAACATTAATTTTATCCATAACTTGTAAACTATTTGGCAATTTAACAACACTTTCAATATGCACTCCACATAGCCACCATACTGCATTAAATTCATTGTTTAGAATTTACCATGCTACCAAATGGTCCTTTGTTGGTACTCTATTAAGGATGATTTACCACATAAAAGCCCATAGCTTTTTCTTCTAAATGCTTTTTTTTTTTTCTTTTTTTCTTTTTTTTTTTTAATGTTCAAACTAACAAGTACTAAACACACATATATAAGAGAGTAGAAATTGACTTACATGTGTTTAAGGGGTCATTTGGTGGAGCTTAAAAGTAACTTTGCTTTTAAAAGTTGCCACACATTCCCTAAGTCTCACATCGATTCTTAGGTCTTGTTTGAACATGTTTTGTAAAGGAATAATGATTGGTAAACCCTTTAATTTAACATATTTTATAATACACTCATTAATAAATTATTATTTTTAAATTTAAATTTAACACGAGAAAAATTTCACTTGTAAAATTTAATGACTAAATTGGTGGGCATTAATAGGTGTATTGAACTAGAAGATATATTAATCATTACCTTTTATAAAAGCTTTTTTCATACAATACCTTATCTAAAAAAAATTAATTTATTATTAATTAATTTTAATTATTTTTTTATACTTTTAAGAATTTTAATTAAAATTATATTTTTACAATAGTAAAAGACAAAAATAAAAAACTTATGGCTATGACATAGCACAGTCTAGTGTAACATTGGCAAACAAAGCTTTGATCATTTGTTTCAAAATTTAAGACCAAATATAGTAACCTAAGAGCTTGTTTAGTTGGTTGTATTGACATTTTTTTCTTTTATTTTTGTCAAATTATAAAAACAAACTAAAATTTAGAAATTTCTGTGGTACCAACTCTCTAACACATAAGAAGTTAGGAATAACAAAGTTCTAATGTTTAATTACCCTTTGCATTTTCAAATAATCAAGAAATACTTATTCCTTGAAAAATAAAAGTAAAAAATATTCCTAATTCATCCCCTTAGTTGAAAATTATCAACATGTTTTAGCTATTCCTAAAATAATTTTCTAGGGCTGTTCAAAAAATTAAAAAAAATAATTTTTTAAGAAAATTTCTCAAATTAACTTTATTTTTATGGTTTGATTACAAAATGGTCACTACTACCAACAAAACATGTCACAAGTGCTGCATTAATTATCTAAATTTACCATTTGTCAAATAAAACTGTCACCTTTTATTTGGGTATCATTTCCAAATTCTTTTTTTTTTAAGAGATTGTAATTATTTACATATTAATTAAAAAACAAATTAGTGTGGTTCAAACACGTAACTCATGAAAGTGAATATTTAATCCAAGATTCAATGCCTATTAATCGGGTGGGCCGCCGGTATTATTTCCAAATTTCTAGAAACAAGAAGCCACTGAATTGAAATGATTACCAAAACTTGCCACCAAAATTGTTAATCCGTACTGATTATATATAACCTCCAAATGAGAACCATGTGTATATTATCTGAACAGAAGTGGTACCATACAGAATCATAGCAACTAATTTTCTTAATTTATAATTTGGGTTGAAGTTATTATGTATCCTCCGTTCGAATCTTTGCCGATAAAAATTTTTCTAATCCTTGTTTTATTAATCTTTAAAACTTAGTTGGGGATGGCAAGTGCAGTACAAACAGTGTGTGGGCAGGCATACGGGGCCAAGAAATATGCGGCGATGGGCATTGTCTGCCAAAGAGCAATCATCTTGCAAGTAGGCGCCGCCATACTACTGACCTTTTTGTATTGGTACTCCGGTGCCGCTCTTAAAGCAATGCGCCAATCTGATAGTATAGCAGAGAGAGGCCAACTCTTCGCTCGCGGATTAATCCCTCAGATTTTTGCCTTCGCCATTAGCTGCCCCATGCAGAGGTTCCTCCAAGCTCAGAACATAGTCAATCCCCTGGCTTACATGTCGGTTGGGGTATTTCTCCTCCACGTTCTTCTCTCATGGCTCGTTGTCTTCGTCCTTCACTATGGCCTCCTCGGGGCCGCCCTCACTCTTAGCTTCTCCTGGTGGTTGCTGGTAATTGCAAACGGCCTTTATATTGTTTTCAGCCCTTCTTGCAAGGAAACTTGGACTGGCCTCTCCATTAGTGCTTTTAAAGGAATCTGGCCTTACTTCAAGCTCACCATTGCTTCTGCTGTCATGCTTTGGTACTACCTTTACTGTTTCATAAATAAATCTCCCTAAACAAAATTCAATTTAATTGACAATTTGACTCTTATCTCTAAAATTGAGCTAATGAGTTTATAGACTTTACCATTCCATAACTGAGTTCTTAATTATTCTTAATGTTGGTCAAGCAGTTTAGAGATTTGGTACAGCCAAGGACTGGTTCTTATATCAGGTCTCATCTCCAATCCAACAATTGCACTGGATTCAATCTCTATTTGGTATGTTGATTAATTTTTATTTCCTTAACTCACAGCAAAATTGTATTTATGAGATTTGAACAACTTCACGTGCAGTTGTAGCATTTTAAATACCAAGAAGTCCTAATAGGAATTAAATCTTGACATCATGGATGAATTTTCAGCATGAATTACTTGAACTGGGACTTGCAATTTATGTTAGGCCTAAGCGCAGCTGCCAGCGTTCGAGTAGGTAACGAGCTAGGAGCAAGCCATCCAAGGGTGGCCAAGCTCTCGGTAATTGTGGCGAATATAACGAGCATTGTTATTAGCATAGTGTTTACTGCAGTGGTATTGATATTCAAAGTTGACTTGAGTAAAGCCTTTACAAGTGATTCCAAGGTGATCAAAGCAGTTTCTAACCTGACTCCGCTGTTAGCCATCTCTGTTTTTCTCAATGGGATTCAGCCCATTCTATCAGGTAATGACCAAAGCCTTTACAAGCGATTCAATGGTGTCAAGGCATGATATGATCATATAATAATTATATGTTATTAAATGAAGTTAAAACCTAGCTAGTTTTTCTCTCCAGTTTTCTAAAAATTTTCATGGACCATAGAAAACTCATGGATTCATCCATCTACAGGAGTGGCTATTGGAAGTGGATGGCAAGGTCTTGTCGCTTCTGTGAATCTGGCTACATATTACGTGGTTGGTCTCCCCATCGCGTGTGTTCTTGGTTTCAAAACCAGTTTAGGAGTAGAAGTAAGTCTCCCATTTTGCCATATGTACCTGCTTTAGTTTCCTAAACATTGAATTTACATGAATCGTTTGATAATATATGTTTCAGGGAATTTGGTGTGGGATGGTTATTGGGGTTCTTCTACAAACAGTAACATTAGTAATTCTCACAGCCAGAACAAACTGGAATACAGAGGTAACGTATATAAATTCAATAGTGGTAAGCAGTTTTTCGTTCCATCTCCCACTGCATTTTTATTCACCAAATTCCTAACTAAAATTGTTTTCCATATAGGTTGAGAAGGCCGCTGAGAGGTTGAAAAAATCTGCTAATGAGGATACACTAAACTTGGTTGAAGGTTTATGAAGACACCTCCATTGTCTTTTGACGTTTTTCTTTTTGCGAAAATGACATCACACACTTTTTGTATAATCATACGTACAATATCACTTGACATTTTATGATTCAATCTTTTTATTCAGGTTGTCACATATGAATTAGTGTATAATCACTTGTTTAATGTCAAATCATTATAAAAATAATTTATATATATATACACATGAAAAAGTATAATACAGTTTAAAATATATCAAATATAATTGCATTACATTAACTACTGAATGGCATTAGGCCCCCTGATATTGAAGCCATCCCCTCATCCAATGCTTCTTACCATAGAGTTAGATGCAGTCTAAACTATAAAATAAGATTCCCATATATATATATATATATATATCACATCATCATATTATGTAAAATATTCTTCAAAAAAACATTTTACTTGTGACATTGTTATTTCTTTCATTGTTACTTTTTCTTTTCTTTTTTTAATAATTTTCTTTGGTGCATCAAATATGTTTGTAGACTTTACAATAAGAAGATAGCTTGAAATTTTTAATTTAAAATCTTAAATTTTAAACCACTTGATTAATTCATTTTGAATAATTATTCTTGTAGTTGGACTTTTAATGAAATTGGAATGGGGCATTTACTACAGCTTCTATTTTATTGAGAATATTTTTCATGTAATAGTTACATCAATAATATAACATGTTAATAATTATTTTATAAGTCATTAAATTATAAGTATAGATCAATCCTAATGATTAAAGAGAGGGGGGAGGAGGCCAACTTTATTATTATTTTATTTATTTCATTTAAATGTCAAAATTTAATTAGCTTATTATACCACTTTATTTTATTTTATTTTATTTTAGGTTGCACAAATACAATGGGAGGCAACTCCTTTTCAATCTTTAGTCCACCCCACTTGTATAGCATATGACTTGAAACTAAAATATTTTACTTTAATTGAAGAAGATTATTACTAATTGCTTAGATAGTTGTGACTTGTTATACCACTTTATTTATTTATTATAGGCTTTTTACATCTCTATTAGGTTGTGTTTGTATGAATTCTAAACATTTAATAAGTTATAGTTTCATAAGTCCAAAGTATATGAGCTAAATTCGTTGAATACTTAATATTGGTTTGAATTTAGATCATTATTTAATACTTGCCATTCGTGTTACTAGAAATTTTGGGTTTTGAAATGGTTTCAAAAGATTAGAGCTTTTTTTTTTTCGCAATGCCCACCAAGTGTTGGATGGTAAAGTCCTCCCAAAAAGCAATACGATACCCTGTCATACTATGAAACAAAAAAAAATATATAATTGAGAAATAAATATATGTAAAGATTGATATTTGCATGAATAAGTTCTTATTAAATCATGATGACAACCCAAGAGGGGGTGAATTGGGTTTTTGAAAACTTATGCAATTTTTATTTGTAAATCAATGAATAAGCATAATCACATATGCATAAATTAAAGTGCAGAAATTAAAAAGTAAGGGAAGAGAAAGTTCAATGATGATTTATAGTAGTTTGGTTATAATTTGTGCCTAATTCACTCTTCAAGTCCCTTGATTAAGAGTTTGCTTTGGATTCAAAGTCTCTCCTCCAACTTACAAGTTGAAAGGAAACTGCTTGCAATAGTTTTGTCACTGCTACCCACCTTTAACAAACTAACTCCTTATTACAATCTCTCACGAACCCAATTTTATACCATAAGGATACTTTTTCTAGATATAACAAGGCTAACCAATCCCTCTCACTTTGTTGACAAAATAGAATTAAAAAATAGAATGAAAAGAAACAATGATCACAAGATGATTGGAATGTATAAAAAACTTAAGCATAAAAAATATGAAAGGTTGTAACTCTTTTTCTCTCAAAAATGAAGGCTTTTCTTTTCTTGTTTTCTTTAGTTGCTTGAACCTCCGATAGCCATTATTTATTCTTCAAGAGTGCTTAATTTAAACTTTTAGCTATTGCACTACATCTAGAAATAATCTTGCCCAATTTGGAATGTCAAACTTGCCTTTGACACATTAGTTCCAAATGCTCTTTATAAGTTTAAGACTTTTTCAATCTTCTTGACCATTAGGTTTTGAGTGAGAATTCGCAAAAGTGCTAGACCTTTTCTCTTATGGTTGGAACTTTCTTTCTTGAGGCTTTCAACCAGAAACCAGTAGACTGAAAGTTCTTGCACAAATACCTTGGTGTTGGAACCTTTTCATGGATATAAGTAGAACTTTAACAAGTTCCAAACATTTTATGCACATGCATTTTGGAAAGATTTTGATAAAAAAAATTAATTACTTTTGGAAAAATATTTCATTTAATGATTAAAATATATACTCAATCTCAGAAATATGTTACTAAGAATAAAATATAACCTCCCTTTCTTAATAAAGAGAAATCTATAATTCACATTTCAAAGAGTGAATTATATTTTACATTTATAATTGAATTTTCTTCTTCAAAATTACATAACAAATATAGTTAGTTAGATTAAAAGTGTATCACAAATACATTTACATTTCCTTTAATTCTTGGAATATCAAAATTAAGGTCAATAGATCATTGAAATGATGAGGATTTACTTTGGTTTCCAATATGAGGTGCTTGTAGATGAAAAAGTGGTGGAAAAAAAAGTTATGAGAAAACAAGTTCAATCTAAAATTTTTCATTATATCCCCTTAAGGATAACGTTAAGATACTGTACATGTTATCAAAAACTAGCTCAGAGAGAGATGGCACAAAGAAAAATGTTTAGTCATGGATGTTGGAGTACATCATATAGGCCAACTAGGTTGGCAAGACATCTTATATATTTGTTCTATCAAAGAATTTTCAAAATAGTTCAAGAATTTTGGTTCAAATTAAACAAAGTTGATTCAAAGCAATTACATAGAAAAGTTTTTTGAGAAGGTAACAAGATTTTGGTTCAAACCACATTTATACTATTCAAATCATTTCCAATAAATTAGAAAAGGAACGTCTTTTGTCAATACACGTCTTGCCATTATAACATAAAGTTATCTCTTCTTCTTCTTTCTCTTTTTGAGCATAGAAGAAAATCCATACTATTATGAAATAAAACAACCTTTTTTTATATCATGATTGTTGCAAAAATCCACTACAACAACTATTGTTTTATCGTTTTCCTAAATAAAGTTTAGTCACGAATTTTGCTAAAGCAAAGGCAAGATCAATGTGGGCACTTCATTGTATCCTATAAACATTTCAATTACCCTTTTTGCATACTAGATTCAATAGAGCAAAATTAGTTTAAAGGAAAGTGGCATTTGTAGCACCCTATGAAAACTTTTTACAAGTCTTCTACCTTGATTGTCCAACAGTCTTTAGGCTAATTTTATTTTGTAATCATGGTTACAACTTCTTGTGAAATGGCTACTAATTTCCAAAAGTTAGATCACTTTAATGAGGGCAATCTTATTCAATGGCACATAAAATGCACATCCTTCTCATAACTCTCAACATTGCCTTTGTCTTCATGAATGCTAGATCAAAGGAAAATGAGAATGAAACTTTTCAAGAAACTAGGAAAAGGCAAAAGCAGAAGAATGATGATTATGTTTGCAAAAACTATATCTTAGATGATATGTTTGATTTCCTTTTTAATACTTATGTTCATGAGTCTACTTCAAAAGAATTGTGGGATAAGTTAGAAGTAAGATATATAAATGAAGATGCAACTAGTAAAAAGTTTTTAGTGAGTATAAAGAATAATTATAAGATGATTAATAACAAATCAGCTATGGAGCGTTTAGATAATTTAAAAGGTTGTTGAATAGTTTTAAGTAGGTTAAAACATCATTTCGATCCCTCTACTTCAACAAAAAATCCTTTTTAGTCTCTCTACTTAAGAAAACCTCTTTTTAGTATCTAAAATTTATTATCCGATCTCCTTTTAGTCCTTTTGTTATTTTCTTGTACACATGGTGTGCTGAACAATAGAAATTCCAAAATAGAGGGACTAGAAAAGGGATCAAATAATAAAGTTTAGCAATTAAAAAGGGACTTTCACTAGTGGGATTAAAAAAGGACTTTTTGTTAAAGTAGATGGACCAAAATGAGATTTTAACATTTTAAGTAATATGATATGAAGATGGATGAATCAATAATTGTGTCTTTAATAATTCATAAACTTCCTTATATATGAAAAGACTTAAAAAGAATATTGATATATGAAGGGAAGATTTCTCTCTTGAAAATCATACTAATTGTTTCCTCAAAAATCCTCAGCCGGCCTTTACCATGTGAGTTGGATGTTAGGCGTGCCACTTTCTTTGTCTAAAAACAAGAAAACAGGATTTTCCAGACGACCCTTCTCCTTTCCAGCGGTCGACCTCCAATAGGATGGCTGGAAAGAACGTCTGTGAAATGAATTGCGCCCCAGACGATGTTGCAAAACAAAGGGTAGAGCTCTACAAAATGGGTTACTAATTGCCTTGGAAACCTCCAAGGACTTCACAACCAAACAAGTGTAATAAAAGCTACAAATCCTAAAATAAATTCAATATCCTAAAGCAATTAAACTAACATGAAATAAATGACAGAAAATAACATGCCATAAAGATTAAATTCGCAGACAACATAAAAAGTAAAATAACAAACAATGATTTCAACTACACAGCCCATAATGATAACTAAAACTGAAGAAGAAACTATGAAATGATTAACGTCTGGAAACTTACAAATTTAAATCTGGAAATTGAAATTAAACAAACTGCATGTCTGGATATTGTGCAGAAACAAAAGAACAAAGGTAGAAAATGTTCAACCTATTTACATGAACGAATAACATAACTAAATCCATAAAAAGAAGAAGAACTAACCGAATCAAAAGGGCAGACCTGTTTTGAAGGCTAAGTTGCTTCCAAATGCTTAAAAACTAATCTAAATTGGAATTTGTGGGAGAAAATATGATGAACAAACCTAGGCTAAGGCTATGAACTAATCTGGAAAATCAGGAAAATCAGGAAAATCTGGAAACTATTGCTGAAATATGGAAAATGCAATATGAAAGCTGAAAAACATGCTCTGGGCAATCTATGTGTGTGCTGGGCAGGCCCCTAACTGATCTCTCCTCTCTGTTTTTGTTCCCTTCGATGCTGGTAACTTCCTCCATGATCTTCGGTACTGTTCCTCCATTTTCGGCACTATTCCTCCATGATCTGGTAATAGGATTGCAAGTCTGGCAGTTATTTAATAGTTATCCAACTTTTATTTAACCTTATCTCCAACAACCTTAAAGATAACTACCTAAAAATCCTCAATTTTCCATTTTAAATCAAACTCAAACTACCAGATCCAATCTTATCTTCTGCCACCTAAGATCCAACCTCCTTGGAAATCCGTCTGGGCCGTTAAATTGTAAGCCAGCCCAGCCCAAATCCAGCCTATTGATTTTCTTGATAATTGGGCTTTACCTTGACACGTGACCTTACCCTATTGGTTTATTTTAGGTGTAAACACTAATTATTTGAGACTTGAAGTGCAATATAGAGTGGACGATGAGAAAAAGTAGAAAGTACAGGTTTGAGAGATGTGCACACATTGGAGAAAGTTCAAGACACTACTGCAAAAGATGGACATTCAGACAGACAAAATGGTTCGAATATCATCCAAATCAATCCAAAATACATATATTCAAACCAAAATTGATCTGGATAGTTGGTCTAAAAAACATGGTATGAAAAAATATATATCTAGATCGACCAAAAATTGATCTGTATAATTAAACTATTCAGACCAAAAACGGTTTGAATATTTTGGTATAAAAATTCAACCCTTATTTTAAAATTAAAATAAATAGACCACAAACAGTCCAAAAACTAAGAAATTAATAAAATATTAACATCATTACTGTCACGCTCCAAAACCCAAAACCGAGGCATAACAAATGCCGTGCACTCGTGAGAGAGTCCCACAAATGCATAAGGCTCGGAACTTATTCAATTCACATTTGACAATCCAATAACTTAAATAAGATATTTCAAAATAATTCTATGTCCAACATGACTTAAGCTCAAAATCTCAAGGTCAAATCTCTTGTAAACTAACAATACATTCAATGAATTTATAAAATCTCCAATTAAAGTCTAGCTTACAAGATCATGATTTATATCTAAAATCTATACTCAATTTACAAGATGGCTAGCCTCTTAACTCGTCACTCCCCTCGTTTTTTCCTGTCCTTGACTTCGCTTCCTGAAATGGTGAACAAGGAAAAACTATGAGATAACTCAATAAGTAAATATGGATAACCCTTAATTAAACTTATAGCATGCCAACAAGTGTAATTATGAAAAACGGATACAGTACAGGAATGAAATAGACGTCTCCTCTATAGGTCATGGCCAGTGTTATAAACCTCCCACTGGCGGGCACAGTAATAACCAATGTTTTATCCCATTGGCAGGATTACAGAATGAACCGGTCCTATTAGTAAATATGTCGACATGTGCTAGCGTTTATAAACCTCCCACTAGCGGGCACAGTAAAACATGACCATATCGGAGACAAAACAAGCAGAAGTTAACAAGAAAATCATAATTCACAATCAATCTCAAATTTCAGAAATAAACCGGAAAATTTCCACGCGGGCATTGATTTAACAGAAAAATCAGAATTTACAAAATTCTTAGTTCATCAGGGCAGTTCAGTCAATTCCAAGTAGGTATGCTCAAATCAATAAAAAGAATAATAATCTTATTTCAAATCAATCGTGCTTATTTTTGTATAAAACGGGTTTAGTCCCGCCACCACTTCAAAAACAAGTTAAAATATATTTTTAAAATCGAAGGGCGTTATCATAATTTACTTACCTCAATCACATAATACTGGAGACTCAAGCCACATACTAAAGTGCCCCAAGGATCAAGAACCTAACCAAATGTTCAAGAATTAATTCTATAAACAATTTCATTGACCGGATTGTGTATATATATATATTTATATACACAAATACATATATAAATGGTTTCCCAATCTCACGGATAAAACAATGGGGAACAAGGCTTTTCTTTCAATTCCAATTTTTTTCCCAAGTGGACTCCCGGACAAACAAATGGAAAAGACATGGCTTGGCAACACAAGAAGTCACGAGATTTATTTTTTTTTTTCTCCAAAATTGAACACTACAAACAGGTTATATATATGCAAAATCACCCATACAAAATTCTCCAATTCTCACGGCAAAAGGGAGGAGCACCACTTTGGCAAAAACAGGGGCTAAAACACACGGGATTTTCCTCCAAAATCACAGCAGCCAACTCAAGCAATTTATACATGAATTAAGCTTAATTATGCTCTAATACTACCGAAATTCCCCCCATTTTTCCAGCAAAATTCGGACACTGCAGGGGCAACCACTAGATGATTTAAATTCAACAACACAAGCAGCAATCAATTGACAATTTGACTTGGAGGAGCTGTCCATACCAGAATCCAGCAAGCAAGGCCGGAGCTGCAATTTGGGGAAGAGCCGGCGGCAGTGCAAGGGAAAAATCAGGAAATCTACCGAAAAATTGGGAGAACCAAGAGGATTTAGAGTAAACCCAAGCCAATTAAAGCTAGAGAAGGGAGATTCATGGTTGTTCTTACCGAAAAATCAGAGAAATTCACACCCACAAGCAAAAGCAGCCGACGGTAGGACAGAGCAGAGCAGGGCAGATCCGAAAATTCTGCAGAGGGGAAAGATTTCAAGCTCCTAAATCTTGTTCTTGAACAAGAAAAGAAAGGCAAAAACCAAGCTTCTTACCGGTTTCCTCAAGGGGAGGTGCATCGGGAGCCTGGGTTCCCTTGTTCTGCTGTAGGGGGACGGGAAAGAAGAGCAGAATCGAGCTGAAGAAGGGAGAAAGAAGGAAAAAAAATAGCTGATCCTTATCCAAATTTTCCCTCTTTAAGTCCCTCAAGTTTAGAAATTTTGCCATTAAGCCCCAAAATAATATTTCCTCACATAAAGGTCCTTAACTTAGATGCTAGAATTCTCGAAATTTGGGATATTACAATTACGAATAAAAAACATTTTGAATATTTAAAAGAAAAAAATGGGCAGTTGTTAGCGACAATATAATTGGACCAACTTTGGTTTGAATGTGTTATTATCAGTAAGGATTAAAAATTGGGAGCCTAAATGGCAGTCCCACTAAAGTACCTAAATGGCAATCCCACTAAAGTATATTCAGACCACTTTTGGTCTGAATATATTGGACTCAGTAACAACTTTTAAAAATTCTAGTGCTAATATATCTGTTGCTCTAAAAGTTATATAGACTGTTAATGGTCTGAATATATTGGACTCAGATGCAAATTTTTAAAAGTCTAGTGCCTATTTGTCATCATATTAAAATATATACAAACCATTTTCAGTCTGTATATATAGCCTCAATTGTAGAGAACATGGAATCCTTCCCAATGGTTGATGGTTTTGCCTGCATTATTCAGACCAATAATTGTTTGAAATAAAAGCTTTTAACCCAAAAAAAAAAGGAAAAAAAAATAAAATAAAAGATATTTATTTTACTCAGTAATTACATAATGTTACCAAATACAAAAATATATTTTTTAAATTATAATATATACATGTTTATAAAGGAATAAAATAATTTCGTACCAATTACTTAATATAATAACTAAAAACATGTAAAATATTAATTACATTAAATTTAAACTATGCAAAAAATAAAAATAAATTCCAATCTTATATAATGTGCTAAATTATACTAATTATATAAGAAGAACTAAATACCTAATATTTTGATTTTAGTTAAATTAAAATTTCAAATGTACAACATATAAAAATAAATGAGAATATAATATAATATTGCTAATTTAAAAAAAAAAAGTCAACAACAATAGTTATAATTGTAAATAAAGAATAAAATAGAAATATATATTAACTACAACAAAATATAAGTAAAAAATAAATAATATATAGCACAAATAACAACAAAATAAAGAAAAGTATTTATTAAATCATTACCTATAACCCATTGACTTGTAATTTTCCTCATTTCGTACAAAAAAAAAGAAACAATATAAATATAAATATAAAAGAAAATTGGAAAAAGTATTAAAATCAACATATATATAAGAAAAAAATTTAAAGTTTGTCAAATTTTCAAAATATGTAACCTACAAAAAAAAGGAGAAAAAGTTAGTAAACAAATTGTAAAAATAAATAATGAAAATGGAATAGACATAAATAATGTAACCTACCCAATTTTCAAAGAAATACCAATATCAAAGGCAACATAAAATTTTAAAAAATTCATAAAATGCTTATGGAAGAAAAAGAAAGGAAAGTGGAATAAAAAAGATGGTACAAGACGAAAAAAATCAAAGGGAAAGAAACTTGACAGAAAGAAAAGATGAATAACAATAAAAGGTGGAGAGAAAGAA
>BPVZ01000043.1:674662-697357 GCA_020521535.1 Rubroshorea leprosula
AAAAAAAAAAAAAAAAAAAAAAAAAAAAACACTAGCAAGATCACCGGCCAAAAACCGGCTGCAAGGAGTTATTTACCTAGGTGGTTGGCCAGAGATTGGAGGAGGAAAAGCTTGCAGCGGAGAGGAAGAAAAAGAAAGAAAAAACAGAGGAAAATTCCAGATGAATCGCAGAATGGGGGGGGACGGCCGAGACGCAGGGAAGAAGGCTGCATGCAGCCTTATTCAGACCGATCCCGATCCGAACAAAAACTGCCGATGGGCCCCAGCGTCCAATCAACTCAGAGATTCTTGACCCAATTTTCGGACCGATCCCGGTCCGTATAATTATATACGGACCAATCCCGATCCGTATCATAAATTAATATATACGGTTTTGAAATTAATGTATACGGACCACTTTCGGTCCGTATACGTCATTTTAGTAGTGTAGGGATCGATCCCGGTCCGTATAATAATATACAGACCGGGATCGGTCCATATATATCATTTAAAAAAAACAACCAAAAGTAAAGAAAACAGATTTATTTTATTTAATAATTACGTAATATTACCAAATAATGCAAAAATATATTTTACCATGCAAAATAAATGTATTTATAAAAAAATAAAATATGCTTTGAATAATTACTTAAAATAATGACTTAAAATATGTAAAAGTTTAACTATATTATACATGACAAATTTTAAAATATAGCAAATGTAACTTAGAAAAAAAAAATAAAAAAGCTAATGTTCAGGGAATATTGGGACCGATCCCGGTCCGTATATTTTCATTAAAAATAATAATTAATTCCTAATTTTTGTCATTTAATCTTTATTTTTCACGAAAAATAAAAAATATACGGACCGAAACCGGTCCGAATATAAAAATGAAATTTCGTATTCTCTAATGGATATATACAGACCGAATCCGGTCCGTATATATTTATTTAAATAATATTTTATTCATATTTTTTGGTATTTAATATTTATTTTTTTCAGAAATACTATTCGGACCGAAAATGGTCCGAATATTATTGGCGCGTCTACACTGTGGATCCCGCCATAAATATAAGGACCGATACCGGTCCGAATATGTTCATTAAGTATATTTTCCCCCCTAACTATATTTAGACCAATATTGGTTCGAATATTTATTTTTTCGTACCGACAATATTCAGTCCGTATATGATCGGTCCGTATACATCATTTTTCTAGTAGTGTTTGGTAGAGAGATTTTGGTGCTGCAAAGCATCTTTACAAGGACAAAAGTGTTGAACCAAAAGATGATAACCCAAGAGGGGGGTAAATTGGAGTCCTTGAAAAATTTATTCAATTTTGTAGTCAAATTGATGAACAAGTAAATGCAAGAACATGCAAGTAAGATAAAGTACATAAATTAAAAGAGTAAGGGAAAAGAGAAATCAAACATGATGAATTATAATGATTCAGTCACAACTTGTAAATAATCCACTCTTACTTGAGAGTTAGATTTGAATTTAAACTTTCTCCGCCAACTCGCAAGTGTAGAGGAAGCCATGCACAATACCTTTATTAGTACTATTCACATTCAACAACTTATCCCCTTCTTACAATCTTTGTCAAACCCAATCTTAACCACTAAAAAGGTTTTCTACATCTAACAAGGATATTCCCCTAAACACTCTCTTATTCTTGAAAGAGTAATGAACACTATTAAACAAGTAACAAAGATTAAACTCAAGGAATAAAGCTTAATGATTGGATCCTTTTCACACATAAACACTAGGAGTTTTTTTTTTTTTTTTTTATTGTTACTAGTGTCTTATCAAAGTTTCTTTTATGTTTTCACAAAGTAAAAATAGTTTTTTGACTTTGTGAAAATATAAAAAGAAACTTTGATAAGACATTAGTAACAGTTGTAGGTGGAAATGAAAAGTTCTTGATTTTGTTTTATTTTATGATTCCACTAAAAGTTTTAAAACTTGTTGATATATTTTGAAACTTCTTGATATTCTTGCATTTATGAGAAGGGTCGACAAAGTACATGATTTAGACAATCTTTATATAAGAAAACTTGGTCAAAATATGAAACCTTAAATATTGTAAAATTTAAAATACTTGTTAGGTGTGATATTTAAACATGGAAACTCATTCTTTGGCTAAGGGAAGATATGAAAGATGAGATTAAATATCTTTGAGAAAAAAAAGTACCAATCATCTCATTAATTTGTTGCCAAGTGTGAATGTAAACACTTTTAAGTCTAAATAAATTGACAATTGTTGATTTTAAAAACTTGTTTTGACATTTCGAATCTCACATAAAAAATGACATCCAAGATGGTTAATTAACCAATTTGGTTTTGAAAACATTGATTAATTATGGTTATAGAATAAATATGACCAATGGGTCAAACCGTCCTCTTTTAATTTAAATTTTGTTTTTATTGAAAAAAAAGTGTAGATAAGGATATAAATTTTGCTTCTTTTTTTTTTTTATTTAAAAGTATGAATATTTTAAGATTCTAAATTATGGGGTAAACAAATTTTCATTCCTTTCTAAAAAAAATACAAACTTTACATTTTTTATATTTAAGAATTTATTAGATGTTGATGATGAAATAATAAACAACAATTTTAATTAAAATAAAACAAAATTTGTATTCTTAAATAAAAAATCTGACAAAATTTGCATCCTTAACTAAAAAAAGTCAAAATTTACCATTTGATTTAGAAATATAAAAATTAATATCTTGAATTAAAAAATATTGACGAAATTGGAATATTTATTCTAAACTTTTCTCAACAAAAATTCATAGTTTGCCCCTTAACTTTTCAAGCTTGAGGGTTTTTACCCTTTACCTTATAAAGTATGAATATTTGCTCATTAACATAAATAATTCGAGTAAATGAGAAAAAAATTTAATGTTAACTACCATGTGCACCATGTGTATATTAAGCCTCTATTTCCCAATTACACATCAATACCACCTTGACACAAATTTTACACTTCAAGATTGCACGTGATGCCACATGCATGAATAGCTAAATATGTGGGTTCCACTTTAATTTGTACCATTTGAATAAAAATCTTAAAAAACAATTAGTGGTTGTCTATATTTAATTTTTTGAGTATATAATTAGTTATAAAATAAAAATAATTACTAAATTTTAAAAAAAATTATTTAATATGTTTAAAAGTATAATAAATATATTTTTTATAATTAATTTACATAAAAATATAAGGTTAAATGCTAAATTTGATCCCTCAACTTTATGAAATGCACATTTTTGGTCCCTCAACAAAATTTTGCACTTTTTTGATCCCTCAACTATACGAAATGCTTCGTTAGTCCTTTTGTTAATTTGGGCTGTTAACCCTGCTTAGGTGGCATTTTTTATATTTTTTTTGATGATGTGGAGAGTAAAACTTAAAAAAGTGATGATATACATAAAACTTTTGCCATGTCACATGCTACCTTGGCGAAAACGAGTCAAATCCATCCAAATGGGTCCCACATCACCACTAAGAATTGCTTCTTTGCCCATTGGTTACTGCTTCTATTCTTTCCATCGACGATGTTCTTTCCATTTTTAACATTGAAATCATTTAGATAATACTTAAAAAATATGAAAAAAAAATCCCAAAAATCGCTCACAACAACCTACAATTTGGATAACTCCTTGGCAAACAAACATATAACAAAAAAAAAAAAAGTAGAGCTGAGTTCGACAGAACCCAGCTCGATTCATTGAACCCAGTTGCCCAAAAATCCCTCACAACAACCTGCAATTTGGATAATCTGTTGGCAAACAATCATATAACAAAAAAAAAAAGAAGAAAAAAAGAAAAGAAGAAAAAAAGAAAAGAAGAAGATGAAAGAATTTTTTTTTTAAATATAAATAGTAATCATATGAGTTGGCATGAAAAAAAATTCCACATCAACACGTTTTCAATTTGTTTTTACCACATCATCAAAAAAACTATAAAAAATGCCACATGAGCGAGTTAACGATCTAAATTAACAGAAGGACTAATGGAGTGCATTCTTTAAAGTTTAGGGATCAAAAAAGTGCAAAAAATTATTAAGGGACCAAAAATGTGCAACTCACTAAAGTTGAGGGACCAAATTTAGCATTTAACCAAAATATAAAATTAATGTTTATTTTATTACCCTAATAATGTGCAAAATTTTAATTAATTTTAATTAATGGATTGATTAAACTAAAATCAAGATTTATATTTTCTATACCAACTAATTATGAAAGTGTAAATATTATACCTAAACATATAATGGTACAGTTTACAAAAATTAATTTTAAAATTAAAAGTTCTTTAACATATGTTTCTAAGTGCAACCATTAAGTACATTGATTGTTTTTTTTTTTTTTTTGTCACTACTTGTAATTATTATGAAAAAATGTTATAACTACATAACTAATATCATCTGTATTGAGATTAACATATATATATATATATATATTTTTATACAAATTAGTAAAATAAAAATATAATAAATGCACTATTGAAGTAAATTATTCATTTAAATAATTCTTTAGACAAAATTATTCTTTCGTTGCCAGGCAAATTATAATATCAGTAATTAATGGAAAAATCAATAATTAACCAAGCATAATTTTTTCAATTACTTCTTACAAAAACACAGCTGATCACTTCTTACTTTGCACACTGTAGCCTCCCTTAACTTCTCTTTTCATAGCCACAGCTCAACCTTTGCTCTTTAGATTCTTCCTTTTCCTTTTTTTTTTTTTTTGAGGTTTCTTCTGAAAAAAAAAACACTAACCATGACCTCTTCTCTCTCTTTCTCTCTCTCTCTTTATGTATTTTTCTCCTTTGGTCATTCTCCAATGCTATTCAGATCCAAATCTAAAAACTTTTTCTTTCATCCATCACCAACTTCAACTTCACATCACTGTCCCCTCTTGGACAAACAAAGATCACTTCACAACTCTCCCTTCAATCTAACGCATAACCTCCATCCAATTTGAGTTCAACAACAACAAAGGAGAAAAGCTATGATTCTGATATTGTTTGAATATTTCGATCTGGATTCTAGCATCACAGTGTAGGCTTCTATTTCTCACTATATTTTTGCCGACTTGATTATGGTTTTGATTCTAAATGGTAATGGCTTATCAAGGAGGATATCTACAACTATGGGTTAGGGATTTTATTTAAAGAAATTAAACATTTTTTCATTGTACTCCGTATATTTCTCACTAATTTTGTAAATGGAAGAAGATGACAAGTTTCTTTTTTATTTTTTTAATGGATTCTTGTGCTTTTTTTAATTAAATGCAATTACCCATTACAACTATTATATATTTTTAATAATAACTATTATATATTTTTAATAGGTAGCGAGGAGGAGAGCTGTAATCAAATATAATACGCCTCAATGGTGTTGTTACATAAACTACTTACGTAACAAAGTATTAGCACTTCAGCCATCATGTGGAGAGCGGATTCTTATGTGTTTTTTTTTTTTTTTTTGAACATGAGGAAATTTTGGGAGTGTTGAGGTGCACTGATGATGAGGATTGATGAATTAGTAGCGATGATGATGTGGCAATTGACTAAGATGACACCTAAGAAGGTACGGGGGTTCTTTTAGCGGCACCCATTTCATGTGCGGAAGGCTACGTGCCATGGGCCATTTCAGTCTGCCTTGCGATGTGGTTGGTAGCGAATTCCCCAGCCAAGCTTGATAATACGTGATTCCTTGCCAAACCATGACAAGAAAAGGAGACGGGCTACACAAGGATGGTGAAATGCTTGTGGCCAAGAATGATTACACAACTATCAAAAGTGTACAACGAAGAAGTGCATAATGGTAGGGGCACTAAGAATAGAATATCTTTTGAGGTTTAAACATCCTAATTGAAGTGTTGCATTTACATGTATACAATTATGACATCAAAATAATGACAGTAAATGCGCCATTTACGATCCCTAGTGAGCATTGTTACTTCTTACTGGATGATCCTCATAACTGTAAAATACAACAACCTCTCTTTTGAAGCTTTTCTCAAAGAATAAACCTAAAATTAGTGGTGGGAGAAGGATGGATGACTGTTTGGGGTCTTGTAAAGGAGTGATCTGATTTCGTTTTGATGCTGGCATCTCGGCTTGATCGTGTGATGCTCAAGAAAATGACCTTGGAGTAAAAGCTGCATCATACCATCTTCCCACCATGGTATTTTGCAAACTTGGGAGTGTCTAATGGTGTTGGGGATCTAGAAAGTGTAAAGATAAATGGTGATTCTGAGGTTGTTGGGTGTGAGTGGTGTAGAGGTAAGGATGGAGAAGCTGCTATATGTGAGATGAAAGTCTAGACATTTAGAGAAGGGAGATGGGGTTATGCCAGCAACCTCGAGTGTTCAACCTTTTTTTCTAGATGAAGGAAAAAAATAATAATATATGTATAGTGGCATTTTCATAATTTTTGGGTGACAAGTCAGGAGCGTACAATGACCTAATGGATACGTTTAGGTGAGTTGTCAAGCTTTAAGTGGTTTTGGACATTGTTAGCAGTTTTTCTAGCAGTGATATTATGAATTGCCCAATGGTTCTAGCGAAGCACCGTTGGTCCTGGCAAAGCACCGTTGGTCCCAACGAAGTTCTTTTAATCTGTTGAATATTACCCAGTTTGGTAACTATCTAGCCATATGAAATTTCATTTTTTTGGACAACTACTTGAATGCAGCCAGCAAAACAACATCTGTGCAAGATCTTGGTAAAGTTCCTAGGGTCTACACAAAACTATTGGAAAATCCTTAAGCACCCATAATCTTTCCCAGCCTTTTCTAATGCAATCGTAAATTGTGCAGCCACCTTTGCATTGAATTTGGTGGCTGATGGTTGACGGAGACTAAAATAGCATCTTCTGGTTTATTTTCCATAGGATTTTAAGTTCTTGGTTAGCATCAGAAGGTACTGTTTCAAGAATCAAGTTCACTCTCACGTCTTTGCCACCCAACCTTCCTAGCAAAGTTGGGCAACATCACTAGCGCCAAGCTTTGTTGACATGACTAGCTTGCTTTACTAGATGGCAATGCCCACCCATCCATGCCTACCAAGCCACTACTCCCAAGATTTATCCTGAATATTTCCCATGAGCTTGGATTCATAGGTTCGTGCCTACTTGCAATGAAGATATAGTATTGATAACCACTCATTTGGATGTTCTAGAGTAAAATTCATAAATGTGTGTAGTGAAGAAAGATACTCCCTTGTGCATTGAAGGAGATGATGAAGATAATCATGGTTGTACTCTTTTTGCCTAGCGACCATGGTAGGTATTTATACACTATGGTTGTACATGGTTGGCATTGTGCCAATATAGAAAGAGTGAGCAATATTGATGTGTGTTGTGATATCATTGTTCTGAGCCAAGTATTGTTGGTCAACAATACCTACTAACACATGAAATATAGAAGAGTATGTTACAAGTCAAGATTACTGGCAATCGGTAATTTTGTCCCTTTGTATAAAAGGACAATGATGTGCATGATCGTTGGCCATGTTATATAAGCATCACAAGGTTAGCTATGAATATCTTTCCCATAGTTAGAGGGACAACAGTGGCTAGCTTTGTTCATGGTTGGAGCATGAATTATGTGCAATCAAAAGAGCATTCCCACTAACCACTAAGTCACGAAAGGGTAAATCTCATCAAGCTAGATTTTGCCATAGCAATGGAGATGTGATGAAGATAAGTGGAGTTGTCTCCATGAATGGGGAGACACCAACCGCATCCATAGCCTCCGATTTGACAAGGTGTGAAATCACTAACAAAAACTAGCCTTTCTTGTTATACCCACACCATCAAAGGGTGGTCTTGGTTGTTGTTGCCTGTTGGGCACCACACCATTATGCACGAGTGACCACCAAGGGACCACCGGCCACTACTTGATGGATTTTTATTGCTGTAAGGTAGTCATCCTATCCAATCGCAACGTTGCAACTATTACCAACCTCACATTAATCGTATCGAGTTGCGTTAACTCTTTGTCCATTTCCGAGAGCCAATGAGATAAGATATGTAGAGGTGGGTAGCCTTTTGCCCCTTGTTAGAGGCTAAATGAGATAGTAAATTTGGCCTGTCCATCGCTAGGAGCTATGTGGATGTAACCCATTGTCCATTGATGGGACCCATGTATAGGTACCGAAGTAGGTTCTTTATCCATTGCTAAAAGCCAAAGGGTGTGGCGATGAACATCCCTGTAGGAGACCATGATTGTTGAGAAGTGTCCAGCCATGTGTTTATAGTAAGATAGGCCTTTCATCCATTGTTGGGAGTTAGTTGTGGTGGTGAGCATAGCAGTAGTATTCATGGTTGTCAAAAGTATCCAGGCATATTGTGAGGATAGCGTAGTCGTGTCTAGTCATGTATAAGAAAATGTCGTTAAGGCAAGACGTATCTATGCCATTTCTAGCAAAGCAGGCAAATGTTGTTCTTAGCGATGCATGAGAGAATGATGCTAAGTATCGCTTTTGGTGAAGCTAACTTCCTTGCAATTATTAGCAAAAATAACATGACTGATGGTAGAAGAATAGATCACGTGTGTCCTTGCTAATGTGGAGCCGTACATGCCATTAATTTTAAAGTAGTGCAAATTCATCCCTCAACAGGTAGATGGGAGAATTTTTGCAAGTAATAGGTGGGAGTAGAACTCCCAACCTACTTAAGTCCAAACACTTAAGCTTGGATTGTGAACCAATTAGCCCGATGGCTGGTTCAAATTCTTTTGTTTTTTGTGCAAGCAAAACAAAATAATTTTAATTTTTTAGCTAAGAGAATGAAGAATTTGGGAAAGAAAAAGAGATTGAACGGTAGAGATACAGATGAAAGGGTGTTGAGGAGGTGTGCTGGTGATGTAGGATGATGAGTCACCGATAATGATGATGTAGAGGCCCATTAAGGCGCCATTCATGAATGATAAGGAGGGTCCTTTTGGTAGCACGCGTTTCACATGCAAAGATCTACGTGTCACGAGCCATCTCGTTCTGTTTAGCAATGTTAACCAATAGTGAATTCTCCAACGAAGCCTAAAAAATGTAAACCTTTCAACCAAGCTGAGAAGGGGAGAGAGAAAGAGCTAAAAGGAAGGACGATGGAAAACCAAGATGTATGAATGACTACACAACTACCAAAAGGCATGGGAAGAAAGTGCACATTATAATGGGAGTGTTGAAGATGGGAAAATACACCAAGGATCACAGATTACAACTTGAGAAGCACATTTATACATGGAGTATTGCGACATAATAATAGTGGCAATAGATGTGCCCTTTATTATCCCTTTTAAACACTCTCACCTTCAAATAAGAAACCCTCATGGTGCAAATACAAAATACAATGCTTTCTCCAGTGATGCTTCCACAAGAACAAAGGAATAAATTTGAAAGTAATGATGGGAGAAGGAAGGATGATTGTTTGGGGGCTTGTAGATGGATGGCTTGGTCCCGTTCTTGATGCTAACCACTCGGCTCAATCCTCTGATGCTCAAGAAAAATTACCCAAAAATTGAAACTGCACTATGGTGTTTCCCAGCCAAGATGTTCTACAAGTTTGAAAATCATTCTACAATGCTAGAAGTGCAGATAATGTGAAGAAAAAGGTGGTTTTTGGGTCATTTTAGGGCATATCACGAAAGGTTGAAGGCAAAGAAATTGTTATATGAAAGAGAGAAGTCTGGGACGTGAGAGGGGAGCTAGAGTTGTGTAAATCTTATATGATTTTTCGTTTTCTCTTTTTTTTCTTTTTTCTTTTTTGAAAATGAAGGAAAAAACATATATATGTGCAGTGGCATTTTTGTAATTTTTTGTTGATGAGTCAGAGCTATATAGTAACCTAATGGGTAGATTTGTGTGAGCTGTCAAGTTTTGAGAGGCTTTGGGCATTGTTGACAGCTTCTTGGCAATGATATTATGAATTACCCAATGATTTTAGCAAAGGTTTGCTGGTTCTGGCGAAGGTTTTTAGTGACTTCTCTAGCCATATGAAATTCCATTTTTGAGCTGGTACTTGAGTGTAGCTGTAAAAAATATCGCCTTCCAAGGATTTTGGTAGATTCCCCAAGGTCTATGCAAGATTTTGGAAGATTCTCCAAGTAAAAGTAAGCTTTCTAGCAATTCCCAACACACTGTAACTTGTGCAGCCACCTTTGCATTAAATATGGCTGCAAGTTGCTGATGGAGACTAAAACAACATCCTTGGTTAATCTCTCAACGAGATTTTAAGCTCTTGGTTAGCATCAAAAGGTAATGTTTTGGGAATTAGGTCCACCTTCATGTCTTTGCCACTAGGCCTTTTTGGGCGAAGTCGGGCAGCATTGCCAATACCAAGCTTCACTAGTGTGAATGCCTCACTTCGCCAGATGGGCAATGTTTATCCATCCATGCTTGCCAAGCCACTACTCCTATAGCTTATCTTGAAGAATTCCCATGAGCTTGGGTTCATGGGCTTATGTTCATCTACAACCAAAGGTTAGAATATTAATGAGTATTTGTCCAAATATTTGAGTGCACAAATCTATGTAGCAAAGAAGCATACTCCATCATATATTAAAGGGGACAATGATGATAATCATGGCTATGCTCTTTTGTGCCATGGCCATGGTGAGTATTTGTGTCTTGTTGTTGTACATGGCTAGCATTGCACCAAGATAGAGAGTGAGCAATATTGACGCGTGTTGTGATATCCTTGTCCCAAGTCAAGCATCGTTGGTTAGGAATACCTACTAACACGTGAAACATGAAAGAATATGTTATAAGTTAGGATTACCGACGACCAACAATTGTGTCCCTTCATATGAAACAGTAATGATGTGTAGGATTGTTGACCACATAACTATCATAAGGTTAGCCATGAATGGCTTCCCCACAACCTGAGGGACAATAGTGGCTAGCTTTGCCCATGGTTGGAGCATGAATTATGTGGAATTAGAAGAGCAATCCCACTAATTTTCCAAGTCATGAAAGGGTAAATCTCACTAAATTAGACTTCGCCATAGCGATGAATATGTGATAGTGAGGGGTGGAGTTATCTCCATGGAAAGGGGTGCCAGCTGCATCCATGGCAAGGTGTGATACCACTAACAAACGTTAGCCCTTCTTACCATACCTGCATTATTAGAGGGTGGTTCTTGTTGTTGTTGCCTATGGAGCACTGCACTACCATGCACGGGCGACCACCAAATGACCGTCAGTCGTTACTTAGTGGATTTTTTTTTTTTTTTTTTATCATTGGAAGGTAGCCATCCCATTCAATTGTAGGGTTGCAACTGTTACCAGCCTCATGCTAATCATACCGAGTTGCACTGACTCTTTGTCCATCTTCTGAAGCTAGTAAGATGAAGTATGTAGAGGTGTGTAGCCTTTTACCCATCGTTAGAGACTAAATAAGACGACAAATTTGACCCTTTGTCCATTACTGGGGGCTGTGTAAATGTAGCCTATTATCCATGGATGGGAGCCACATCCATGTAGCGAAGTAGACTCTTTGTCCATTGCTAGGAGTCGAAAGATGCAACAGTGAATATCGTTGTAGAAAGAATCATGATGGTCAAAAACACCTAGTCGTGTTGTAGAAACAAGTCTTGCCATGTAGGTGTAGGAAGAGATGCTGGGCCGGATTGTGTTCATGCTATTCCCCAACGAAGCAGGTGAACATTGACTGTAGTGATGTTGACTCTGCTACAGTGGTCACCAAAAAATAGTAATAACATGTATGATGTGTGGAAAATGTGTCATGTGGAGCTATGCTAATGTGGCATTACACATGTCAATTTTAATGCAATACAAATTTATCCCTCAACAAAGGGTAAACATGTAATTTAAGTACTTTATTTCCTAAAATGTAACTAGATAACTAAGACCTATTATAGTGTAAAAAGTATGGTTTACTTATATGGCCAATTAATAGGTGCCATGTCATTAATTACTTTTAAGTAGATTTTAAAATATGATTCACATGGGATATGTGATATAAGAATTTTTTTATTTTTTATATAATTTTTATATATTATTAATGTATTACATATCACATATTTTAAAAAATTAAAAAAATTAATTATTTAAATAATATAAAAAATTATATTCAAAAATATTCAAAAAAATTATCCTTAAATTATTTTGGTTAAAACCCTAATTTTGTCCCTCTACTTTGGTAAAAAACTCTTTTTTGTTTCTCTACTTAAAAAAACCCCCTTTTGATTCTTAAAGTTTGAAATTCGACCTCTTTTTAGTCCCCTGTTAACCTTTGACTTTAGATGACGAAAATTTCAAGGAAGAGAGACCTAAAAATGGGCTTTTTTCCAAAGTAGAGACCAAATTAGGCCTATTTTAGCCCATTTTATCCCCTTTTTGGTCCCTTTACTTTGAAATTTTCATCATCTAACGTGCCACATGTGTAAAACTTAACGGAAAGACTAAAAAAGTGTTGGATTTCAAACTGTAGAGACCAAAAAGAGACTTTTTAAGTAGAGGGACTAAAAAGGAGTTTTTTGTCAAAGTAGAGGGACCAAAATGGGGAGTTAACCAATTGTTTTCATATGAGAAAATGACTAGGAACAACCTTTTTGTATTACCAACGACCTATTAATTTGAGTGGAAAGAGCTTGATTCCCCTTAAGTAAGGTCTTGGGTTTGAGTCTTGCGAATGAAGAAGCAGGCGTTAGAGGAGCTTCCTCTCTAATGGGATCCGATGCGGCTTAATTCCGAATTAGTCGAAATTTAATATGATTACCGAATATTGAGAGGTTAATACCAAACAACCTTTTTGTATAATTTTTTTGACAAACTTATGTATTGTTTAAATAATTAACTCTTTTTATTTATTTAAAACTTATGATTTTAAATATATCTATTTATTTAATAATATATAATAATTATATAAAAATAACAATAAAAAAGATCGTTCCTATGTAGTCAACCTTTTCATATATATATATATATGTGTGAGCAGCCACCCGTAGAATCAGTGTCTAGGTGGCACCGTGTGTAATTGGGAAACAGACGGTGACGTGAGGATGTTAATATTTTCCTCATATACACAAATTACTTATGGTGAAGGGCAAATATTCATACCTTGTAAGATGGAGGGCAAAAACCCTCAACCTCAATAAGTTGGGGGGCAGAGAATGGGTTTTTGCCAACTTTTCTCCGTTTCAGGGCGAATGGAAAAGATGAGAACAGTAACCGCTGACTGCATTCAGGTGTCGCCGGTAACCCACTCAGTGTAAATATCCGCCTGAGCTTAAAAATCTCCGACTTCCATAGCTGAAACACCGACCAAACCCTCCCCGTTCTGTCGGATACACGCTGAGGTTTTTGAATGGAGATATCGTCTGTGTTGTGCTCCTGTCTTCCCCCAATTCCTTGTGCATTCCTCCCATCCACTAGAGCCTCCTTGTCTCAAACCACCTCCGCAACGACTCCAGTCACTTACCCACCACCAAATGCCCCAGCCACAGAAAAAAGGAGCCACCTCAAAGCTTGCTTATCCAGTAAATATGCCGTTCTTGGGGTTCAGCAATCCCCTAGTTTGAGCTCTGCTTTTCTGAGGTCTGTTTTATTGTTTTAATCAATACCCATTTCATTTAGTTTCCTTGCTCCTGTGAATTGAATTTTGGGATTCTTTGCTACATGAACTGTTCCCATTGGTACTTCTCGTTTATCTCATAAAACTGCCATGTTTTTTAATTGAGTTGTATACCGAGTCCAGTTAATTTTTGTGGAAAATTCGACGTCTTTTGTTCATTTATCATTTTTCAAGAGCAGCTTATGCAGTTTGATTTATGGGTGTCCTTTTTCTGTTATTTTTTATTTGTATGTTTGGTTCTCTTGTTCAGCGCACAAACATGCCATGTACGACGGACATTACGAAAGTACTCAGTTTGCCTGTACTAGTCAGATAAAACCTTATGCCTTGAATTATGGTGTTCATACTTCATATGGTTCTTAAAGGATGTTTTACTGATGGACATTCTCTTTGTATTTCAGCCCACTGAAAATTAATGTTAATCCGGTTGATGGTAACAATAAAATCACAACGAGAATGGATGTAGTCTCCATGAGTATGCTGGCTCCAAGAAAATCCTGGCAGAGGAGGAAGAAAGTGGAATTCAAAAACACGGCTGATGAAGCAAATAAGAAAAACTGGTGGAGAATGATGGAGGAAATTGAGGAGACAGGTTCAGCACTTACGGTTCTGAAACGCAAAAAGACTGAAGACCATTCTATTCGTAGAGACCTGGTTTTAGGCACCTTGGTTAGATTCAAACAGCTGAAGAAATGGAACCACGTTAGTGAGGTATGTATAGGTAAACAACCATTTTCTTTTGTACTAAAAAAGAAAAAAAACAGCCATTTTCTTGTTATAATAATATATGTGATCAATCAATCATGTTTAGTGGGAATCATTCTAGCTATAAGAGATGTGCAAGGCAAGTGCTGAAAGAGTGGTACAATAGAATCGAGAGAGTCTGGACCACTAGATTTGAGGTCGAGCTTTTGGATCAAAGTCAAATCTTTCTTCTTTTCAGTATTTTTGGGTACTCATTTTTTCTCACATAATTGAGAAAATTTTTGAAGTTAATTTGTGTTTTATCTCTCCAAGGGGTGTTCATTGGCATGTTTTGAGTGTTGATACCAAATTAACAGGAGAAGATAAATTTCCTAGAGTTCTCTTTAACCCACCAAATCAATTTGTCATGTATTCAATTTAAAGGAACCTTTGAAGAAGGTAATCTAATATCTCTGAATTTGAGAAAACTAACTGGTTATTTTTTTGACATTCATCTTGAGTTGTTTAGCCACTTGTTGGCTGCAGCCCAAGGTTCTTGATTGGTTTTCAAATGTACTTGGATAAGGTAGTACCCAATTACATAGCTGTTATTGTTCAGATTGAACATTTTATATATTCTTCATGTAAAATGATTAGTATCTTATACAGTTAAATCATTTAATTCAGGTTTGGTTCTTGGGAAATTTTATCAGTTTGCTTCTGGAAAACAAAAGTTCATCTCTTTCTTTTTTTCTTTTTTAAATGATAAAATCTTTTGAAATGTTAATCTCATTGCTGCTTTGCTTCATATGATATTATTTAACAATATTGCTTACTCTATGTATTTTTCACTTCTCTTCTAGATTCTTGAATGGCTTCGGCTTCAGAACTGGTGGGACTTCAATGAAATGGATTTGCTGATGCTTATTACAGCTTATGGAAAGCAAGGGGATTTCAATAAGGCTGAGAGAATTTTGACCTTTATGAATAAAAAAGGCCATGTGCCATGTGTTGTATCCCATACTGCCCTCATGGAAGCTTATGGAAGAGGAGGCCGTTACAATAATGCTGAAGCCATCTTTAGAAGGATGCAATCTTCAGGTCCTGAACCTTCTGCTTTGACATATCAAATAATACTTAAAATATTTGTTGAGGTAATCTTTTTTATCACTCACTTCCTTGCAGTTATTAACTTTCTTTATTATTTACCTAACAAAATTATTTGTAATAAATCATTAATGTACCACCTGTTGGATGCTATATGAAGACTGAACTCTGTACTTCTTAAATATGCAATAAATGGGACTGAAATTTTTTTTGAATATTTGTGCAGCTTCTAGTCTTCTTCTTTGCAACATACTTCATAACGCATTGTTTCAGCTAGTGTTTGCCTTTTACACCTTGACAGGGAAACAAGTTTAAGGAGGCCGAAGAAATTTTTGCTACTCTTCTGGATGATAAAATATCACCTTTAAAGCCAGACCAAAAGATGTTCCACATGATGATCTATATGTATAAGAAGGCTGGGAACTATGGAAAAGCTCATGAACTGTTTGCACTGATGACTGAGAGAAGAGTTCCGCAATCAACTGTCACTTATAATAGTCTAATGTCTTTTGAAAGTAATTACAAGGAAGTTTCAAAGATCTATGAACAGGTAAGGTGTCCAGATCATTTCTGATTTGATCAAACATATTTCTCCTTTACAAATTGTAGTTATATATGGCTAATGAAAAGTATGTGGGATCAAAACCATTAGTTGAACCAATTGTTCTTCAACCTGTTGTTCCAAGATAACTAAAGAAAGGTTTTTCAGGATTTCAGTGGAATATGAATATTCATATTCCAAAGCCACCATGGTATCTGTCATTTTTTTTTTCCTGATATAATTTTATCCTTGTGTCTTTTCCCCATTTTTTTCCTTTCCTATTAGGATGAATTGTAGCATCGTCCTATGTACTTGTATGCTTTTTTGTATCCACAATTTGATTCCTGCTTTGTCCACTTTATGCTGGATATATGTGAACTAAGTTATCTATCTAGGTATGCACATGTGTAGGCAAGTTAAAAAACATAATATGTGGTACAGAGTTCTGGTGATTGTTAATGCTTGTATAAATCTTGCTATGTAGCATTGGTGTGGCAAAGTTCTGTATGCTTACATAATTGTAGCCTTAACTATGAACTTAATACTGTTGCATGGCAAGAAATTAAATTGGTTCAAATATTGTGATAATTTCATCACTTCCCATGCTTTACAGAACTCATGTTGCAGCACCATTATTATCTCTCTATATAGAACCCATTACCTTTTTAAAGTTTGTTGGATATTGTTCTGTTGGATCCTACTTGTTTGAAGGCAGAGCTCTGATGCTTATTATATTTATCCTATTCTAGATAACCAAACTAGGAGGTTTATGCAAGTTTTATCAAACCTGATAAAATTCCTATTAGTTACATTCATGGTAGGTTGACTATTATCCTTGATAGTGGACAGGTTTGATGAATCAGCCTCAACTGGATAGATTAGAAGTTTAGAACTAAGGAAACTTGATAGTTTGGGTTTTCACTTGTGGAGGGAGCAGGGTTGCTGGTGGAATAGTCATTGGTCTCATCGTAAACTTTGAGGGAAAATTGGTGCTGGAAGTAATGAATAGTCTTTTTTCACTGTAAACTTTAAGGCTTTGTATGAGCAAAAAGGGTGTTGGATGAACATAGGAGGTTTGCTGCAATTAACCATATCAATTTCCTAGATGAATTTTGATAATAAAAAAACTTAATGTCAAGGACTAACTAGAGTAGTCGAGCAGCCAGGTTTGCAAATTGAACAGTCATACAAAGGTTAGACTCATTGTGTAGTAGAACTAATTGTGTTCACACCTTATGTGCAAAGACCCCAAACAGGCCCATTAAAGATCCAATTCAAAAGGAAGCAACACAGGTCTAGGTCTGAATTTTCCCTAGTCCCAATGAATAGCTGAACCATTGGTAAATGCCAAAATCTAGAATTCCAAAGGGGATTTTTGGATAATTAGAGGAAAGAGGAAAAGGTGGTAAATTGTCAACTCAATTCTTATTCAACTCTTGAAGTATCTTTATCCTTGACAAGAGAATTTTTGTATTACAATTACTTGCCCATGCAGACATGAGTTGCTCACATGCATCTTGAAGCAAAGAAAATTCAAAATTGATTTTTGGCCCCGTTGTTATCTGGTTTTAAATTATGCTGGTTATATGAATTACCAATTAAATGTACCATGCAGTAGACTAATTATACTGACCAGTCTCTCATCAGGATACTGGTTATCAAATGTTCCTGAGTTCTGTAAATGTTAGATCTTTCTTAGTTTCTTTCTCATTTAATCTTTTAGTAGTTAAAAATCTATTAGATATGAATAAATCTATAATTTTAGATGCGAAGAGCTGGACTCCAACCTGATGTTGTCAGCTATGCCTTGCTAATTAATGCTTATGGGAAAGCTAGGAGAGAAGAGGAAGCTTTGGCTGTTTTTGAAGAGATGCTGGATGCTGGTGTCAGGTGTGCAGTTCAATTTGTTGAAATGATTCATAACTCACAGTGTTCATAAGATTAATGTAATTTAGTCCACTGCCTGGCATGTTATGCTATCTTTGTACCAAACCAAGTTTCTGTCTTTTGCAGGCCAACCCAGAAAGCTTATAATATTCTGCTGGATGCATTTGCAATTTCTGGAATGGTGGAACAAGCTAGGACTGTATTCAAGAGCATGAGAAGAAACAGGTAAAGTTCTCAAATATCAAATTTTCTATTAAGGATTTTCAAAATGTGTGGTTTACATTTGCCTGTGTTGAAGTGTTCTATTTTAGTTTGTTGGATATGAAACTCTATATTTCATGGTCAGAAATCATTCAGAGATGGTCTCTCATTTTTCAACTCTTCTTTTTTTTTTTCTTTTTTTCCTTTTTTCATGCATGCATTGCCATATTTTGAGTCCTTTACACTTGAAACAGTTAGTGTTAAGCTTTGTTGTAATATTCGATTTTTTCTTTCTTTCTTTTTTTGCACTCTGAACTGCATGCTAGAACCTCTGATGTTTCTGGCCCACAAAAAAAAAAAAAAAAACTGCATGTTAGAAAAACTTGTTGGAATGTGGTATGCTTTTTGTCTCTAATTCAACTTGTGCAGTGAGATAAACATATGCATTCCTTTATTTCTTTGCAGATGTAACCCTGATCTATTTTGCTCTTACACAACTATGTTGTCTGCTTATGTGAATGCATCTGACATGGAAGGTGCCAAAAAATTCTTCAGACAACTGAGGCAAGATGGACTTCAACCCAATGTTGTCACATGTGGGACGTTGATGAAAGGGTATGCTAGGGTTAATAATCTTGAAAAGATGATTGGGATATATGAAGAAATGCAACTAAGGGGTATAAAAGCAAATCAAACCATTTTCACCACTATCATGGATGCATATGGGATTAACCAAGATTTTGGCAGTGCTGTTATTTGGTATAAGGAAATGGAATCTCATGGTGTTCCACCTGATCTGAAAGCAAAGAATATTCTCTTATCTTTGGCAAAAACTGCAGATGAAGAGAAGGAAGCTAACCAAATTGTAGGATACCTGGAGAGAGGGGTTAATGGGATTTCCAGGTATGTTGGTGATGAAGATTATGATGAAGATGATCCTGATGCTGCAAATGAATATGTAGAAGATATTTCTCAAGGAGAGAAAGAAGGTAAGTTGATAATTTGCTGTGGTGATTATCGATAAAACCTATGCGCTTAATGCATAGTTTGAAACTTCTTGTTTTGAAACATAAAGTTTTTGTCATTTTTTTTTTATATACTTTTGAGTTCAATTGCAGCATCTTAATATAAAAATGTTATGTATTTTAATTAAATTTTTGTACATGCAGGATCTCATGACTGGCCTCCCTCACTATTTCCAAACTGAGATTTCTTGTTGGTATCATAATTGACAATTGTATCTGAGAAGAGGATAATTATGTGCTTTGTCATTGGGATGAAACTGGAATGTGCCTCAGGCTCAGATAAAATATACCTTGGACCTGGAGACCCTCATTGACAGAGGTACACTGTATACATATCAAGGCTCTATTCTATTTAGTGTTACTTCAACTCCAAATACATGGCTGGCATGTGCAGAGAAAAAATATGCCTGTGCAAATGTTAGGATTCTGTAGCAGCGTCTTTATACGCCTGGCATTAAGTCTAGTGTTTCCTCATTAGAAGATCTCTTCAATCTTTCAGCAGCCTTTTCAACCTATATAAACATTTTAGAGATTTGAATAATGAAAATGTAGTGTAAGACTGAATTACAAATTATTTTCTTTTACCTCTGCAGACCAATTTGTTCTTGCAGTCAGAAATATAAGAGTAACTGTTTGTAGAAGAACCCCAGTAATTACCCCCAACCAAATACCCTGTACATTATCAACCCAAAATTTCAACTTTATTTACCAAAAAACTTAATTATATGTATAAAAGGATGGATGAAGATGGAGATTGAATTAACTTACTGCTACTCCTAAACTGGTTTTGAAGCCAAGAACACACCCAACTGGGAGACCAATCACATAGTATGTGGCCAGATTTACATAAGCCACAACAGCTTGCCATCCGCTCCCAATGGCCACACCTTTAGGGATCCCCAGAAGAGCACAAAGGATTAGTCAGAACAGTTTACTTGATTTTTGTTCTTTAACTGCAAAGCTTTTTTTAAATGCTCAATACCTGATAGAATTGGCTGAATGCCATTTAGAAAAACAGAGATAGCAAGCAGGGGACTTAGGTTGGAAACTGCCTCAATAACCTCCGAATCACTTGTGAAGGCCTTGCTTAGTGCAACTTTGAATATGAGAATTATTGCAGTGAATGCCATACTGATAAGAATGCTTGTTGCATTCACCACTATTACCGAAAATTTGGCCACCTTTGCATGACCTGCCCCTAGCTCATTACTCACCCGAACACTGGCTGCTGCGCTTAGGCCAAGCATAAATTGCATGTCCCAAGTCCAATAATTCATGCTGAAATTGTTGGCTTTATGTTAGACTTTGACTGGACATATGCAGTTATTTTTATATATATGCACTAGGAACCTGGACTTGAAATGCAGCTATCTTGGCAGGCTTAGGCTAATCTTGGCATAGGTTTCTAAGTATCTTTAAGGAAATTGCCTTTTGGGCAGAAATGCCTTCCTCGTGGGAAATTGCTACCTAAGTAGTTCCTTATATTTGGTATAGTCTGAAATAGTTGTCTTTCATTTTTTCTTTTTTTTTTTATCAAAAAAGTGAAAATTAGGATGCCTAATCATAGTCATTTGATGGTTGGGATGCAAGTGGGGCCTACATGATGTCCCACCTCTCTAAGCTACTATTGGATATTCTTACATTTTTAATAATAGGATGTCCTAATTTTCCTTAATCTCTTCTTTTATTGTAGAAAATGTTTTGGCTTTAGGTTGCTTGCATTCTTTAGCTTCCTCTTCTTTTTTTTTTTTTGTTTGGCTTATGCAAAATTGACAAACAACCTACATTGCCATCAAGACTAGTTAAAATGTATAACAAGACAGTTTTTATTTTTTTGTTTGACATACCAAATGGATATTGAATCTAATGAGATTGTTGGGTTTGGGAGAAGGCCTGCTATAAGAACCAGTCCTTGATAATACCAAATCTCCAAACTGCATGGAAGAATATAGGCTCAATTAATTGAAAATTTTTTTGCATGGAAGAATATAGTGTGTGAATGTAGCGTCTGTGTGTTTGTAAAAGAATAAACTCGAGTACCAGAGCATAACTGCAGAGGCAATGGTAAGCTTGAAGTAAGGCCAGATCCCTCTGAAAGCTCTGGTTGAGAGGCCGGTCCAAGTCTCTTTGCAAGAAGGGCTGACAACAATGTAAAGGCCGTTTACAATGGCAAGCAACCACCAGGAGAAGCTCAGAGTGAGTGCAGCTCCGAACAGGCCGTAATCAAGGACATAGACAACGAGCCATGAGAGAAGAACATGGAGGAAAAACACCCCAACAGACATGTAGGCTAGTGGATTGACAATGTTCTGAGCCTGGAGGAACCTCTGCATGGGGCAGCTTAGAGCGAAGGCATAAATTTGAGGGATCAATCCGCGGGCAAACACTTGTGCTTGCTCGGCAATACTTTCGGATTGTCCTATTAGTTTAAGAAAGCTACTGGAGTACCAATAGAGAAAGGTGAGGATC
Source organism: Rubroshorea leprosula (assembly GCA_020521535.1). NCBI lineage: Eukaryota > Viridiplantae > Streptophyta > Magnoliopsida > Malvales > Dipterocarpaceae > Rubroshorea > Rubroshorea leprosula. Next base: position 696,163 of record BPVZ01000043.1, read on the forward strand.
ACAGCTGCACCCAAGTGCAAGATGATAGCTCTCTGACATATTATGCCCATTGTTGAGTATTTATTTGCCCCATATGCCTGCCCGCATACTGTCTGTACAGCGCTTGCCATCCCCAACTGCATTTTTAGTTTTAGGAAAGAAAATGTGAGATTTGTTATACGACTCTACTGTGTTTATATATATATATATATATCTGACATATTATGCCCATTGTTAGTATTTTTAGGTGAAAAAGATAAATGATTAAAATTTTATTTAAATATGATATGAAAAATTTAATGTGTAAATAATTCTTTACTTATAAAACTTAGTTACTTCTTATTGTGAGGATTTAAATTCTTGATAAGTTAATGTAACCTCAAATCAAAGTTTTAAGGTTAAAAGTTGCAGTCCATTCTACATGACCTAGCTAGTAATCTCAATAATCCCAACTTTTTGACACTGGGACGTCAGCTTCACGACAAACAAACATTATATAAATAAAAACAAAGAACAGTTATATATTTATTTCCACATACCATAATCCCATAAGCAAGACCCTGAATTCCAACGTTAGCAAGAGATGCCCCCGCAAATTCAACAGAGCCAAGGTGGCCGACGAACATCATTGTGATAAAACTTAGCATGTAATTGAAAATTGAAACAATGATGGAAGAGGTAGAGAGGAGCCATAGAAGCCTGGACTCCCACGCCACCAGCCTGCGCCACCATCGGATTGACACAGGTCTCTGCTCCAGAACCTCTTCAATGGCAGCAGAAGACAAGTTGGGAATCGGAGAAAGAGAGTGAAACAACGATTGGTTGTCGTTAGACGCCATGATGTTTGAAATATGACTAGTGGGGTACTCTATGTATGGCGTCAATGGAAAGGCACTGTTTGGCGAATGGTCATAACCTACCCTTCTTTATTATTATTTTTTTTTTTTGGTACATCTACCCTTCTATATTTTTTGAAAAGTACAATCTGCCATTCTTTGGGAGAGAAGTGTCTTAATTGAACAAATAGTCAAGTAATTTTGTATTTTCCCAATTTTGTCCATTATCGTTCAAATTTATATAAGTTTGGTTTAATTTATTAACTTTTAATATTTTAATAGCAATGTTATATTTTATTAAATTAAATTGACCTTAAGTATATTTCTTATGAACTTTTAGTCCTTGAAATTAATTTTACTAGAAAACTAACTCTCATCCC